>JAZFAV010000010.1:24987500-25587500 GCA_037954035.1 Rosalia funebris
TTACTGAATTATGCACATACATACATAGGCATACATGCCAGTAAAAATATGAAATCTTACATAAATAGAACTTAATTTAAATTCTTGCTCAGGGAGACTGACGACTGGTTAAACATTAATCGAATATTTAAGCACATCTTAAACCAACATTTTTTTTAGCGTTATTAGAGTAAAGGAAGCCATCTACAAAAACTTTTATAGATGCACTTAATTTGTTTTTATATGGTGTCGTTTGTGATTTCCTTCATATAAGACTACAGCATAATTAAAGTTGGAAACGAAAATGAAATCACCCACATGGACACCATAAGGTTTCAACTAATTTACTTATATTTTTCTAGATTTCATTATAAAGATGTCAGAGATGAGGAATGGAACGTTTTTTAAAATTTGCTTTCTCTGGGAATATTAGAAATTAATTTCTAGAAAACATATATAATGAAGGAAGTATTTTTATTAAATTTATTTGATCCCTAAAAAAATTTAGGGCAGAATTTGTGCAGGAAGTTAGTCCTGATAAATCCAGTTAAGAACACGTCACATCAGATGCATGTCGATATGCATTTTAAATAGATTACTATTTCCTGTTTAAGTTACAGAAATGAATTAAAAAAATAATTATGTATATATAAAAAAATATATAATAATTTATTTCAGGATTATATAAACTTATAACAATTTATATTGTCATAACAATTGATTAATCTAGATAATGGTATATTCCAGACTGTCTAATATAATTGAATCTAGGTTTGTTTCGCTGGAAGTGTGAGTCTTATAATTGAGGGCGAAGTTATCAATAGTCTATAGATTTTCTGTTGCCATATAAGTATTCTTAGTTATACCAGGCTGTCCCAGAACTGCATATCATTTTTATTAGGAATCATGAGGGCAAGTATATCGGATCATGCCTGGCCCTCTGATAATATTAGGTGAGTCTTGTACGAAGCTGGCATGAGCAATACATGTAGACATTTGTGGAAATGCAGGCACATGACGTTTGCCAAATTCCTATAGTCTACAGTTTGTCCAATATTCTGTCTGTAAAGCCATTTTGATTATGTTTGTTGGCGGATACCAGTCAAGTGAAGAAAATAATAGCGTAATTAGTATAAACCAAAAAGTGTTATTGGAGGTCATATATATTTTCATTAATTTTTGTACTGAAATGAACTAAATAGAATTCATCTCATAGCGATATAACGAGTTTATATTAAATTATATTTCCTCCATTTAACTAACTCCACAGCTATTGTATTATTAATAGAATTATCTCATCTGAGAATTCCATTTACATTATCAGGTTCGGAAGTTGATTTACTTATTTAAATGTATTCAAGCCTACGTAATTATTACTGCATTGTTTATTACTAGGTGTGTCGAAACAAAATGTAACGTCAGATATTATGAAATGGTATATATTTACTAGAGATAACAAAATAATATCCAAAATTACTTGCATAATAAACAGAATTATATTTGTTTCTTACTTACTAGTTATATGTTATTGGTAACTAAATATTATACAGGGTGTTTCCTAAGTACGGTCCGTTACTTCAGGGCGTAATTTCTTGCGATATTTTAATAAAAAAAATATATAAACAAATGCCAGGAGACGCTTATATTCCGAGACATGGGGTGTTGAAAATGTCAAAAAATCAATATTTTTGCAAACAAATCTTGAATAGTTAGTTCTCAAAATTTTTGAGTTAATTTATGCGTTAGTAAAGAGCTACATTTCTAGTGTAAAGTAAATTTTTATTTGAAACCAGTGGCGTACTTGGACGTGAGTTAACCGACGTTTTCTTCGTAAAAAATAAAACAAACAAATTTTTAATTTTATTTTTCTTGAATGTTCCTAACAATGAACAACAAAAAATTTTTTACTTAATACTAACCGAGTCTTAGAAAAGCGGTTGGGTATTACAAACAACAATCATAAAAATACTGTATGTATTACATATTCCCACACTAATCAGAGCAAATGTTGAAAATGACCACCTTCTGATAAAACGCACGATTCCAACCGTCTCATCATTGATTGCCTTATATGTCCAAAAATTCCCGGATGATTTCCTATGACATTGCAACCTTGAATTATCCGATTCCTTAAGTCGTTTTCATATAATGCAGGTGTTTTATACACAAGAGACTTTATGTGGCCCCATAAATAAAAATCTAAAAGGTTCAAATCGGGACTGCGATCTGGCCAAGCTTGGGGACCTGCATATCCAATCCAGCACTGACCATTCAAGATTTATTTGTAAAAATATTGATTTTCTGACATCTTTAACACCCTATATCTCGGAATATAAGCGTCTCTGGACACGTGTTTACATAATTTTTTTTATTAAAATATCGCAAGGAATTACACCCTGAAGTTACAAATCGTACTTAGGAAAACCCTGTATATGAATATTTGCAGACAATATGATCTTTACTTTTTGTGAATTTTTCGTGTAAATATATAAACGAATTTCAGTTTATCATAACGTTTTAATGATGTAAAAATATATTTAATATAAGCCTTATGTATTAAAAGCTCTAATAGGCTATTCAATACTTCATAAAATTACTGATTCTGATCATTGCCTGGTTATTTTGTATTTATGTTTGATTTTAGCAATCTCATTTTCATGGTTTTACATTTTAAAGTTGACATTTTATACAATACGCATACGATATTATGGTGTATAATATTCAATTAATGTGTAATATACATACTAAAACAACTTTCCGAATCAACACTATTGGAAAAAAGTTTTCAAAGGATTGACGAACGTTTTAGAAATTTAAAAAAACGGCAATCGGATAGTATAGCTATAACGTTATTTGCTTTAATGCAGAATTTAATTGCGTTAGGGTATGCAGTTATCTATCTTTCAAATGAAATTATTATTATTTGATGATTTAATTTATTACTAATACAGAAATTTATCATCTAACGCGAGGTCTTTGGAGCGTTGTTTGCGAGTTTAGTATTTTCCCAAAACGTGACAATCTAGAAGACAATATTATATATAAAATTTGGATTCCTAACTTAATTTAATCGGTATAAGAGCTTAAGATATAAAATAGAATCGATATTTTATTAAAATTTTTACCACTCAGCATCCCTAAAACAGAAAGGTTTTAAACATATATTATAAGAACTTCTTTTATATTCTTGAAGTCCTCAATCATCCTTTGACGTTTGTCTCACGCATAAAACATCCTGTATATATATTTTTAGAATATTTATTAAGAAATAGAAAGATCTTCAGCAAAAAGATATATGGATATCGTTACAGTTCTGACATTAAGTACAAGTATGACATTAAAATACTAATACACGACTTTTGTGTGTCTTTATAAAAGTATCCTTTATTTTTGGGGCATACTGTAATTTGTAGGTATTGCCTGTTTGGTCAACATTTATCAACAACAACTTTTTTTATGTTTGTAAACACAACCTTCAGTTGTAAAGTATATATTAACTGCAGTTGTTTCTAAGGGTAGTTTTAATTTGATAAGCTTTACATTTTCTGTTTCCAACCCAACTTCGTAAAACATCTTAATACAAACGACCATATTTTTGCATGGTTGCAAATACCATTAACAACCTACCATAAGTGCATCCATAAATGATCCATCTATCTACTCATATATCTAAAATTGTGCGATGCAGATCTGATGCTTACTTGAAAAAATCGTCCTTGCAAAAGAGCTGTCCATTCCTGGCGAAGCACTTATCCGTTAGTTGCACTCGACAGTCACTACACTGAAGGCACTTAGCGTGCCACGTTCTGTCTGCCACTTTCAATATAAACCTATCCAGGATCAACTCATGGCATCCACCGCATTTTGGTATCGTTGCTGCAACAAAAATGAACACTTAAACATATGAAACGGGATGTGGTGGAAATGGGTTTGTCTGGATTTTAAAATGAATTCTAAATTGAGTTTGGACTAATTTGGTGCTTTCTTGAAAATACTTTTTTATTAGTTCGTATTTTATCTGCTTTGTATTTTCCCGGATGTCGGCCAACAAACTTGAAATAAAAATAAAAGATTTTAATCTGTCTCGATTTCATCACTACCCTCAGAAAGCGTATAATAGTTAACGCTATAGAAAATAACTTTAGAGATATGTATTTATGGAGATATGGACTTTATGTATTATGATTACTTAAATTCGTCTATTATGTGGAACGTAATTCTTTTATGTTTATGTGGTTCATATGAAGGCTTTAGTGATTTAAAATTTAGCATTATTTCACATAGTGAAATAATGCGAGTAGAGAATGGGTTAGATAAGGCTGTAGATATTTGCATATATGGTATACATAAACGTAAATTAATTTTAAGTTAATTTTGCACACACAGAATTTGACATCTTTGCTCTAAAGCCTCAGGTTAGCCTCTCTAATACTGAGCCACCTCTCTGGACTATGATACCAATGGGCTTGTTGCGGCCACCTTTATAGGAGAATATGATAGGTCACCCATTCATATAATGGGCGCGGAGCAAGGTGCTACATTTTTATCTCCCCGTGCCGGACAACTGACCTGAATACTCATCATATTAACTGACTATAATTTAAGTAATTATAATTAAATTTTATTTTAATGCATGCTTTACTTAAGTTACACTTATTACATCTTTTGATTGATAGCATCTATGTTTTACTTTCGGGTATTAGTTTGGTCATTTCCTAAAACTAAACCAAAATAAAACCATATCTTTAATGTTTTTAGTCAGCGGGTGAATTTTTATTTAATATTTTAGTACTATATTTCTGTGCGTATATTATGTAAGTATTCATTTTTGCTTTTCTTTGGTTTATTGTTTGGTCGTTTGAATACGCAATATATTATTTTTTATATTATAGATTAATAAATATTTGCTTAGCGTAGAAATTAGCTGTTTTAATTTTTTAAGGAACTGTTTTAAGTTTTTCAAGCTCTGCCTGTGTTTTTTGCATGATCAGATAGGCGGTTGACAAAATATTTTTTTATAGTTAGTTATTGTGTTTATGTAAATTAATATTTTGTTGTATTAGATTGTTACATCTAGGAAATTTATGCTTTTTATTTTTTTATTTTGGAAATAAACTGCAGTCATGAATGAAATTTACTGAAACTATTCACAGTATAATTTTCAAATTGAAAATATGTTGACCATTTATTAAATTCTGTTCTAATTATGAAATTTGCTGTGATAGAAAGCGATAAAAATAAGAGAATTCATTAGTTTGGAAAATAAAAAAAAAAATTATAAAAATTATTGTATGTAATATAAAGGATACAACTAATAAATTCGATCTCTGTGATAGATATACTCAAAAATTTGGGTCCATTTGTTTACACATTTTATTTTTTACCTTGGAATTAAAACTTCAAAAACTATTCATAAGTATTTGCAAATACCTATAGTCAGGAGAGCAAAAATGTCTGTATTTTATTGGTATATCTCTTTTGTATAATGAGTTGTAGACGGGACAGGACTACTGCTCTTTATTCACTCAGATTACACTAATTCACTAATAATAACTAAGGTTTTTCAGAAAATATTTTCTTCTTAATTGGAAACTCATAGTTTGACAAGATTGCCCATCCCATAAATTCTAAATCAGATTCGAAAGGGATGGCTATGTTTCGTCGGCGATGTCAATTTAGTCTAATAACCATCATAATCTGGTAATAGAAACAGACACATAAGTATGCTCGCAACAAACGTTTTAACTTTATATTGAGGGGTATCAGCATCCGTCGGTATTATCTGGAAATTGAATAGAAAACAATAAGGAACTAAGTGCTGATTACTTATTTTACTTGGAACATTGTAACTTATTTTAATTGGAATATTGGCAATTGTAGCATAGAGTAGAACATTCTATTCCTTTTAGCTGATTATTTTTTGAACATATTTAAATATTTTTGTTTATCTTGTGAAATAACATCCTATGTATTGGGAATAATTTGGTGATTCAATGAACAAACGTATGTTCTTAGATCATAACCTCACATGTATTGTCATTAGTATGTGACGACTTCTTTAACTATCAGTTTGCCAAAGAATGGAAATAGTAGAGAGCTGGTGCAATGTAAGACTGAAAAAATATATACCATTAGAAGATACGGAATAAATTATAGATATATATATATATATATATATATATATATATATATATATATATATATATATATATATATATATATATATATATGCTGAATTTACATAACAAAATTTAAACGCTCTGAAGCTTGCAAATGAAAATACCAACCTACTATTCCTATTTTATAATAAATGTAACTATACAAAGAATATGAAGGTATTAATGTATTCCTGAAAGGTTTGTACTATATTAATATAAGCCTGAAAATTTGTGACTTTCAAAATTGTCAAATTTCTTCAGAATACAGTGCATATTATGGAAACATTGGTAGTAGATCTTCACGTAACTACTTCCAATGGTTGCGGAAAGTTACGTAAATGTTGATCTTCACACAACTATCTTCAAAGGATGCAATGTATTACATAAGTACTGATAATGACATAATTACTTTTAAAGGATGCAGAGAGTTGGAATGCAGAGACAGCAAATCTTTGATATAATAGTATAGTATACTAATATAATAGTATCAGTGGAGCAACCAATGGAAAAACTCTTTCAATAGTAAGAAAACAAGATCAACATTTGAAAATCAAAAATGAATGTAAATAATAATTGCTTCACGAAAGAAAAATATTCTCTTCCTAAAAGGATTCATTTCCTTTAGTGGTTTGATATTTTACGTGGAATAATAGTTCAAATCCAGTTGATATGAACTGTCTCAATAATTTGCTTTTATTTATTATGTTACACTTTACACAAACCTAACATTGTTATAGTGTTTGAGATGTTAATAGAATATACTGATCAGCATATACTGCGGTACACTATAAACCAATAAGTTACTGAAACCTAGAACAATATTTCAATATATCATCATCTATTTATTGGAGCATCAATATATAGGTTTGAGCAATTAATGATGCACGTCTTTGAAAATAACATTTTAGTAAATTAAGGAATTAATCATAGGTTTCAATGTGTCTTTCTTTAACATGATCTATAATGTTCCCAAAGGTCTTGTGGCTCATCACATTATAGAATTATTTCCCTAGTTAAACCATAATGGGATAGTCCATTAGAATACGGGAATCACTGTATCAGTTTATGTTTTCAGCTATAATTCACACAATAAATACCATGTTGCCCGCTTTAGTTATTTCTTTGCCTCCTAGAATTCATTCATTATATCACACATAATTTATTCAATCGTGATTCTGACACGTTTCTTTATTAAGTCTTTAGAAGATATATATATATATATATATATATATATATATATATATATATATATATATATATATATATATATCTTATATATATAGATATATATATGTATATATATATATATATATATATATATATATCTTATATATATAGATATATATATATATATATATATATATATATATATATATATATATATATATATATATATATATATATATATATATTTCCACTTTGAAACAGAGTAGCCCCTTTGATGTAAAGAATTATCAAACTATGGCTTTAGTTAGGGATAATTATCCCTAACTAAACCTATCCCTATAGGTAGTACTTATCTGTGGATTTGGATCGAGAACAGTAAGTTGATGTGGAATACAATAGGAGCAGCAGATTACATTAATAATATTAATTTATATAAAAAAATTAGGCAGTGTGATTTAATTTCAGCACTAGCAAAACTAATATGATTTTTCCTCATTAAATAATTAAGGAAAACATTTTTTTGTCACTGTATGGAGATATAACCTTTCGGCTGTGTTTAGTTTTCTTCTAAAATATAGTGCCTTATTTAGAAATAAACTGCTATTAATAAAACGGATCGAGGTATTTGTGATATTTATTTATACATTTAAAAACAATTATTGAATTTGAAATACTTCATATTTATTTAATATTCCTGTTTATAATATCTTGATTATCATACTGATACAATGAAGGTATTAGTTTCAGCTAATATGGTCCAGGAATGATTAGAATTGAAATTCATACCTAATAGCTAATCTTCTCAAGTAAAATAAAGGTCACTAAAATGCTTATATTAGATAAAATTACGTGGGGAGCATAGATACTTTAATTCAGCCTTCGGTAAACATATCGATTATTTAAAACTAGTATTGAATTGAATTCGCAGTTTTTATTTTATTTTTTGATTTAATTGTCTAATGGATAGAAATAAAAGAAGACGTTTAATACGAGAGACATAAACAAGAGATAATTCTGATACTATGACCAATCAATGAGTGAATATCGATGAATTGAATGTGAATGTACACAGAATTCGATCTGGCCGCGCGTAAAGTGTCTTTTTCCTCCGAGTGCAGCCTCACCCTTTCTTCTATGCATGCCGAGAGAATCTCATACTTTTCCCTATTCTTGACGAGCAGTATACTCGATCTATTTTGACAGTCACCTGTGCATTTACCATTCAGTAACTTCAGATTAGAAAAATGAATTAGTCCTTCTTAGTGACCGTGTCACAGTTGTGCTTTCTACGGATCCTTCCCTCAAAAATGTGTATCCTAATTTAATACATATTACATGCATACTTCATGCGTTAAATTTGATACATGAAGTAAGCGTCCACATCAAAACAGTTTTTCTCAAGTCCAAATGCAGTCGGAAATGTCATAAACAATTTAAGTAAAAATGTTTACAGGATATAGAACGTGGTTAAAAGCAGAGCTTTATTGTTCGCAAAATGGTTCAGAAATAAAGTCATTTGTTTTAAAGTTTGTTGCTAAAGAATCATCTATCACGAGAGAAAGCCAGATGAAATTTTTAGATGCTCTAGGGGAAGCAGATTTAAAAACTAACTATAGTAATTACACAGAACTGGAAGATGTCATAAATAAATTATAAAATACTTTATCATCCTTAAGTGAATCATTGTAAATAGTAAGTCATTGTAAAAAAATGCTACAGGCTTTAATGGGACGAAAGGTGCTCGTGTTAGAGAAACATTTGATAGTGTAATAAGGAAAACTAACGATATCGCAAGATTTAGACATATTTATAGCAATAGTGCTAACTATCCACTAAATAATTTTAGAGACCATTTTAACTATGCAAATATTACATCTTTAGATGTTGAATGGTCGTTTTCTTTATAAAATATAAGAACATTGTTTCAACCCACCGGACTTTGCTCACAGAAAGAACTTTAGAGACTGATACCATGCTAAGATGTATCGTAAGTGTAATCGTGCTATGTAATAAGTGTAAATGGCAGATCAGAATATAGTCATGATTTAACTACTTATGTATTTTACGACAGTTTATAAACATAATATTTTTGAATATTTGTATTTGCCTAATTTGGTATTTTATGAATGGAAGTAGTTATTCTAATACAATTCAAATTAAAATGTGATCCTGTTCAAATAATCTGATGATAATTTGAACAGGATCTTGAATTTGATCTCAACTCTATGTTGATATCCTTTGATAACTGACGAGTCTCATACTCAGATGGTACTCTTAATACTTTCGATGGTTAAATGTGCCGAAATAGGACTTATTTGCTGAACTCAACTTTACTTCTATATCTCGATTTTTTTTCACAAAATAGTAATAAAATAATTTAAAGAGTAATGACATAAACTTACACAGCAGCATGTCTGGTATGTCGTCTAGGGAAATTGGCGGCACTCTGAACATCTCTACATCCAAGCAGTTCCTCTCGTCCCGGTTGGCGTTTATCATGTTTCCCGCACCGATCACAGGACTTTTCGAAGACTTCACCCCGGTGGCGACCCACGGCCGACTGATGACTAAATTGTAAAATGCGCCGCCGCGACTACATGAACTTTTATCGACCCCCTGTCCGCCTACTAGTGATGACACGTTCTAGATTTGTGTGAACTGAACTTTATTAAAGAGACTCTCCCTTGTTTTTCAGAGCGTGTCCTCGATTGGTGGACGTCGAGGGGATGCCCCTCCTTAATTCCGCCGCCCCGGAGTTATGCATTTCACCCCCTGTTCGGAATGTGTAGTGTTGCCGGCGTACTGCCTCGGTCGACTATTAGAGCCGACTATTATTTTTCCTTTTCGTCTTATTTGCTTAGGGAGGAACGAAGCCTTTTATGGACACGGAAGGGTATAAAATTTCGCCAGGATACAAACATATAATTTTTATGGTTGCCGATATACTTTTATTATCTATTGAGATGGTTACGAGGATTTTATTTGCGCGCTAGGGTCGTGATGTGTTTATTTTTATGAAGGTTTGCGAGATGCGGAGAAACTCATGTTTTCTAGGCTCCTCAATTATAAAAAAGGTCGTGGATAACTCTGCGACAGTCGGAGATATAACGTCCGCGCTATATCTGCGACAGTCGGACGTGTAACGTTTATGCTTAAATCTACGAAACTATTATGTTGGTCACTGTCGGGTCTTTAGTGTTTACATTTAGTAGTTTAAATCTACGAAAGTTATGTTAGGTTGCTATAAATACTAGGTACTTCATCATAAGTTTGTAATTATGTTTAAAGTTAGTGCAATGTAGAAATGCCCGTTTTGGAAAAAGGCTTTAAAACATTACAAGAACATGAAGAGTTCCTGAAGGATATTGAAAATGAACAGTTTATACAAATTCATTTTAGCTCTAATTATTTTGGCTTTAAAAACTTCATTTTCTTCTTCTGAATCTAGTTTTAGTTGTTCAGGAAATAATGTGAACATTGTTTCGTCCACATCATGGTTATGTACATTTTCATTAGGTAATACCTCCTGCCCATCTGTGTATACAAATGTGTGTGAATACAAAAATAATCAGTTCAGTTACAAAACTTGACCTTTATTTACGCTTTCCCTCGCCTTTCAATTTATAATTCTGCCCACCTTTGTGGCGAGCATAAACAAGCATGTAATATCTATAAACGCAAAGTTTTCAGATGGTAAGTTTTACAAGATATCGTAAAGTGGCTTATACTCTAACCATCTGTAAATCCTTAAACAATAAGGATTAAACAAATTAAGCCACAACAGCTATTCCTCCGGCTATATGAAGTCGACGGGCGCTGAATTACCTGGTGAAATTTAACGTATTTTATTGTAACATAGAAATAAAATACTGTGATTTGGATTGCTCGAAAACCACAAGGAAGATGCAAAGCGTCCTCTATCTCAGGATACCGCTGACTGTAGACCGGCTTCGACCTTGTCCTGGGTTTCGTCAGTACAGTGTAAGCGAGTATGCCTTTGACAAACGAGGCTGCACATCTTGTAGATGTGTTAGAATATGTTAGAATAAAATGAGACAATATATAGAGACAATAAAAGAGACAATATGTTAGAATAAAATACGGCAAATTTCGCCACATAATTCAGCGCCCGTCGACGGCATATAGCCGGGGGAATAACTGTTGTGGCTTAATTTGTTTAATTCTTAATGTTTAAGGACTTAGGTACAGATGGTTGAAGTATAAACTTCCTTACGACAACTTGTAAAACTTACCATCTGCAAACATTGCGTTTATGTATAATTCCTGTCATTGTATATGACTTAAGGTTTTATATCGATTTGGATTGTTTTCGAAGCTACCGAGAGATGGCGCTTGGTTACGTTTTACAATTTACTACTGTAGAATGTAAAGGTGCCTACAAGATGTAAAGTCTCGTTTGTCAAAGGCATACTCGCTTACACTGTACTGACGAGACCCAAGATAAGGTCGAAACCTGTCTGCAGTTGGCGGTATCCTGAGATAGAGGACGCTTTGTATCTTTCTTGTGGTTTTCGAACAATCCAAATCACAGTATTTTATTTCTATGTTAGAATAAAATACGGCAAATTTCGCCATGTAATTCAAAGCCCGTCGACGACATATAGCCGGAGGAATAGCTGTTGTGGCTTAATTTGTTTAATCCTTATTGTTTAAGGAGTTACAGATGTTTGAGAGTATAAAGCCTCCTTATGACATCAAGCATGTAATAAATTAGTAGAGAATTTGCATTGCAACACTCCTTTGGACAGGTTTTGATCATCGAATTATGTTTCTTCGAGTCTCTTTTATATAATTATATAAACTGTTCACTTTCAACGTCCTCTATGAACTCTAATGTAGAGCAAAATTTCACAACAAAAATCATCAGTAACATCCTTGCTCTTCATGATTATGCCGGACTGCATAAAGCTCAAATTGTGTGAAAGTTGAAAGTCGTTGCTACGAAATTTGAACCAATCCTCGTATTCTACGGATATTAGCCCCGATAATAAGTCTATTTCAATGGTTTTAAACGTTCATTTAGTGACAACCGATGTTCGAACTTTGCTATATATTAAAGTTGAAATTCAAGATGGGAATGATCTACAGAAATATATTCGAAATTCAGAAAATTATTATGTATTTAGAAATATAAAAGTCTACCTCCTAGTGATATTAAATTAAATATATTTCAGAATATACTAATTAAAAATCATTCAATGGTATAAAAAGAGATGAACCAAGCAAAATAATGTTTTCATCATCAGTTTATCAATTGTATCATCAAACTGAATGGTATAGAACAATATTAGTAGTGTATCCTGTTTATATAAGTTATATGTTATAAAATTTTGCACACAATTGCAATTTGTGCATATAATTTATAATTTAACTTTTCCATAACATTGGCATTTTATACGATTGTTTATGGTAAATTCTTTTATTATTTGTTAATACACTTTTACGGTAATTGTTTAAATTAACAAAAACTATTCACAATCGAGACAATGAACCGTCGAAGGTTGTTACTATCAAATACCCCATTTTCGCGGACATTTTGTGTTTTTGCTCTCCCTATGATCCCACCATCAGCATGTACAGACAACGCAATAAAAATGCAATAATTTCCGATAGAAAAACGATAGGCGTAGACCTTGAACGAATAGTTTAGTTATATAATCACATAACAGTCACATAAATGAGCAAAAATTATTGACTGTTGGATAGGCAAATCTAATTAAACGAAATTTCTTCTCGGGATAATGTACAAATAATGGAACACCTCAAGAAGTTGTTTTTTATGGAAAACCTTGGAAAAATTGATAGGCCTCTTATTATAATAGATAATTATAAAATTATTATGCAAGTATAATATGATCCAAAACATATTAATATTTATAACAAACACTTTGTTGTTCCCAGAATAATCGGTTTGTTTTTTAATAAATATATTTCTTAATTAGTATTTAGATTAGATCCGTTCTATTTTAAATATTGTAAGTGCCTTTTAAACAGGAAGAAAATTTTTAAAAGTAACGATTGCAGGAAAAGCATAACATTTTTCAGCTGAGTAAGCTCATTAAAAATTCAGAAAAGTTTTATTAGAAATTATATTATGATTATGAAAATTCCTTAAATTTTTCTATATCTTTATTTTTCTATATTTTTCAAATGAATAATTGATAAAGTTTATGTAAAATATTTTATAAATTAATAAACATTTTTTTATAGTTTTTATAGATGTATAAGGAAGCAGAAGCAAAATTGATTTGTAAAAAGATTTATAGATAGAATGACAATTAAATTAAACACATAACTCAGGAAATTGCTTTCTTCTGAAATATATCGAATTAAAATATAAAAGTGTTTTATATGTTTAGGAATTATTATATTTTTTATTAACATTAATGTTTTATTTATATTATTATTCATCATCATCATGAGGTCATCAGTCCTAAGACTGGTTGGACGCTAACCTCCAACTTCTCCTATCTTGTGCTAACCTACGCATTTCGCTAATTGTGCTACAATCTACATCCCTTACTATTTGCGAGCAGTAGTCTAATCTCGGTCTACCTCTGCCTTTCTTCACTCCTATTTCTGCCTCCAAAATATCGCGGACTATTCCCCCATGTCTCAGCAAGTGGGCTACCATTCTCTCTTCTCTTCTATATATTTCTCCACATACTTCTTTTCTCGCCGACTTTCTCTAATACTTCTTCGTTTTTAACCCTATCAGTCCACGGTATTTTCATCATTCTTCGGTAACACCACATCTCAAGAGCCTCTACTTTCTTCCTACTTGCTTTCCCTACCGTCCAGGTTTCGCAACAGTATAGTGGCGTGCTCCATATATACGTTTTCAAAAATCCCTTCCTTGTTTCTAAGTTTATTACCCCCGAGCATAAAGGTGCTTTCTTTTTGTTAAAAGCTACTCGACCCTGCGCTATTCTCTGTTTTATATCTTTATCGCTTCTTCCATCCCAATTTATTTTACTTCCTAAATAAGTGAAGTCTTTAACTTCCTCCAAACTTTCATTATTAATTTGTACTTTCGTTTTTGCTCTGCTCTCGCGCCCTCTGCACACTAACACTTTAGTTTTGCTTTTATTCACCCTCATTCCGTATTCCTCTGTCAACACTGCCTCCATTTCGTTCAACGCTGATTCCAGTTCCTCTTTACTAGATGCTAATACTGCTATATCATCCGCGAATCTCAGCATTTTTAGTTTCTGTCCCTGTACTTTAATCTCAAAATCCATCTTTTACGACATTAATCGCCTCTTCGATGTACAGATTAAAAATTAGTGGTGATAGCGTACATCCTTGTGTTACTTATTTCCTAATACCTATTTCCCTTCTTTCCCCTTCTACTTCCATAACAGCAGTTTGCTCTTTGTATAGATTGTGTACTATTCTCCTATCTCTATACTTCATTCCCGCGCTCTTTAGTATCTCGAACATTTTTTCCCATCTTACATTATCAAAAGCTTTTTCTAAATCTACAAATTCTATATAAGCGTTCTTTCCCATTTTTTTTTGTTTTCTCTAACATTACTCTTAGCGTCAGAATAGCTTCGCGAGTTCCCCTATTTCGCCTAAACCCGAATTGGTCTTCTCCTAGTATTTCCTCCGCTCTATTTTCCATCCTCTTCTGCACTATTCTGGTTAAGGTTTTTGACGTCGCTTTATTGTTCTTTAGCCCTCTTAGTGCTATTTCGAATTCCTCTCTCAATATAGGTTTTCCTACATCTTCCCTATCGATTCTTCCATTCGCATTCTTCCTCTAATATCTCTCCTAATTCCTGACCCTCGTATAAATTTCCTAAGTACTGCTTCCATCTATCCGCTCTCTCCTCTCTTCCGATTAGTATGTCCCCTGATTGACTCCTAACGTTTCTACTTATTGGTCCTAGATCCCTGAAGTTCCTCTTAATTATTTTGTAAGCCTCATCGGTCTTATCTACTTGGAGCTCATCTTCTACTTCTTTGCATTTATCCTCTATCCATTGTTCTTTTGCTATTCTACACTTTCTAATGATTTCCAACTTTATTGACTTATAAGTTTTCAGTCATTCCTCGTCTCGTCTGTTTTTGTAGCCTCGTCTCTTTTGTATTATATTATTATTAACAAAGAAATATTATTTATTACTTCTATTAGTTTAATATTAGTTGAAAAATCATTAAATAGTATAAATAATGCCAATGTAATCATAAATAATGTAAATGACATTATTCTATTCTTTTAAATGCTTTATTTTAAAATTGAAAGTAATTGAAAATCATCAAATAAAATAAAAATAATACTTAACGAAAATTACATCAAAACTTATCTTGGTCAAAGAAGGTTCTTTGACAAAACTAAGTTTTAATATATCGGTATTTATTATTCCCAATATTATTGTTGTTATTATATTTATTATAGTGCACTTTAATTTTTCGCATTTAACTCTTTTTAGGTCCATCTCATTCATAACGATTTTTCTTGCAATGTTTTTTATCTGAAAAAATCAATAATAAGTAAAATAAATAAAGAGGATCAAAAACAATACCTTGTAGAATATTTATCTTCATGACACATTGAGGAAGAACAAAGTACCTGAACTTTGGACAACTGCTATCGAAAACTTTAAATAATGTAGATAAGCATATATGTATATTATATGTTTTATGAATTATAATTATATTACTATTAGCAAAGAAACGCTATTTGTTACTTCTATGAGTTTAACATTATTTAAAAAATCATTATATTACAAAATGTCATCCTATTTTATTCCTTTAAATGTTTTCTTTTAAAATTAAACATAATTTTAAAATCCACAGCTTTCTTTGACCAAGATAAGTTTTGATGTATCGGTATTTGTGATTTCCAATATTATTATTGTTATTATAGTGTCATTAAATATTTTCTCATACAACTTTTTTCATGTCCATTTCATTCATAAGGATTATTTTCGGGAAAAATTGGTTATTGGGAAGAATCATTAATATATAAAATAAATATATGAGAATCAAGAACAAAATTTTGTAAAATATTTATCCTCACGTTCCATTTATGAAGACAAAGTATATGTATTTGTTTTTTTTGTAATCTCAGAAAGTTAACACAGGCTCATATAAGTTAGGCATAATGAAGTATCTTGATCCATGTTGTATTCTTCAGCCATAAAATTCTGGTTATATTGTATTCAATAAGTTTTTTGATACGTCATAACGAGACATATACAAGAAGGGTGAACTTTTGAACATTCAAAAACGTTTTTCACTTATATGATGGATATAAACTACTCCTATTTTATAAGGATAAAAGTCATGTAGTGAATATTAAATCTAATTTTAGGTTTTTTTTTTTAATTTTATTTTGAAAAAGTAAAATAAGTTTTCCCTTATTACATCATTCCATCACTTCTTTTGTTAATAATTATTGGTAATTTGACAAATATTTAATTAAATACATTTAAATGGTCAAATACGAGAAATATTAGAAAACATAGTTACAAAGTTAGTCAGTTACTTAGAGTAGTTAAGTTAGTAGTTACTTAGTGATGCGAGTACAAATTACTTTTATGTAGTAATTTCCATGTTTTTCTATTCTTTACATTAATTTTTTACGTTAAAAATAAATCTCATTAAGAACTTCTTTACACATAGAGGATTTATATAAACATTTGATGAAAACTGTATAGCACATTACTGTGTACATTGTTTTTTATGCTTGATTTGATATTAACGATTATATGTACAACGAGGTAATAAAGATTCAGAAAATATTTAAAATTTTTAAAAACTCCGAGACATGTTAACCTTATTTTTCTTAAAGTATATGTTACGAAAAAAGTCAATTATTTTCATATTTTACTAAAACCCAAGATGATCCAGAATATATCTCATCTAACTGGTGAATGAAATATACAATCTGATACTCCTGCTAAATTTTCCGGTTTACTTTTAAGAACGATTCGCCCCCTATTAACTATTAAACAACGCCGTTTCAATTAAAAAGTCGTCAAAAAGTTCGCCAGCGCCATTAGACGTTCTTTACGATGCGACTGCTTTTAATATGCACCTAATTATGGTAAAGTATGGTGCGCTGATCCAGCCACTTTGCAAATAAACGGGGTTAAAAGCGCCTGCCACCACATTCATGAATAAGTAACATACACTCGCACCCCGGGGTGGATGCGAGGACATTTACTAAATGGACTGGATTATGGCTATGTCACCCTATGGAGATGCGAAAGCTAAACGCGGACCATGCCGTACTTAAATCTATTGACTAATGGATGGGATTAGACTGAACAACACCAGTGGTGGAGGCGAAAATAAACCCCTTCTGGAGATTAGTGTGTTTATTGACTACAATCAATGCAAGGATAACTTGCATTGATAAGTGCGAGGGCATGTTTTCATATAATTTCTTCTGACAAGTTTTGTTAATGCCGGGAGAGGGCTGGAATTTTTCATGCAATCAAAGGTAATATCAGTTTCCATAAACATAGAAAAATTATTCCTCACTGGACACTGGACTCGCCTTAAAAATTGGTATCATCACAATATTATGTACACAATTGACGATTTTCGAGTGTTTTATTATTAAACAAATTGCGAAACAAAGTTGAAATACAGAAATATTACAACGTTCCTTTGCAGGGAAGATATTTTTCTGTCGTAATATTAAGTTTAAATTTTGGTCCATGCAGAATTTAACAGTTTATAGAAATAAGAATTACAAAGATCCTAAAATTGGTGGAAGACGTCTCGACAGACAGAAAACTGAATATTTCTATCGTATAAAGTAGGGATATCGCCGCTTTGCCAGTTTTATATTTCAATATACTATATTTAGCCCAGAATATCTCTTAACTTAATTACGATGAAACATTACTACGTTATGATGTGTCGGTGACAAGTTTGTTAATAAAAAACATTAAGATTTGCGGTTCAGAATAGTTCGGCCAGTTGCTGAAATGCATACATAATAGGATAAACGTTTGTAGCATTTTAAAACAAAATAGACTCTTAATTGTTGTCAAAGTGAAACGGATATTATAATGTGTATTTTGGATGCGTCTGCTAAATATTTCTAGAAAAATGACACGTGGCGTGGCATTAAGGGACCATATGCGAAAATTAACTGTTAATGTTCGTAAACAGGGAATTTCGGCTCGGAAAGTATCTGCTACGTATTCGCTGCCTAAATCTACAGTAAGGTATTATCAACTATAAAAAAAACTTGATGCACAACCCCACGGAAGAAAACTGGTTGACCATCCCAAATTTCCTACTTGAATCAACACGCTCTGAAGAGGATTGTAATAACAAACTGACGATTGAGTACAAAAGAAATTATGGTACTATGGAAGCAAGCCAGTGGAAAAGTTTTTCTATATCCACAACTAATCGCCCAATAAAGAAAATAGGTACATATTTTCTTTATTAAATACAAATTCTACAAGGTGAAGTTTGATTCCACTTTTGAACTTATCGGTTTCTCCTTCAGGCAAAAGAGAAGCCGTTATTAACTAAACAACAGAAAATAAATCAGTTATGGTGGGCCAAAGAATATAGGCACTGGACTTTACAACAACAGAGCCAGGTAATTTTGGAGCGACGAATTCAAATTTGAAATCTGTTTGGGTGATACCAGAAAACGTGTGCTAAGAACGCCACAGGAAACTTATCATGGCATCCTGACTGTTCCGTTAGGAAAAGGAAGTTCCCTGCGTGTCTTATAATCCGAGGGTGTATGAGTGATATGGGCGTAGGAATTTCATTTCGTAGATGCTTTTTTTCTGCTATCACGGCAGAAAAAAATAAACAAATTTTGACAGTTTATTGCAGTGAATACTATCAATATATCAAGGTACTGACATGCAGTACATTTTCCAGCAGTATAGTGCTGCGTGTCACACAGGAAAAACTGTCAATGCTTGGTTTACAGAACATAATGTCCTTGTTATGGAATATTCCTCTAGCAGTCCAGACCTCTCGCTAATAGAAACGTGGCATAAAATGAAAAAAACAGTTGCGCAAATATCCTACCCTTTCATTTAATGATCTACGAACCAGATTACAAGAAATTTTGGACAGCATGCTTTCTGAAGAGTGCGCTAATCTAGTAGATACAATGCTTGCCGAAATTAAAGCTGTTATTGTCAATAAATGTGATGTAGCACAGTTTCAGTGAAGTGATAGAACTATTCTGAACCGTGAATCTTAATGTTTCTTGTTAACAAACTTGTCACTGAGACATCATAACATAGTAATATTTCATGTTATTTAAGTTAAAAGTTTTTATACTGTGTTTCTGTTACCAATATTTTCTTTCATAAAATAGGTTTGAGAGTGTTATTACTTTTATTTAAATATATTAGTTGTAAAATTATGTCTGGCTGAACTATTATGAGCCTGGGCTCGTATACGGACAAAATGCATAGCTCAAATTTCACATATAGTAGAATTATTTTATGAAGACCAAGTCGGCAATAAATCGTGCGATAAAGACAGATGCATGTCTGACTTTCTTCCATACCAATCCAATCTGAATAAGATTCACGGAGCTGCCTATAAATCATTTGCGCGCGCTGATCTAAGTAAAATTCTTTTACTGCATTCGTGTGGGAGAAGGTAAGCTATTGAGAAGGCATTGCTCTTTGTCGTACGATTTATTGCCGACTTACTCTTCATAAAATAATTCTACTATACTTATACTGCTTAAAAAAATTACGTCTCTCATATTTCACAACGTTTCATAAAACTTCCAGTTTTGTAAACTTTTAAACAGGAATTTTCTGTCATAAATTAGATGTAACAGTTAAAATGTGTATAAAAAATATTTTAAGGATTTAATTATCAGTTGCGTTTGAGAGTAATATTTAGCAAGGTAATAACGATAAAGCAATCTTTGAATGATATTTGTAATTCTCTTATCAACCCATTTCATTAATACTCTTGATTTTTATGAAAAACCAGTTAAATATAATAATTTTTTACTTCCAAATATGTCCTTTAAAACGGTATAAAACTTATGTTTGAATTTTTAATACAAAATCATTCATATTAGGTATTTTCAATTTTATAAGAAAACTTTCAAATTACCGACTTTGTACATCGATGTTATTAATAAACTCATTCTTATTTATCAATAACGTCATATTTATTAATAACATACATATATTTGTTCCATTAAATAGTCATTCCTGAAACTTCAACCTGTTCAAGAGAAAGTTTACATTCTAATTTAAATCATTGTTGTTACTATACAGGACGGATTTGGCTACGCTACTGGCTTTCAATTGAAGCACCAAACAAGTGCATCCAATTCAATTAACACGGCGGATTAACGCCAATCTGGCTATCGAATTCTCCTGATGGATTTGTATCACAGAAACACCATATCGCTTAACGTAAATATTTGTCATCCAGTATGGTCAAATGGTGTGATTAATAATCCAGATTTATTACGTTTTAATGTATGGTTGTTCTCACTATTATGCAAAGAATATCTCAAGAAATGTCGTATTGTTTTTTATTTTAGAATTACATAAACAGGTGAATAAAATGAATAAGTAATTTTGCAGTACGTATGTATAATTTAGTATCTACATAAATAATTATAACAAAATGGTTAAATATTATAACGTTCTACTCACTATTTCATTATAGTTATTTATGTAATTTACATTATTGTAAACACTGAAATATAAATTAACTATATGTTATTGAAATAATAAATAAAATGACTATTCAAACCGAGCGTTGTTCAAAATGTGCATAATTATTATCTTTGTTAGCTTGATTAAATATTATATGTTTATATTTGTCAATGCTCGCAAATCTGAATAAATATATTTAATGAAAATTATATAAAATTTCCCGGTTATACGACATGCAGTTTCATATTTTAATTTGATAAATTTGAATTCGAATTATTAATATTCATCAGAATATACATACAGAAATAATTAGGTTTATTAAATTATATATGAATATGTCAAAGCTTACTAACACTATGTGTATTTATGTAAATGAGGAATAATTATTAAATAAATAAAAATATGTATTCAAAATATGTTAATACTTATAATATTACGATTCAGAGGCGTTAATAGTCTAGAACAGTATGTTTTCTAGAGCAATTATTTTATATGAATGTCTTGACTAGTACCTACTAGAAATGATATTTGATCACAATTATATTCTGTTTTGATCTCGTCTTGGGGTACATTTATTATTATCTTCATTATATAAATCAATAACAAATATTGTTTACATTTCTTTATTAGTTCATGTAGTAGATCATTAAGGTATTTGTATTATTTATGTTTGACTTTTGACTAAAGACAAATAATTTGAGGTACATATCATTTGAAATGTTTAGATGCAGATATCTAAGATTTCCTAACAAAACGAGTTAGCCATGCATTCTTCATATAAAATGTATCAGAAATAAATTTTAAACTTTCAGAAGCATAAGCAGTTATTTTAAATCGTTATTGGCGTCTTAAATTAGTCTTAAATACAATAGATCAGACATTTGCCTTCAGCATCAATATTCATCAGTCATCAGTATTCATAATAGACAGTACGTGATGGAATACGCAAGTAAAATTTTGGTGTGTGCTGCTTGTGAGAGAATTATAATACCTATAGTGAAGATATTAGTCTTAACATGGCCTTATACATTCTTATTTAGCCAAATATTTGTGGAAAAAAGAGAAAGAGAATGACAAACAAGCAAGAATAGGAAAGAGAAGAAAGTATTCTAGGAAGTGCCTGTCTCCATTTTCTACATGCAGGTATAAAGCAAGACCATGCAATATTTCTTATTGACCATGACTAAAATAAGAAAATTCAACGAGAATTTTCAACTCAAGAAATCCAAAACCTGGCAAGATATATTTTCTTTGTTGAAGCATTGTGGTACAAATAAATCAAAAATGTAGGGTAGCAAAATTGAAGAAAAAGTTGAAAATAAACCAAACGATAACTGTCTGTCCTATTTTAGAAACGTTTTCGAATGAGAAACAGCTAACCCAATAGAAAAACAACTTGTTTAGCATGACAATATACTTATTGTGTTCGACACTAAAAATGACGAGTTAGGTGTTTAGTTTTGTTCATTTTTTTCTGCTAACTGTACTGATTCCTAAACAAGTCTATATTTTCTTTGGAATATTTTCAATTCAATTCAAAATATTCTAACTCTAGATATTTATTGGTACTCCACCATTATTACAGATATGCAGTTCACTCAGATACATAAGCAGGCGTTAACATGTCTCAGCTGCAAAACCAGACATGCGTCATTGTTTAAATAAAATATGTTTTTAGTAATAAATAATATATTTCTAAATAAAACAACAACCCTATTAAATAACATTGTAGAATATTTATATCAAAACGGATTTTTAATTGATTTGTTTAGAAGGTCTTGGAAGGTTTTTTGTGTTTTTTCCTCCCTATATATATATATATATATATATATATATATATATATATATATATATATATATATATATATATATATATATATCTGTCTTTATATGTATACACTTCATTTTCACCCAATCTAAGTTCAGTAGATTATTCACTTAAGCTTCTTTCTTTGTAACTATATCATTTATCAGCATCACAGTAAATAACCGCGATATTAATATAACACAGTTTAAAAAACTATATATTTTAGAGTATCTACTGGAAATTATCACCAATATTATGTGTATAAGTTTATTTTGTTATAATTTATTTAATATAAATTTAAATACTTTAATTGTAAAAACGTATTCTATAAACAGATGATATTACCAAACTGCTGTCAGTTTGACCGTTAAATTCCTGCTTCAATATTTAAGGAGCCAAATTAGATTTAATATTTTTCAATTAATTCCGTGTTTCCTTATAATTTTTTAAATGATATGTTATTAGTTTACATCACTTTGAGTTATCCCTCAATTTCTTTATATCCATCAAGACACAAAAGACATTTAAATTTTAATATTCAAACGTTGTAATATTCTTATCGGTTTTTTAAAATTTATTATTTATTTATATAGAAATTTTTTCCTAACCAATTTCTAACCCCCGCATCTACCACGATATTGTCCTAATTTATGTAATATTTCTTTCTCCAAATCTTTTTCAAATCTAATAACAGCTACTATGGTAATTTGGTAAGATATATGAAAGAACGATTACTTCCACTTAATTACTATCGAATGGTTATATCATTTTTAACCACAACATAAACATCATCATCAATCAATGCAAATATAATCCAACCTCAAAAAGCAGTCATGAGAGCAAACATATACGGCCAGACGCATTGGCAGTGGATTCAATAAAACGAATAAATCTATTTGGGAATTGGGTAACGTATTCAAATGGAGCATGGAATTAAATAAAGTAAGATCATAGACGATTATAGCTAAACGATAAAAGGCTTTAGTGAATTAAACCTGCCACCCTATGAAAGTTATTCAGTCTAAGGGTACAGAGTGGGACTGACCCGCTATTTTACCCATAAACGTGTAGTAATATATGTTGAAATAATATGATTGCTTCAATTGAGTACTATGAATTATCGAGTTATTGATTAAAATTGTTTTATTACGTCAAGTTTATAAAAAAAAATCTGTTATAATTTACGTACCTAGGCTTAACAAGAATTTATGTCTCTTATGCAATGATTAAAAATTCTATATAACTAGAGGTGATTTAGGAATATGGATAAACTACCAGATTGGGTATAGTCAGTTAGATAGTTAAATTATGATATGAAAATTGTTGCATTCTTTACATACTGCATACTTATTTGATAAAATGTAAATAACACTTCTTCTTCTTCTTCATACTTTCATAGTGTTTTACAATAAATCTATATGGAATCCTGACACAGAAAAAATCTTTACATATATTTTGTTAAAGATTTGTGATAGATATAGCAATGTTTGACATTGCTATATGTCCTATGTCACTTATAATTATTTGACCACTAAGTGATACTCTAAATCTTGGTCATGTCAACACTGAAGGTGAGAAGACTATTATATAGTAAAGGAACATTTATTCAAGTGCTTTTATATAGTAAACTAGAATAAGTACCTAAATGATTGACTGAATTGATCTCCTTTATTTCTTTATAATAGCTTATGTGAAAAATTACAATTGAATTAATTGACAATGCAATCCATCATATTCATTCCTTTCAGGAATTTAGTTACATAGTTTGCTCCTGAAGATTGCTTATCAGATACCCATAAAATTGCAAGTGAAAAGCATTTTGAATTTTGACGACTGATATAAAAGTGTGATCCAATTTAAAATTTTTTTGTTTAATTAAATAGAATGTAAACCTATTAGATCCTAATTGGGATTAAACTGTGAATTTCTCTGATTTATTTTCTGTCCTATAATTTTTAGCTATACCTACTAGTTGTAAGCACATCTCTCTTATGATATATATTGTTTACCTTTATAATAATTTTTTCTGTTCATCAATTGTTCTGTAGACCAATGTTTTATTCAAATCGAGTAATAGTGTTAAATACTTTCGGTTATTATCAAAAATTTTAACGAATCAATTTATTCTACATTTCATATTTAACCACATTTTTTTATGTAATGGAAATACCATTGCAATTATTTTTAACGATATTTAAAGCAGACGATTATGATTGAAATAGTTCAGTTAAGTTCAAAAGTTATATTAATTAAATAACCAGTCTATAAGATGTTGTGGATTGTTTTCGAGTTAAAAATTAATTTTATAATTTAAGGTATGATTTTTGTTTATTAAAAATGAAGAAAATTATCTCTGTCTGAAATGAAAAATTCGTAAAGTGGTTACACTGAAAAAAATATTCATTAACTATTTCCATCAGTAAAAATTAATGAAAATCAAAAAAATATCTGTTTTAAATAAACTTCAAGCTCATCTGCTTCAATAAGCTTCAGGTTCGTGAGTTTCTTACCACTAATTAGGCATAATTTAAAAATAAAGAGGTTTTATTCTTATAGTTGATTGATAACTTTTTTTCTCATAGAGTTAATAAAAGAATTACTAATTTATCTTTGTGGCACCAATAAAAAATATTGGTACATATTAAAAAATTACTTAGCGATTGTATCTAAGTAACTTATGTGTTGTGGCTTGCTTCTTCTTCTTATAGTGGATTAAGTGGATCACAGTTATCTGGACTTTATTGGGGGTAGCTCGGAACAGAGTTAACTGTTGTTACAACCAAACCAATCCCTTAGATTTTCATGATACACGGCGTCTACCAATATTCTTCTTTCCCCTAATCTTTCCTTGAACTGTCAATTGGAAAAGTGCGTATCTGGGATCTTTAATTATGTGCTCTAGGTATCTAAGATTTTTCTTCTTTATGATATTAATTATTTCGAACTATTTTTTCATTTTCTCTAGGACTTTGGTATTAGGTAGGGGTCCTATCTATTCATAGTATACCATATTCTAAGGTATCTATCTCATTCTAAGTAAGTATATTAATATCCCGACTAATTATAGATACATTACCTCGCAAAGTTGAAAAAACAATTGTCAATACCTGCTCATACCCTAAGTACCCTAAAACCAGTTTAAATATTAGACTCATGGCATATTATAAAACTGTGTTGCGTCTTGTTAGGAATGGAGTGGTGGTGTAGAGCTACATAGAAGTTATGATTGCTCCAGAATCTAATAAGTACACGAACAGCAATAATAGAAGCTGTAGGAAGTTATTTACCGACATCTGGTAAAATAACGCAAGGGATGTTTCGGTACGGACTAAATAATTTCTGTTACTAGAACAATTAAACGGCGATTTAGCATTGCGCGGCTATCCTTGATCTTTGAAATAGCCTGATCTAAGTGGATGGTTGGGCCGAGTGGTGCGAATTGCTCTTTACCCGACCCATTTAGTCTTGCTGTAGTCTTAAACCGCCCTGTATGGAGTGGACCACTCTATTGCCCCGCTAGTGTAGGATATCTCGCCAATTATAAAGATATGACCTTCAGGCGGCGCCGGCGGGAGCGAGAAAAATAGCGAAGGGTTCGGATGACCTCCCCTGGTCCTGGCCAGTTGGACATTAGGTGCCTTCGGACGCTCTTCTTATCTTCTAACTTTCTTCTGTCTTCCCCGGCTGTTTCAAGGTTGCAAAATAATCTTAGCAAAACATTTTTATCGTGCTAAATTTATAATAATATATTCTCAAAAAAACACTATACTTATTCTAATGAAAATCATCTTAAGCAGTCTCTTATTAGTCGATTTCCGTCAGTGAAATTATATGAATACTAATATATCTCGACTGTAGCGCGGAACAGACGAAACATACATTTTCCCACTTATTTGTACCCTTAAGCCGGCCCTGAACGTTGGCACAACTGCCGTCGTGTCATTGCCGAAGTTAACTTCGCCAAATAGGGTGCTAATTCTCAAATGGAATAGAAAAACGCACCATCTGTTGACGATCCACTCTCGCGATGTGTGCCGTACTTTTTGCATATTACTCTAACTCAATTTGTCGTGTCGTTGCCTGGCAATTTTTTATGATCGAACGGACACATTAGTCAAGCACGTTTAAGGGTTTGCGGTGTCAGCTTTGTGCGCGATACACCATTAAAAACTCCGTTTTCGAGTGTGGAAATCGGTGATTATTCGAACCATTGCATACATTAAGTTGGCCGAGAACATGCTATATTTATTGTAGGTTAGTGTATTAAAATACGGTCATATTATCTTTATCCGTGGAAGTTATTCGATGTAATAAAATCAACAAATGGAACATTAAGTCAATGTTGTCATCGTTCATATAAACTAAATATTATTTTTAATTAAACTTATTGGCAATTTATTTAACTAATACTTTGCTTAATCAGTTATTAATAAGATGGACTCGTAATAAATTATTAATAAGTTTTATTACCTTCACTATTACAACTCAAAACACACTTTGCTAACTCAATAATGAATATTTTTCTGACGACTAAGATCGAAGGTAATTTTTTTTTTACAAGAGAAAATTGAGAGATGCCTGAGCTAGTTTTCTTTTTAATTTCCCCTCTAACAGAGCATTTCATTGTTTGGCTTGAGCAAAAAATAGTTGACCATGTAAGGTTTTCACTACAGGTCTTTGTACTAATTTAAATAAACACATAACCTGTCAGATAATAAACGTAATAGTATATTATATATCAAGTGTGGTAATAAGGTTTTTAGCGCAGGTTAGTGAAGTTTACAAACCGAGTCGTAGACGAGATTTACATTGACGTAATGGGTCTAAAGTCATTGTCACACGAGTTATATATTACTTGATCTACAACCATATGATTTTAAAATATTTTTAAGAATTATATTTCTTGTTTAATATAATCTATCTTAGTGATCTGTTCGTTTGACAACCAAATCCAAGTATTTACCAGAAAACCTTTTAAAAAATTTCAACTCATATTATTCTTAAAATCAAGTAATCTTTGCAAATGTCATAGTGAAAAAAATTTCTAACCAAGTTAGTAACAGTCAGTTTTTGAAAGTTTTGTCAGTTTCATCAAGAAAATAGAAAACCAAGAAATTTACGATTTGGTTCAAACGGCAACTTCGAGATTTTTACTGGGAAAATTTGGAAGAGCGTTCTGGAAAATAAACATGATTTTATGAAATGGTGTTTCTCAAATAATGTGCTTGTCAACACAGTAACTGAAGATGTGGTGATTGCTTACTTTTAAGATAGATTTAAAAATAAACTCCATTGGTGCCATTATTCCATATTAAAGTCAACGCTAAATAAAACAAGATAAATAGTTTTATTCATGTCTCGATTATGTTAACTTAGTTGTCGAAACGTACATTAATTGAAAAATGTCTAATCTTTCAATGTTAATGAAAATTGGTCTCCTATTTTCCTTGCTGCATTAATGGCTCCAGCGCTTCCCAGAATAAAGTAAAGCTTTCGATAAAAAATATTTCCATTGCTATGATTGCATATTTGAAGCGAAGAATGGTTGGGCAAGAACCCAAGAAATCCGTGAAATGTTTTTACCCGTGAACGTGAACTCATCCCTAAGCAAAACTCCAGATGCAGTTTTTGTTAAAGAAAGTGAATAATAGAAAAATTAAATGTGCAAAATAACGACCAGAGATGATCAGTTGTTCATTATTTACAATAAAGATAAAGTTCCCTGTAACATTGTCGAATGTTTAAAATTAGAAGACCCAAAAAAGAAAATTATTTTTACCGCAGAACTTCGACCACAGCGTTAACCGATGGAGAATGTGACATCCTGGCCCTAAAATATCAACAGCAAGTTGAGTACTGGATTTGAAACGAAAGTAGAAAGGCCATTAAAAGTATAGGCGGAACATCTTCAAAAGAAAATCACTCAACCCAAAAACATTTATAATTAGCGGTAATTGATACAGGGAATTTCCAATACTATATTAAATTTTAGTTAGTTTGACCTGAAAATGTTTTAAAAATGTAAGAAAATTTTATGTACACTCATAAATTTTAGTAAAGGTGTATTTACTTATTTTACCACACTAGTATGGTAAATTACCACACTAAAACTAGTGCATGTAATTTTAATTACCGCACGATTGTAGTTAAATAATTATACCCCGTTTCAATGATAATAAGAAACTATGAATGGATTAGCACTAAAGAGCCTAATGTTAATAATAATCAAATGTTCTAACTGACAATTAAATGTTCTTGATGGCTTGGTCTTAATACTAGTACTAGGAGCTCACCGTACTAGCCCACTTGTATCACTGTGTTGTCAAGCTGGAATACCACCACAATAATACCGGAAATAAAACCAAATTTGCTAGCTAGATACTTGCCTCGAAAGTATCGCTGGTGGCGCCATAGCGGCGACAAGAATGCACAACTCTTAGTCTTTATGAAAAGTAGCAGTATAAGAGTATAATATTTGTGAGATTTTATCAATTGCACGTTGCCTAGCTCATCGAATTTTAAATAGGAAACCAAGAAAATGTTTTTCTCTCGATCAACAACAATGGTGTTTTCACACGTGTGAGGGCATTTAATTTCCAGTAATTGAACTTTTTCATCGTTAAAGATAATACCATCTTGACTGCATTCCAGAAATCGTTGCTTCAAACAAACAACCAGGCCGACTTGATGTACTGTAAAACCAAATTGTTGTTCAAAAACTTCCCTTACTTCTGATTCTTTACGTAGTCTATATCGCATTGCATCAAAGTACTCTTGTATTTTTCTTTAAAATATTGTTGCGCCAAAGATTCAAAATTGTGATGTCTTGTTTTTATTGCGTGAGCTTTATTGCTGCAAGCAATACGGGGAAATCGTGTACCATAAGGACTTTTCACTTTGATTCACCGAGTTAAAGCAAATATCGAACAACTTCTCATCGTCGACTACAGTTCGTTCATAATGACTTACATACTCTGTTGTGCAAGTTAATCTTGACAGTATTACACTTAGATCTCATACGATTTCTGATCTATAACTGTACTAAATCTTGTATTTACTATTGATCTGTAAATTGAACAGTTCCTTTAAAACTTTGAACAATTTTTCATTAAATGCATGCTTCTCCGATTCTGAATGTTCGAATTCATGAATACATTTAATGCCTGCATTAACTATTATTTCTGCAAAAGGTGATTTTTTGGTCAGATATTCATCGCTCATGTTCTCAATATCTTTAAAAGTAAAATGTTCACTTTTATCAAGATTTTCAGAAATAAATAAAAATTCAATCACACAGCTCTTATAGGACTTCTTAAGTTGAGATTGGGATGGCTTGTTCTGTATCATGGGTTGGTCGGTTTTGGAGCAAGTATTTTCCATATTGACAAATACGCAAATAGCTGCTGCATGTTTACACAAGGTCAGACCTGCTTTGACGTACAATATGTATCGTTAACGGTACGATAAGCGTTTAGCTAGAAAAATTTTATTAATGGATGAAATAGTTTTCAGGTTAAAGAAACCGCTAATTATAATTGTACTACAGGCTTATAAATATTTTCATGTTTTTTGTGCTACGAGCACCAGGAGTTTCTCTTGAAACTAAGCCTGTCGACGTTATGCTCTTGTTACTTATCTCTTCCTGTACTTCATTGACATGACAGCTTTCAACAAGCTTCTTCCCTTTTGAAATACTTTTTCGTCTAAAATCGGAAGTATCTACCTCTTCAAAATAGTTTCTTTATAATAATGCTCATGTTATTATAATTTTTTTATGCTATACAATAAATTTAAGTGCATTCTGATTTACATGAATATACGTATTCAAAGGTGAAACATTTGAAATGAAAGACTAGGAGTTACGAACCGTGCTTGCAAGGTGGCGATGTGTCGCTTCAAACAGATGGTTGCGAAGCATATATCCTCAATTGAAATTTAAATTGTTACACATACTTTATGGTGACAAAACTATTTCGTGTTCACCAAATTTTGGATATAACCGCGTAAGATGAAAATTAGTTAGGGTATGTTCTACTACTCACAAGCAGGCGAACGCTGCATCCAGATCAAGATATTTGCATTAAAACCGCGTTATCATGATTTATGCCCTGCGTCTCGCTAAATAAACACAAAAAGAAATCCATCGTTGCGCTAGTAAAAGATGTAAAGCTCGGAGGCAAATTAAAATTGGAGCATATTCCCGAGTCCGGCGCTGTTTCCCTTTGTGAATCTCTCTATTCAACCTCTATATATATATATATATATATATATATATATATATATATATATATATATATATATATATATATATATTTCAAGCCGTGTGGCCTCTAGACGAGGAAATCTTCCCGAGTTTCCTGAATTATTAATGTTAACTCGGCTAATCTGAGCCGGTCGGCGTGGCCCCTTTTTCAAACTGAAAATATTAAGGTCTACCTAAGATTCCTTGTGCTCTTTCTTTTCATAATTCTTTGATAAAAGATGATGTTCGGCGTGCATTTTAATGTCTCGTCTCTTAGCCCCGGATTCATGAATATAAAGACTAAATTACTGGGAAGAATGAGCGAAAAGGAGTGCGTAGGAAATAGAAGGGAATTTTTTATTACGGTCTCAAACGAGCGGGTTCGCCGAAAAATTCCTTATTAAATTTTCGCGTTACGTTGCCTACATGCATAAGTAATGACGGCCTAATAAAATTCTTTATTTCAGAGACAGAACCTGCAACAGTCAGCAGAGAACGTCTCAAATAACCAGCTGAAGGTCTTCTAGTTCAGTAAATATTTGAAAACGTTTAATTATCCTTGAAGATACTTATTGATAAAGGAATATATTCCATCTTAATTTTTGTGCATGTTCTGTGCTACAGTCTTCATTAAATTAAGTTTGTTACGACGTTTTGATTGAAATTGGTTACAATTAACATCAGATGTATCCTAAGATATGCTGATGGTTACAAAGTTAGCTCGTTGACTGAAAATATTTACAGGTACAAAAGTTAAGGGATGTAAAACATCCTAAATTACCAGGTGATTTTCAAAGGGCTGTAACTTGGAGAAAAATAGTCGCAGAGCAATTTTAAAAAAGCAGATTGAAGCTTCACGTTTTCAGTTTTTAGATCTTGAGTTTATTTTTTTTTACCATTAGCAGTTTTTGAGTAATCATAAGAAAACCATCGGAAAATTAAATTTTTAAATTTTTGTTTGCTTTTCAAAAGGTCCACGGAATATTATTCAGGAATGTCATCATAATTTTTTTATATAATTTAATTATCTTCAATTTGAGCTGTAAAACAGTCTTATAGGATAATCTTTCGCTGAGTCATCGTCGTTTGAACCAAAAAAAGTAAGTTTTGACTTTGGTAATTAATTACTTGGGAAATAATGATTGTACGAAAATTTAAGTAGGGTTTTAGAAACGGCAAAGCATTTTTCATAAGCTGAAGTTATTGGATTTTGGTGGCTAAAATGTTGATTGAAGGAGAGGTAAAATATTGCGTATTTAGGGATATTCGCTAAATTTGGCACAACTTCAATGTATCCCAAAGTAACCCTGAAAATTTCAAAGTGCTGCGATTTTTTTTTCATTATGTTCGGAATAATTGAATTTGTAGTTTTTGCTAAACATCAATTTAAGGATAACTTTTTCATTGTTTATTCATTTCTTGAGGTTTAAAATGTTTTTTTAGCAATAGTCCATATTTTTGTTATCAAAAAATGTTAATTATTGTAAGAAAAAAAAAGAAAAAAAATTTTCAAAAAAATGTCTTCTAAATTCTTCGGCCTAGTAACATTACTTCGCTTTTTAAGTATTCCCACAAAAAGTAATCTAGGGGTGTCAAATCTAGCGATCTGGCTGACCACTCTATTGGCCTCCTCCTCACTATTAAACGATTCGTGAACATCTCATATAAATAAGTGTGGACACGTGCTACATAATAGCGAGGTTCACCATAAGAGAAAAAGTAATATTTTGGAAGATCAGTTTCCTCTACATCTGGATATAAAGCTATTAGTACAGGAATAATGTCGTCTCGAAGAAAATACAAATATATTACACTAGTAAAGTTCACGTCAAAGAAATAGGGACCCAGAATTCTGTCGACTATGCCGTACCACACATTCACTTTTTGGGGATTCTCACTATGATACTCCGCCATCCATCAGGGATTCCCCGAATAATTTAAATTTTATATCTGACAGCGATAAAAATACATTATCGGTGGCCAAGTCTACTCAAAGTATTCAACGGTGCACAATGCGATCACTTGATGATTCTTTAAACAAACATTGTCATTAAATTTAATATTTTGAAATGGCAAAATCACTTTGAGTCATTTTTATTTATCTAACCTATACTTACGCCGATGTTATTATTACCGTAGCATATGTAAATAAACTGCTCTTTCACATTCCGTAATAAAACACGTGGTTGACATTAAAAAATATTGTTGACGTCATACCTTATATACGAATCATCCTATATGTACTAATTATATTCTACAAAGTACGCAAAATAAAAATAAAAATAAAAAATATATATATTTTTAACAAAATTTGAAAGGTACGAGAGTTTTTCTTAAAAGTTATTTCGTGAATTTTTAAGGAATTTATTCATTATTTTATGAAAGCACTGTATATGTATATTATCATATATTGTTATTGTAGATCTATGTAGGTTTATACGTATAATATTTAGGTAAGTATATTGTTTAATTTCTATTTATTTTGTTCTGTAACTGGGATTAATTATGTTGAGCAATAAATTGATTATTATTATTAATATTATTGTTGTTTAATACACGAAACGCAATAGCTATACTAACATAATTTGTGAGGCAGGTACTGCTAAAAGTAAACTGGAAATTCATAAAAGATGAATACACAATTACCGCTGAGCACATTGTAGCGTGCAATGAATAAAAAAAAAGCAAAAACAACCCCATCATTACCATTACGGCTATTATGTTATTGCATCAACCAGGAGTAATGATGACAACAAGGCAGGCACTTCGTTATATATAGGTAATTCATATTTAATAAGTAATCGCTATCGATTGATCTTTTATCTTTTTTAATAAATGAAGTTGTGGTAAGTGTAATATTGTTTCACCGTTCCATCATATCGCGTTTTATTAAATAAAAATCGAAATAGAAAGGATAATGTTATTAGTTTCTGGCATATCTAGTAAAGCTATGTAATTTTTACATACTTAAGTTATAAATAAAGCTTATAATATGTGTATACAGTTTTATCACAAGTTCGTTTCTTTTTCCAGGCCGGACCAAGGTAAAATTATGTTATATATGTTAAGAAATTCAACTTGAGGATAAGTATGTTACTTAAACTCTAATACATATGTATACGAGAAATCGTATACATATGTATTAGAGTATGTATTCAAAAGTGGAGAAATAAGCAGTTAAAATAAAATGGAGGCTAGTAAATGGGAGTCAGACTTTTGTCACACTTTTGTCACACTGTATAATTCTTGCATATATCTCATTATAAATTTAAATATTCCAGGACAGGATTAAATAAATTTTCAACAAAATAGTTTTTTTAATATCGATAATATTAGACAGTATATGTTCTAATTAAATTTAATTGTGTACTGAAGAGAGATATGCAATATAGTTCATACATAACAAAATATTAGCAAAAACTTAATAGATCTAAATCCTAATAGCTTGGTTATTACTCGTAGAATAAATAGAATCATTTATTCTTAGGTGACATTGGTTGAATTCTTTTCGAAATTTGTATTTTAGCGGGATGTAAATTGGTCCTTTTCACATCACTAAGTGAAATATGGTGGCTTTATCTGAAATATACATGGCAGTAAAAAATCAAACAAATTCTGTTTATTTTCAAAAGTTGACATGTCCCAGGACTAGCGTGACTATTAGCTAATGGCCTATGCATTAAAAAAAATGTTCTATCACGAGAGTGCATGGCAAAAAGATACCAAAACATAACAAAAATCTATGTTCTCGTTCTAGAATTGTAAAAAAAAATCTGAAACCGTCGTGAGATGTTCTAACGAACCCGATCGATGAGAAAAACATTTCTGGCATTAGGAAAGTTGTAATGTTATCTCGATAAATTCCTTGTACTTTACGAGAAGATTTTGTCACGGAAGACGAGAACGAGTGGAGCAGACGACTATGAAGATTTCATTCAGTCAGTTGGATAACGCGTAATATCACTTTCTATTTTATTTTTTATAATCGAGTCATCTTCTAGTCATCTGATTTTTGATTTATATTTTACTTAGGTACTTATGTAATAAAAATATTTTCACTCAGCTGACTTTTTTAATGTGACAATAATAATAACATAATGACCATGTGATAAAAATGGTATATTATGGTAAAGATTATGGAAAAAATATTGCCCTAACTGGCATTTAAATTCCATTTACTTTCAAAGTATAACATGTCCGAGTTGGTTTTTATGCTTTTGTGAAACAACAATTGGGGCAGAAGAACTCAAAAATTTATAAGCTAATAAGTATGGCAATATTTGCAATTTAACGCGAACTTTTGCAAATTTAGGCCCTTAAGTTCCATAATTAATTGGTTTTATGTTTCTCTTCAAAAATTTCAATTTGTGGGCATGTCATCTTTTAAAAATAGACGCTTCAGTTCAAGAGGTAATCCAGAGAGATCTAAAATTAGTTTAGTTTGGTTAATATCGTTAACCAAAGCAAGTTATAAAGTTATGGAAGCCTGAAATGATAAATAAAAAAACTATACCGTTGAAAATTCAGCATAATAATTACCCATAAACTCTGATTTAATCAGATTCTGGATTATTTAAATGATTAATTAAAGGTATAGGAAAATTATTAAAATTATAATTCGGAACAAATATCCTCTAGTTTAATTTATTTTATTAGTTGTAAGACAAATAAAGTAATGTATGATTTAAAGTATTATGTAGAATTTGATTTTGAAACTTTATCTAAATTTACACAAAATCACGACAAAAATCTTACCCACTCAGGTATAACTGCTTACTTTCCACCCTTAATTTCCTATATCGATAATTAAAAAATATGTTTAAGGAGAATATCCTCACATATCAAAAAATTTCACTTACTTGATGCGGCCCTAGATTTTAAATATTTTTTATAAGTTTTGTAATGGCGTAAACATACTTGTACATAAAAAAATACACGCATTGTAATATTTGCCTAGAATGAATCGCGAAATCACCATATACCTACATATATCAAGAAGGAAAGGTTTAGAGAATTTTTATTGGCTATTATTGACATCTCATTCAATGAGACCATCTGTAACCGGACTTTTTACAACTCGTTATGAATTACCCAGTATAGAATAATTGCTGTTAATTAGTAAAGTGTACTTCTCATCCAAACCTCATCTGGCTTTGATGGCAAATTCTGTAATATTCATAAATATAATAAATATACTGTAGTATTATATTGTAGGCATATTTGTTAAAGTTACATACAGGAATATATTTTTTTAATCTCTCTGGTCACGAACAATTATTTAGAGTATATCCAGATGCCTATACCAACAAAAATGGTATTGTCATCAGCAGGAATCATATATTCTTTTTTAAATGAGTACCTAAAATAATTTTGAGTTCACCTTTGGAAAAAGATAACGATTCGTGCTGTTGACCGTAATATTGCCATCGAAATAACCATATAGATAATGTTATAATAATACTTTCAGTGAAAAGGAATCTGAAATATATTTTATTTACTGCATACATTTGCAGAAAATAATATAACAACAGTTCTCCGTAATCAGATTTGCGAAATATTTGGAAGAATGATAAACATCTCTTGTACATAAAATATAATTTGTCCTAGGCCCGGGCTATGTCTAGAGGGTTGTACAGGGTATTTTGTCATATATGTCCGTCCACTCGTTTGCCACATGGCGGTCGCGTGCAGGGAAGTCCACCAAGTGGCACGTGTGGTCTCATCTGTGATCTACCCGGGCAAGGCTTCATCATTTCGTACTTTGGACCCATCTGCTGTATGTACGGTTTCGCTATATTTTGAGTAATGTCCCTGTAGGGCATGTTTATTACTTGAAAGGGATGCACATACTTGTAAGGCAAAAACGTTTAGAAACAGGATGAAGCGTTGAATGTGATGTGATTACATGGAAGTATATTCGTATACAGAAGATTTGTCTGGAAATATAGAAAATTAGATGCAGTTGTACTTTTTGAAAATTTGTTTAAAACTATATTGAAGTGAATGATGCATGTGAATTATCAAATAGGCTCTTTGAACTTACACTTTTATTAATATTTAATACCTTTTATTGGCAATAGGTACAAATATATAATGAGCTAATATACAGTAAGCGGCAAGATACTAGGTAAACCTATTCTGAATTTTAGTGTCATTTTACATTAATCACTGTTGCGAGACTGCTGTCTTTAGCGTCCAATTGAAAGTCTAAGAGCACAAGTAAGACTACGATGGGTATCTAGGTCAGTTATATTATTATAACCGTTATATTATTATATATAGTACGGTTATATTATTATAACCGTAAAGCAGATATATACTAATAGGGAATACATTTTTAAATTGAATCCTCGTCGGACAATTATATAGAGTTATAAAAGTGCAGCACATTGCTCCGCCGCCACTAAGTAGATGGGTGACCTATTACATTTTCCTATGGCTGTGGTTGAAACAATGTCACTCGTACTGTTCAAAGTGATGAAGTAGGTCCACTATTAGAGATGTTATTGTATGCTTAGATTATTTCCACTATTAGAAATGCATGGACTTGTTGAAGTCCAAACGGGGAGAGTTTGGTACATTTCCCTGAGCATAGGTGTATTTGTCCTCATCGATATGCTGATAACCTTCCTCTTTGTAGCTTGTGGTTTTCAAAGAAGACCAATTTCAAACACAATTTGATACAGAGATACAAGGTAGCTGCTAAACATGGTCTACTTAATCTGTGATCATAAACAGAGGACTTATTCTTTCAAATTTAGAGCTGAATCGTCTAGAACTGCTAACACAAAAGAAAATATTTATTGACTTTCCCACTTATTATATACTTGATATTAATAATGAACTATTTAATAATGAATGAAAATTAGTACTTAAAAAAATTACCACAACTACTTGTAAAATACTGATTTGACAACGGATCCAGACCTGAAACGCTGACACCGGCATTTGACTGGACCGAAATGATTGAGTCTTCGCTGGGTAATACATCAGGACTTTCGGAAGTATATTGCTTGATGTTGCAGTTTGTTCTTGTTTGCCTAAAAGCCTTGCTTTTGCCTGCTTGTTTGTCTTAAAAACAATAAAACTACACATTAGGGAAATAAAAGCAAGTCAATTATAATAAATATTGAAATAGGCCCCATTCCTGAGCTAAATAATGACTTAATTGATCGCCAAAACTTCGCCTAACGTTAGACAACATATGAGGCGTCCCACCGGATCTACCACGTCAGGAATTTCTCTAGGAAAATGTGTCATTAACTTTAACTTTAACTTTATGACTTTTTGAAGAAACATATCAACGTTTTGAATAACTCATCGGATTGTTCTCAGTGAAGGTAAAGCGCCATTTGAAAATATTTCATTGAAAATGTCTCTAACTTCACTCGTTGATTGGCTACTAAAATGCTACACACAAAACTCCATTGGAAATGGAATAAAATACTTTGTTTTACTATTTTTCGTACTATATTTCCACCACTCTACCTCATCCCCTCTCTGTTTTATAGTGATTAGTTACAGGCTATATTGCAGTTCGTGTCCATCTGAGGAGTTCACCTGTTAATTCCGCTTGATGCAGTAACCCATCTTGTAGTCGACCGTCTTCTATGTATATACACTGAGCATGCAAAGGTTGTATGTAATAAATCAATTAAAATTCAAAAATGTTTTTCTCGGAAGAACACTCGGAACTAAATTCCATATATACAAAATATAAAAAGAAGATCACGTCAAACTTAATTTTTTAAATAGTTACCCTTATTTTTTTGAATACACGAATACAACAGGTATCACATCCTATGTCTAAATTGAATTATTGTCACTAGTATTATTGTAATTTTATGTAAACTCTGTATTTCTATTTATTCTTCTTCTTCCTTTTACTAAAGTAGGTCTAAGACCTGTTCCTCTTCGATGAATATCATCGGTACTATGAGCTGGATCTGTTTTTACAGAGGGTAGGCACAGCTAACCTGGCCCTCCTGCTTCTTCCGGGCTTAGGACCAGCAACAGTACTACTGGGCTACTCAATCCACCCAGCAGCACTGTAGGCTGAAACGGCAACGGCACGTGGTGTTTTCAAGCGGTAACTCATCCAAGTGCTACTGCGTCCGAAATTGCTTGACTTCAGTGATCGGACGAGGATCGATGTTCAACATGGGATGGCCGTTGCCATCCCATTTCTATTTCAAATTGCAAAAATATGAAGACTTTCATTTTAAAAATATCAAATAACCAAGATACTTTATGTAACGTTTACTTTTCTCCCACATTGTACCGAATACTATTTAATTATTAAAATGCCACATAAACTACCGAACTTTCCAAGCGAATTTCAGAAATCCGTTTTATCTACTTCATATAGCATTTCAATAAACAACTTGTAATACGATAAATACCGGATAGGTACCCTTACCCGCGTACTTTTAACGAATAAACACTTCGACAAATTGAAAAAACAAACAGCTAATACATTAAAGTTATCGCCTTTATAATCCCTTGTTCACTCTCTAGAGCTGATGTAACCAAACATAGGGAGACAAAAGGTCCGATCCAAGAATATAAGCACCACGCACCTATTGTCGGTGGAAAGCCGCTTGGGCCCTACAAAATCTGCCCGATGGAAACTTGCTCACGAACGTACAGCGGCGTTCATACACACAATTCACAAGGGCGTTAAATGTTAGTCATATATTTATAAATATTTGACAATAAAGACGTTTATTGTCAAATGTTTACATTGTAAAAGTCAGTGTACTATTCAGAGGAATTTTAATGTTTAGCAACATAGCTTGTAGACTAAGAACTCTAATAATAGTTGGTCTACAATTTTATGGAATACGATAAGTATTCTGTTGAGTGATGCAGGTATAATACAAGTCAAACACTTGGTCTCGTTTTCCAAAAATGGACGGTGACCTAGTCACATACTATGCTGTTTTATAGAAGTGTCTGCCACAATGTTATTGATACTGTAGTTCGATGGTGAACTGTATCCGACAATAAGAGTATAATTGTATGCCTGTGTTCTAGAACCACCTGTAGTACCTCTCCATGGACATGGATGTGTTTGTCCTTGTGTTTAAGTATAATCTGGCCTTGAATAGGCTCAGACTTTAAGGGAAGGACAAAACAATTTGCTTCATCTAATTTGCTAGTTTTAAAATTTATTACAGCGAAGCATACCAAAAGAATAGAGAATAATAGAAGAAAGAAATGTTAAATACGTACACCTTACGTATATCCTAAATATTGGGAAGTATCTTTATGTTATGTAAATGAGATTATGTCTCTAACTATTGTATCTATATATTGATAATATAATAAAAATGCGATACTTATAGTTTCCACATATTTTCCATAGAACAGAAACACATCCATATAATATTTAATGACTTATACTGAAATTTCAACTCTGGAATGTAGCCGTTAAACTAAGTTATCTGAATTAAAATTATTTTTGTTATTTTGAGGAAATTCGGCGTAACTTTTCAGTACGTAGGTATGTATAGTTTAGTATATTTATGTATAGTAGCTTTTAATATTTTACAAATCCTGCAATCAACCATAGTTGGCATATTATTGTTGCTAATACAACTACATTTTCTGATTAATGTAATTCAGTGTAATTTGTTAAGCAGTTCAACAAAAGTTAGGGTTATTCATAACTCATCTTTGGCAATTTTTTTTATCAAAAATCGGAAGGGATGTATATGATTTATATTTTTTCCGTAACCATTACCATAATTTGGTGGCTGAGTCTACAATTATACTAGATGTAACTTCTACATAGCCCAAATAGATAACTAAAAGGCAAATATTGACACTTATGGTATCTATATTGGATTTAAGTGACGTTAGAATGTCATTCGATATAAATTTAAAAATATATTATATGATTTATACTACTTGCAGTACGTATCATAAATTGAGGGCATTATAACGTTACCGTAATGACCTGTTGCATGGTGATATCAAGATATAATCACTATCTTATGCTATCCCTTTATCTAATGAAATAAAGACAATGGAGTGACCTACAGGAAAACTTTATTCAAGAATATTGTATCTACACTAATTTATACTTAACTTCATGAAGTTCTTAATGAGATTTACACATTTTTTTTTATTTACCGGAGCATCCAGGAGTTATTTACCAATCAATGAATACCATCAAAATCTACCAATAAATACAATTTGATGGTATATATGAATGATATTTGGGATAAATGAGGAATCCTGTGCATATATAACCTTAAAGAAATGATATGCCCCTTGATGGTGTTGAAAATGTGCATAGATCAGTTGCAATAAAAAGACATTCATGGACATAGAACTTAAACTCAATTATAATATTTAGAATGGACAATGCAAATTACAATACTGTAGCGTAGCAAGAAATATTATAAACTTTTATATTTGTTTATCTACCGTATGTCTGATCATTCATATAATCATAAAAGTAATTAATTTCTCTTCTCTAGTCTTTCTGACGAGTCGCTGCTGCTAGAGACCCTTTTCAATCTGTAACTGTAACAATCAGACACATTATCTGGCGTGGTGCAAGTCACGTGTTTAACTAAATACTATCGAATTGTCATCTACTTATTGCCGAACGCTTGTTTGTTCTGTGGATAAGAGGGCGCATTTCTGTAAGTTTCATATTTCTGTAAGTTTCATAATTTTCCGTCATACGTATGTGTACATGTTATATATTATGTAGTTGCGTATAGTAAAATACATATTTCAATAATAAACGATGTCATACATTGGTATAAACATAATTAACAGTACGTTTACCTAATGGATTTGATATCTAAATGTAGAAGAAATTAGAACAGTAAAAGTAATTAAATCAGGAACTAACTTGATATTTGTGTCGTAGTCTCTTGACCTTAGAGTTCGAGTTCCTGAACCAAGAACAAGTAGAACCTCCAAAAATGGATGAAGTGGCAGCGGCCATAAAAAATCTGAATAATAACAAGTCCCCTGGCAGTGATAACATCCCAACAGAACTCTTCAAACACGGTGGTAAAAAACTAGTTGAGTACATCTATAACATCATCTGTAAAATATGCCCACTATATATACTAACAATATGAGTTAGGATTCATATGCCCACTGCATAAAAAAGGAAATCAGTTTGATTGCCAAAACTATAGGGGAATAACTCTCCTCAATGCGTCATACAATATTCTGTCTAACATCCTAAATGAAAGACTGAAACCATTCACCGAAGCCCAAATCGGGGAATATCAGTCAGGGTTCAGACCAGGCCGTTCAACCAGAGACCCAATATTCACTTTGCGACAAATCCTAGAGAAGTCTAGAGAATTTAACATTGATATGCACCACCTTTTCATTGATTTTAAAGCTGCGTATGATAACATCATTAGGCCGAAACTCTACGAAGCCATGAACGACCTCGGAATACCAAAGAAGCTAATATGTCTGACTAAAATTACCATGGGTGACACCATGTCCACAATTAAAATTCAGAGCGACATATCGGAAGCATTCGAAATACACAAAGGGCTGCGACAGGGAGATGCGCTGGCGTGTCAGCTATTTAATATAGCCTTGTAGAAAATCATTAGAGACGCTAATATTGAGACTAGGGGAACAATATTCACTAAGTCAGTCCAGACCATGGTATATGCAGACGATGTCGACATAATAACAAGAACGGTAAGAAAGTCTGCGGAAACTTTCTTAGACATAGCAACGGCAGCGGGGGCCATTGCACTACAGGCAAAGGACGAAAAGACAAAATACATGTCAACTACTTTGCAGACAAGAGCTGGTAACGCAGGACAAAACTTAGTAACTGTTAATCACAACTTTGAAGCAGTCAGGGAATTCACCTATCTAGGTACTCAAGTCAATCCAAACAATAACATCTCGGGAGAAATTAACGGCAATGTTACTATGGCCTTTCCAAGCATTTCTCCAATAAGCGACTGTCACAAACAACAAAGCTGAGAATATACAAGACCCTAGTAATCCCTGTACTGCTATATGGATCAGAAGCGTGGACGATCACAAAGGCCGACGAAACCTTCCTGCTTTGTTTCGAGCGGAAAATACTGCGAAAAATTTTCGGGGCCGTATGTGAAAATGGGTCATGGAGGCGCAGGTATAATTTTGAGCTATATAATCTGTATAAAAATAAAGCGAAGGGAAAAATATTGTCACAGCGGCCAAAATAAACAGGCTGCGTTGGGCAGGACATGTGGCCCGAGCCAGTGAAGCGAACCCCATTAAAAAAGTGCTTAGCATAGAACCTGTAGGAGGAAGGAAGAGAGGTAGGCCAAAGCTTAGATGGGCCGATGGTGTAACACAGGATGCCAGAAGTATCGGTGCCCCCAACTGGAGAGCAGGAGCACAAAATCGTCAGGAATGGCGGAGGACGCTAGAGAAGGTCGAGGCCCTTGCAGGACTGTAGCACCAATGATGATGATGATGAGTCTCTTGACCTGTTTACATATAAAGCACAATAAAATTATTAGAATATATGCTATTTTCTATAAAAAGTGGCGTAGTGATAATTTCTATTCCACCATGCAATGGTACTGATAATAAAAATAATAAATTAAAACTTCCATTAATCAAAATAAGTACCTCTGTTAAAAATCACATGACTATTTGACATCTTTCGTGCTAATGTGTTATAGTCATTCATGGTAGATTTAAATTCACTCATGTAAATCCTGGGAAGGTGCTGGAACTTTCGATGCAGCAATAAAACCAGGAGAGGAATGAATACCAAATAAATTGTATATTAACCAAATAGATGTTGTATCATTTCAATAAAAGAATTAGTCTTAAGAATATCTTAACTAAAATGGAATAATTTATGAATAGAAAGAGTCAGGTAAAAGGAAAATTACTTGACACCTGATAAAGATATACGCTTTAATGTTGCAATACAATAAAGTTTTAATTAAAATTTCTTTTGTCTTGATTACGAAAATTTTCATTTCATTGTAATAATTTAAGTATTTAGAATTAGAAGCGAGGAATATAAGAAAATGAAGTAGAGGGTTTCTATGGGTTTAATAATAGTAATAAGTGCGTACAGTATACAGGATGCTCCTAAATTTTGGGATAAAATTCAGAAGTAATTGTGTCAGGTGAAGTTTCACGATAACCTTCTTTAGTTTAATCATCGGTTATTTAATATTCCGTGACTCAAACCCTAATTTTTAGGTTACTCCATGAATGGAGATCTAAAGGAGTTATGTCGGGAAATGTTGGAGGTCATTCTAACGCTCCTTGCCTACATATCCATCGAGTTGGATATGTTGTGCTTAAAAATATTTTAACATTTATAGCATAATAGACAAAACACCATCTTGCTGGAATCAAATATATTCCGCAACCAATTCAGGTTCATCCTCATGTAAGAGCAAAACGCTTAAAGCCGACAATAACTCTATCGCAAAAAGACCAAGTACACATCTTTGATCTTTACTGAACTTACTGAATGAATTACTGAACCCAAGTAAATGTAGTCCTAAAATTCTATGACCATTTATTCTCCCCAAACATTCATTTTTTGTAGAATTTGCAAATTGGTGTCTTGAATCCAATGAAAGTTTATGCCTTTCTAGTATCTCGTTGGTTATCTGTTTACGTTGCCATTAACATAAAATATAGCTTCTTATGAAACTAGTATTATGAAAACTTTGATTATCAGTTATTGCGTTTAATACTGTTTCATAAAATCGTCATGTAGGGGTTCCTGAACTTCATTGACCAACCATTGTCTTAAAATAATTATTAAATCAGCATAAATACCTGTTCGAAGGTATCCGTTGGATATTACCGTTATTTATTGCTCAGATATTATCTTTTGTCCAATTTGGCATTAAGAATGTTAAAGTTTGGGTTTTTAGGAACTAGTGGGTTGTTGGTGAGGAGTTGAAAACAACTTCTACAGGTGTTGTTTTGAAAATAGAGATCCACGTATTCGAGGAGTTGCTCCGAAAAAAGTTCACTGCAATTTTGTGAATTTTATTTCAAACTTTAAGAACATATTAATACTCACAGTACGGTATTATTAACAAACAGCATTCCAACATATAATTTATCTAAATCGTATACTTGAAAAATTTGATAAAAGAAGAAACTTTCATTAAACAACAATGAAAATCATGCAACTTCCGTGAATTAGTTCTTTTTGGTTATTTTGGGTATTGCATGTCTAAATATGTGAAAAGTACAAAAATATTGCCAGTCAAGTACATTTTAGAACTTTCTACTGCAGTGTACTATACTGTCGACTCTAAAATGGCATTTAACTCTCAAAATACTCTAATAACATTTCATTTGCCAATTTCAGTAATTATGTCATGGATGAATACCCCACGTAAATTCAGTTAGTGGAAGAACATTTGCAGATATCGGACCCGAAACATCCACCAAACACCCAGATGAACGCGAAGGCCCGAGACAAAGCCCAGGTCAACTCTCTAATCCACTTCCTTTCTGGCAATCTGGCCGTCCAGGCTTAGAGCGGTAAGCCGTGCCATTCACGGTATTCATGACGATGATTAGGGACAAAACGATCCTTGCTTTTCTAATCAAACAAAACCCGCTGACTTTTCACAACAATAGTCCCCCGGCACAGAATGGCCTGATTGAAGCCATGTAATGCCGGCTTACAACCCTCGTATTTCATCAGGTTTTCGCTATGTTCTATTCACTTGTCTCCGTTCGGGATACACCCCCGCCGTATTCTTTCTTATGTCTGCGAGAGCAGTGCCACGCGATTTTGGACGCTCCGCTGGAGTTCATGCCATATTTGCGTTATTGTTTTCGGTTATGTCTTTACTAGATTGATTAAAATGGGGTCGGTTGTTGTGATGTTTTTTTTATTTGCGTTTTGTTATGGTTCGAGTGTGTGCGTGGGCGATATTTAACAAAAGGGAAGTTGTCAAAACTACATCACATGTTGGAAATCAAATATCGTTTTATTAATAACTTATATAAGCAATGTCAATGGACCCACCAGATAGTTTTAGATAAGATTATCGGTTTCATTAGGTTGATTCATAATTATCAAGCGTTTTTAAACAATATTTATTATGAAAAAATAAACATAGAAATTCAACTAAACCATGACATGTGTAAATCATTATTCTGGAGCATATTTACCCTCAAATTCAATAACTGCTTCCCATTTACTTGGCAGACGATTGATTTCACGGGCAAAAAAGTCGTGATTCTTAGAGCCAATCCACGTTTTGATGTCCACCAACTCATCCAAATCCTTGTAGACTTTGTTTGCCTGCCAGTTTTTCAACGAGCGATTAACGATAGTCTACGGAAGCTTCGGTTGGTGAGTATGGCAGATGTGGGAGCAGATCCCATCTTTTATTGGCGATAGATTCGACGACACGATGTTCAACATGAGAATGGCATTAATGTGGTGGCGTAAGACGATTTTGTTCTTTTTACGCGATCTTTTCGTCGATTGGCCTTGTTGACATCGGAGAGTTTGTGAGGGATCCATCCAGCCAATTTCTATACCATTTCGAGCTTTTTGAGGTGATGCGACACACGATGGTGGATTGGCCAACATTGAAGTCTTCGACCAGAACTCAGGTTGTCATGGTCTTCCTCTTCCACGGCTGCCAAAAGTGCCTGATTGTCGAAGACCGATGCTCGACCTCTTCCTGACTTATCCTCCAAGCTGGTGTCACCTGATTTGAAGCCTGCAAACCATTCCCAACATCGAATTTCGCTGATTACACCTTCGCCAAAAAAGTTCATTGAGATCGCGGAATGACTGTCCTCCTTCAATCTTTTCTCGGAGTGGTAAAGTATAATATGATCAATATGAGTATGGTTTTCGACACGCATTTCTATCAACTATACAGAAGAATACTTTTATGAAAAAAAAAAAAATAAACGAAATGATAATTTTCACAAAGAGAAAATGCGCCAATATAAACGCCTGATAATTATGAATCAACCTATTAAATATAATGGGATGGAACTAATAGTAGATCATAAAAGAGTCGTAGCTTGAAGTCACATCGAGGTGTAATAAAATTACAAATTGATTATGTTTACAGGCAAGCAATGCACAGTGTAATTGAAAAATTAACAAAAATTTCATCACATTTCATAACTACCACGGTTACAATATATGTTCCACTCTTAAATGTAACCATTTCCTTCCACCAAAGCCTAAACCTTTCCCTTTAGAATCTGATAGAGCCAAGAAGAAATGGGACCTTGACGAATTTACTAATTTAAAAACTTCTGGGATTTTTCTAATTTTGTTAAATGTGACAGTTTAATCTGATAGTTTAATCAGTTTCAACTGACAGCTTATTTGATTGTTAATAATATTTGACTGCTTTAGCTGCATTGGTTTAGTGCAAACATGGACGTCGGATTGAAATAACAACTAGAACTACTGGAGGTATTGATATAAATGCCTTCAATAGTTTTAGTTGTTTTAGTGCCAACGTTTTTATCTGAAGTACTGATGTATTTCAGATAAGAATGTTGGTATGGTTACTAAAGCTATGCATACATATATGCATTCCCTTGGTGATCAGGAACCTGATCCTTTTGGTCGATCTCCAGTGTACGATAGATGTAAATATTTCATTGATTGAAAATGTTTGCTTTTACAGAAGACAACATCGATATAATATATCTATATGTCTTTTGTATATTGAAATGTCACCCGTTTTTTTAAAGTAGCGATAATTTGAGGCATTGCAGTTTATCATCGGACTTGCCTTCATCGTACAGCTTCCATCTACTATATATAACTCTCGACTCGCCATATAAGAGATCGTTAACTATTTTGCCAATTCTCTATCAGTATCTCAAACTAATGATCGTTTGATAAATAATACTTTCTCGGACAATTACAATTCAATACATTTAGTTTTGTTACAGGTGACATTTTTAAAATAATCAAGAAATAAAAAAATAAAATGACTTCTACAATAGATACATGAGAGCTCGATACAGTATTTTTGTGTGTGGTTATGCTATGATCTTTATCATCTACATCTACATTATTTCCTACTTAATTATTCTTACCAGATTTACATTTCCAAATCTTCGGAAAACCACAAAAATGTTACCAGTTATTCGACTCTGAATAGCAACTATGGGTATATACCATTTTAGGTAATTTTGAAAAATTTATAGAAGTCATGTTATCTGAAAATATTTATAATGAAGTACAAGGTGTTATATATTCCGTTCACATATTTTCATTGTAAAATAATAAGCTGTATAATTAACCTAGCTGTTATTTGTAACACTTTTACATGACGATGGTGAGGTGGATATAATTTATATAGATACTTAGAAAGCATTTAATACAATAATTGTATTAAAATTAAAAACATATCACTAGTTCCATCATCAGACGCACATTTCGACAACCAAGATGGAATCATAAAGAAATAATTCAAAACCAATTTTTAATCATCTCTTGATGATGCCAACTTGGTCTCCTGGTTCGATTACTAGATAGGTTTAACATTTCTAAGTAAATAATTGCAGTTAAAGCTTATTTATAAATTTTATTTCAGTTGAAGAAGGTTTTAGGTAACTGTAGTTAGCCATTTTTGTTATATTTATTTTGCTCTAATTCTGAATTAAGATCGAGGTTTTGGAGTTTAGTGAAGATCCTCATGCGATTAATATATTGACCCATCAAGCAGACATTAAGCAAAACTTCGTCACTTTTTACTTAAAAAACATACCAATCGAGGAAGCCGTTACTCTATGGTAGTTCATAATTCATAACGGAAATGAGTAAAACAACTACTACGTTTTTATACTACGTTTTACCACTATATTTTCACAGAAACATGACTGCAGTTTCGACAATTATGTCATTTTCAAACAATGTTTAGTTGATATTTCAAACAATTCAAATATTCTTAGTTGAATCATTGTTTGAAAATGACATGATTATTGAAACTGCAGTCACGTTTCCGTGAAAACATAGTGATATAAAAACTTAGTAGTTGTTTTACTCTTTTCCGTTGTGAAAAACATATCTAAGAAAGTGATCTATCAAAGTAAGCATATCTCTCAGACTGAAAATTTTCACGAGCTCATTTTCCATTAATTTTCCCTGATTTTCCGCGCCAACTTTGGTTCAAACTAATATCTTACCAATATAATCTGAGGGAGTCATGTTTAAGTTTGACGTGTGATCTATTTGTAAGAAAAAGTTACCAGGATATTCTTGATTGAATAAATCACGTTTCTTTTATATTCTCAAACTGCTTTCATATCAACTTTCCCTCAGTTTCTCTAAATTATCGGGTATTAATATTAATATTAACTATTTTCTTATTTCCATTAATATGAATATTAAATTAAGAAAAAGAAAAGGCTTTATAGATATTATTCCCCAAATGAAAGACATTTATTGTAGCAAATCATAGTAACACACTTTCCACGTAAGGTATCTGGTCTTGTAGTAAAAATTACGATACAGGTCATCTTTGTAATGCGCCTCAAAATATCAACGAAAAGAAGGATGTTGCTGATATTCTTCTGTGTTCTGGAATCCTATACTATATCAAGATATTGGTTCCGCTGTAACATTTTCAACATCGTCATATTACAATCCATACCATATTACAGGTCACCCTTATACACGCGAATATTGAAATTCAGTTATCTATTTTTTACGAATACCTCTGAAAATGAATCGCTCGTATTAATTATGCGTACCTACTTCGTCATATACTTTCATATACTCGTACCTCTTGCCAAATATTTCCGCATTAGCTCTATTTAATACTCATTTTATTCCTGTTTCATCTTTCGCTTTTTCATAACAGATGGTCCAGAGGGAGGCCTCGGCTTTTAATGATCCGACCACCCCTCAGTAAAACAATAGAAAAAACATCGAAGACAGGTAAGTCGTTGTTACGCGACAGGTGTGGCTACACGCGAACTAAATAATGGCCAAATCATCCCTTATGGTATAATTTATGCCTTCGGGAACGGTGATAGGGTATAATCTATTCCTAATGTTTCAGGGAAATCCTGATGGAATAGCCGTGATGTATTTATTGATCCTATTACCGATTATCCGTTATACAGGTTCTTATATTTATCATGAAGTGTATCCTGGTATCCTGGAGTTATTAGAAATAGTGAAAGTAAATTAGAATTGGATATACATGTACAGAAAAGACACCAATAGTCTCAGATATATCCCTAATGATTTCCACTATTGTGTTCAACACAAAATGGCGAACCTCAATTTTCTAGTCCGTCGTCTACTAAGCTTCTCACTCAATAAAGATAGGTTTGAGAAAGAGAAAGCGCTAATCAATTATATATCTGATGTTCTGTTGGTATAGTTGAAAAAATTATTCATCATCATCATCATGAGGTCATCAGTCCTAAGACTGTTAATTCTTCGGTAACACCACATCTCAAAAGCTTCTAATTTCTTCCTACTTGCTTCCCCTACCGTCCAGGTTTCGCAACCGTATAGCGCCGTGCTCCATACATACGTTTTCAAAAATTTCTTCCTTGTTTCTAAGTTTATTACCCCCGAGCATAAAAGTGCTTTCTTTTTGTTAAAAGCTACTCGACCCTGTGCTATTCTTTGTTTTATATCTTTATCGCTTCCTCCATCCCAATTTATTTTACTTCCTAAATAAGTGAAGTCTTTAACTTCCTCCAATCTTTCATTATTAATTTGTACTTTCGTTTTTGCTCTGCTCTCGCGCCCTCTGCACACTAACACTTTAGTTTTGTTTTTATTCACCCTCATTCCGTATTCATCTGTCAACACTGCCTCCATTTCGTTCAACGCTGATTCTGATTCCTCTTTACTAGATGCTAATACTGCTATATCATCCGCGAATCTCAGCATTTCTAGTTTCTGTCCCTGTACTTTAATCCCGAAATCCACTCTACCTTTTACCACATTAATCTTCGATGTATAGATTAAAAATTAGTGGTGATAGGGTACATCCTTGTCTTACTCCTTTCCTGATACCTACTTCCCTTCTTTCCCCTTCTACTTCTATAACAGCAGTTTGCTCTTTGTATATATTGTGTACTACTCTCCTATCTCTATACTTCATTCCCGCGCTCTTTAGTATCTCGAACATTTTTTCCCATCTTACATTATCAAAAGCTTTTTCTAAATCTACAAATCCTATATAAGCGTTCTTTGTTTTTTCTATTGTTTTCTCTAACATCACTCTTAGCGCCAGAATAGCTTCGCGAGTTCCCCTATTTCGCCTAAACCCGAATTGGTCTTCTCCTAGTATTTCCTCCGCTCTATTTTCCATCCTCTTCTGCACTATTCTGGTTAAGATTTTTGACGCGTGGGAAGTTATGCTAATCGTTCTAAAGGTCTCGCATTTGTCGGCTCCTCTCTTTTTCGGTATAGTAACGATAATGTTCCTCTTATAATCCTCCGGCATATCGCCCATTTCGTATATGTATTTTACCAGTTCAAACATCCTATTTACTACTTTCTGTCCCGCACATTTCAAAATTTCCGCCTGTATTTTATCTACACCCGGCGCTTTATTGTTCTTTAGCACCCTTAGTGCTATTTCATATTCCTCCCTCACTATAGGTTTTCCTACATATTCCCTATCGATACTAGATTCTTCCTCTAATATCTCTCCTAATTACTAACCCTCGTATAAACTTCCTAAGTACTGCTTCCATCTATCCGCTTTCTCCTCTCTTCCGATCAGTATGTCCCCCGATTGACTCCTAACGTTTCTACTTATTGGTTCTATATCCCTGAAGTTCCTCTTAATTATTTTGTAAGCCTCATCGGTCTTACCTACTTGGAGCTTATCTTCTACTTCTTTGCATTTATCTTCTATCCATTGTTCTTTCGCTTTTCTACACTTTCTAATGATTTCCCACTTTAAGATTTGAAATTAGCACCTTCAAATTAGATGAGAACAAGTGCTGTAATAAATGCAACAAAATTTTTACTCCTAGTGATATCTACGTGAGAAACCTATAATGAATATACAATGAAATTGTAGATATAGTACAAAGGTCACGAAATTATTGAGGTCGAAAAGTTAGACACACTGTATGTCAAGCAATATTTCACACCAAATTTAAAAAAATATATGAATTTTTGTACTATCGTGTAACTTAAAATTAAGTTTGATTTATTTATTTTTAAAGATTTCATCGTAAAGACCCAAACAAAATATTTTTTTAATGAAATCATTTTTTTACTATTTATCCTCCAACCAAATACAAACTATCGATCGACCAACTCTAGGATACTATGAAATGAATGTGACATTGCGGAACCGTTAAAAGCGAAAGCTTTTACCTTAATTTCAAAGAGCTAAAACACACATACTGGGCGTAAAATCAATTTGAACAATAACTCCGTGATGTCAACATCCTGTGGTGCTGGCGCTCCTTCATCGCACCAATGATTTCCGACAATAATACAATTTAATGCGTGTTTTGTCAATATGCGCCATTCAACAGCGGTCTATTTTCGAATTATTAGGTCACCCGTCTGTTACGTCGAAAAAAATTGCGAGCCACAGAAATTAGAAGTAAACTTTAACTGGTAAAAATTTGTAGTCGGAATGATGTACAGTTATCATAAATGACTGGACATTTTTTTACATAGAAAACTATGTGAAAGATGACTATAATATTTATTTATTTATTTACTTACAATATTCAAGGAGCATTAGCTCATTTACAGAATAAGGACAACATGTACAATATATATATATATATATATATATATATATATATATATATATATATATATATATATATATATATATATACATATATTAATATATATATATATATATATATATATATATATATATATATATATATATATATATATATATATATATATATATAAGTTTGTGATAACAGTATATATGCACATATACATATACAGGGTGATAACATTTGGATGTTAGTATAGTAGTTTTTAATAACCCCTATATATGGGAAAGAACTTGGTATGTTGATAATGATGAGATTCATTAAGAGTGCATCTATGAGCTCTACTGCATGTTTCTTTTCTATAAATTCCTAATAGACGAGTACGAATACTGACACAACTCTTATCATCATTATTAGCATATAGTGGCAAGCCTCCTGAGCCATGGGTTGCTCAGAACTAACAGTTTTCTATTCATATAGTAGATAGATTAATTAGAAAAATAGATTTAAGGTAGCTCCATAAAACATGACATCTAATTCGAAGAGACTTCGTATAGGACATGTTGCAATGAAACCCGTGAAGTAACTTATGTCCTTGTCTTTAGTATAATTCTCTACTCAATGATGTATAAATGAACAGAGATTATGAGCAAATTTTAAGATTTAAGTATAATTTTTTATAGTGAACTTAATTTTAACCAACAATGTAGCCTTGGTTTTATTATTAAACATTATTATTATGGCTTTAATGATAATACAACTCCATTTCTGTTATTCAGTACATTGACATTGTCCAAGTTGGAGTATGGCAACATTATATAAAATCCTGTGTATCAGGTATACAGTAATAGTTTGGAAAATATACGAAAGGATAAAATTTTATCCTACAAAGCTCATATTTTCTATATACGCAGTTATTGGAGCACCTCTAGAGAATTACCAACCAGGCACATTTTACCTACCAAAAGAGAAACGTATTATTTCAACTTTTTATTTAACATTATAGATAATTATCTTGATTGCTGTTCTATTTTAACAGACACGCATGTTTAGTGTTCCTATAGGATGTCTCAGTTGGAACTATATGATTTGATTTCGGAATTGATTGTTCGGACCGTTACTTGATGAAAATCCATATTTATACAAAATTAAAACCTCTGCTGGTTAGATTTTCACTTTTTAAATGTTCTTACATAGGAAAGTGAAAATCTAACCAGCAAAGGTTTTAATTTTGTATATGATTTGAACTGCGTGCCATTTATGTTCTGTCAAAGATAGTATTTATTCGTATCAATTAATATCAATTTATTAGTAGCAATATTTAATGACTGTTTTATGAAATTGATGACAACTGTTTTATGAAATTAAACGATCTCATACAGTTACATTGATAAAACTCGCACAAAATTAGGACAAAATGAAGCGCATACAGAGTTAACAGTTCGTAACTTAATCAAGAAATTTGAAAAGACGGGTTCTGTTATTGATAAAGCAATACCAATAAGTTCTAGTCATGGTCGGTCAGACCAAAATATTGCTGCAGTGAGAGAAAGTGTGCGGGAGTATCCAAACACAATAATTCGACGTCGTGCATAACAATTGAATCTCAAGAGCCATCACGCATCGGATTTATTTTGAAGAAATATCTGCATCTGTTAGCATACAAAATTCAGTTGATACAACAACTAAAAGTTACAGATCATTTACAACGTCGTACATTTGGTAATTGGGCGTTAGAAAAGAAAGATGGTAATGCTGATTTTTTGCAAGAAAAGTTTGTTCAGTGATGAAGTACATTTTCATTTTCACGAATACGTCAGAAAACAAAATTGTCGAATTTGGGGCGCTGAAAATCCCCATGCTGTTCACGAAAAAGAAATTCATCTATAGATATGCACCGCTTGGGGCGCATTTTAGAATGATGTAATGGAATAATTGGACCGTACTGCTTTGAAAATGAAGCTGGTAATGCTATCATAATAAATGAGGAACGCTGTCGTAATATGTTAAACAATTTCTTTTTCCATCAAATTAATGATTTGGATTTGAACATGCAGTTTCAGCAAGACTATGCAATGTGTCATACAGCATATGCAACCATGACTCTGTTGCATACCAAATTACTTGATCGTGTTGTCTCATGGAATGCTAACATCGATTATTGGCCTGCATGATTACGTGATTTAACACCACTCGATTTTTTTCTTCGGTGTTATATCAAGAGAAAAGTGTGCGCACCTAACCAACAACAATCATTGAACTTAAAGCAAACATCCAACGTGTTATTCGAGAAATAGAGCCAGTTTTATGTGCCCGTGTTATGGACAATTTTGATAAACGAATGGCATCATGCCAGATGAGTCGAGGTAGCCATATATATGAACGATATTCTTTTCTATTTATAGTCTTATCGTCTCCATTTTATATTGAAAAATAAAGACACTCTGTACATTCCTAACTAGACGTACTACTACGTTTTACTTACCACTTCCACTCAACTTACTAAATGTCGCTCATTGTTTAACTCATATAATAATTATCCTTTGTATAGCAGCCTTATTTTATGTTCGGGATGAATCATTGTTAAGTGATTGTGTTTTGTACAATCAAGATTTCATCACTTCTGAGTTTTAAAATTTTTCCTCGTATTCCGCATATACAGAGGGCCTTCAAAAATAAAATTCAATAAATAACGGCAAATTTGTGTGATACACTCGCCTTAACAATAGCTTCCCGTTACCGATGGAAACCTTTTAGTCATATTAGGGCTAAATTCCGTGTACGACCGTTTGGGCCCTTTGTGGCGCGATATAAAACCTATCGATAGTAGAGTATATGTATTAGTGTTGTGGGACGGGGGCAAAATATCGAACACAGAGGAAGCAGGCAAATGAGGCGGTCGATGATGCGTGCCGTGGGGGCGGCTACCTACCACTCAGCCTGATTAGATCGGGGCGGGGGCGATGGCAGCTTCAGCCCCACACGGCTCGCCGCACCCGATATAATCACCGCCACGAGCACGCTGTCAGTATCATCCTCGCTGATGCATTTCGGTGTGCAAGAACGAACACTCCTCGGTTGTCTTCTACTGCCGGTGATAAATGACTCTTACGACGAATGTACAGGGTGGTAGGAAAGTTTTCGCAATATTCGTTTTTATTTTTACCCATAGCGGCATCAATTGCATTGGTTATTAACTGCTATTCTTCTGCCCATTTAGGTTATTAATCAGGATTGAGTTAACAGCAATTCGTTTTAAAATACTATAAAAGTTCTCCATATTTTGGCCGAGAATTTTATATACCATACACTGTAGAAAAGAAGTCTGGATCACCTGAAAAATCTAGCAAAATAATTCTTTCGTGCAAAAACGGTCAAAGGGGTCAAAAAGTATTTTAAATTTCCCGCCTTTTGAAATACCTTAGTTAAATTTATAGTAGCGTACGTTTCCAAATTAAGGGAGGCTCATGTTTTCAATGACAACCCTTATTATTACATTTATTCGATATAATGAAACGGCACATTTTGTTGAGTATTGATTTTTAATTGATTTATTTAATGTTTCTTAGAAGGCGTTGAAACTTTGATTTAATATCAGTTATATCAAGTTAGGTTTCGACAAGATTAATGCTTATGATTTTCTATTATCTGAAGTTCAAAGATAGTAATAATTTCTCTTTCAGAAGAAGATCGCATGAAAATTCTTATGATGTATTGTTATGGAGAAAGGAGAAGAACTGCATAGAAGTCTGAGCTCTCTTGATGCTCATCAAGATCTTCGCCCTATAGCACGAGCGTCAGTGAAATTGTAAGTAAATACACAGAACAAGTACGCGATTTACTCAGAGTTGGTCGCCAAGCAATCAATGCAGATACACATCTTCAAATTTTAGTAAGAGTTTGTGAAAAGTCGCATTTCAGTTCCCGTCAAACTGGCTTAGATATGAATTTTCGTCATGCAACAGTGATTAGTGTTTTGTATAAACATAAATTTCACCATTATAGAACGACAAGATACATTGTACTTTCTTCTAATTATTGTCATGGACAAGAATTATCACAAGATAATCTTAATCGTCGAGTGGAAATCAGCAAATAAATGCAATTACGTTGTAATAATAACAATATGTTAGTATAATGTAGGTATTAAATCTCTCAGAATTGATGATTGATGCAGGAGTCACATATACAATCTCCAAGAAAAGTGAACGTTTGGGCAGGTATATCCAGAAACAGAATTTTTGGTCCATATTTTTTTGGTGATAATTTGAATGGGGCAAGGTATTTACAATTTTTATAGCTAGAGTTGATTCCAACACTGATAGCTTTATATGCAAATGAAAATGAATCCATGATTTACTTGATAACAGTCCTTGGAATAAACAGGACCGTGCACCTCATTACGGTTTTTCTGTTCGCACTTACTTGGATAATTTTCCACAACGACGAGCAGGGCTACGTAGAGCCATAAAGTGGCCACCTCGTTTCCTAGATATTATATTCCTTGATTTTTCTTGCGGGATCATTTAACAACCAAAGTCCATGTCAATACACCCGAAAATATAGATGATTCAATGGAATGAATTCGACAGGATATACGCAATATCGGGCCGAAAATAATTGACAGAGTGCAGAACAAATTTATTTTGAGAGCATAAGATATTATCAAATAGTTAATGGGCAACAATTTAAACACATTATTAGTTAACGTATTTATTTTGTTTATAAATAAATCAGTATTAACAGTTAGAGCTTCATTTGCATTTTTCTAGAAACAATATTGGTTTTACAATACTCAAAAAAGTGTCCACTTTCATTGTATCGAATAAGAATATTAGTTACCTTTTAAAAATACATGCGTATTCTTTCACCCTGCAAACGTACGCTACTGTACATAGAACTAAATTATTTAAAAATACGATAAAATTAAAATATATTCCCTTTGAGCGTTTTTGCAAGAAAGAAAAAATTTTTCAGGTGTTTCAGATTTATTTTCCACACTGTATATTGCTTACCGAGCATTTACATATGGAGTATATTCTATTAATATATGAGTGATACTTAAGATGGTATTACATCTTTCGTGGACAAGTTGTTGTTCTTCAATGAACATGTATGATGAGGCAAGCAGAGGTGTGTCCTATTCCCAAAATTGTGATGACAGATGAAACTTCTGTATGTCTTTTGAGTACTACTGTTTGCCATCAGTGATGTGCATCTCATTTAGTGTATCCTAAATATGTATTCCATTCCTGCTACTAACTTCCCAAACTCTTGATTTCAGATGGACTTTAATGTAGTTTGGTCTGACTGGAGTGGCCTCTATGATTGTGATGATTTTGCTGCTAATTATGCTGCTTTATTTTTAGGTATTCCTATGTGACCGGTACTTAAAAATGTTTTTACTTTTCTCGATGACTTTCAAACAATGTGTTCAACTTCTCAACCTCTTATTTTTTCAGCAGAATGGCATTCAGAAGTTGCTAAAACAAGGACGAAACTCATATCTTTATTTAAAATTGTATGCATTGGCCTAAATTATCCTTATCCAACAATTTTATAACTGCGAAATAATCGACATGGCGGTAAAACCTGTTGGCTAGTAGAAACTTTAGGATATTCTTGAACTTTAAATAATATATTTCTTTTAATGTTTTCACTTATTCTTCAGTGTAACCATACTTTAAAATTCTAGATTTAATATATCTTAAAATATAATGTGTCAAGCTGTTCATAATTTATCAAGTTATCTTGCTGCCGTATCCTGTTATATTGAAATACGACGTTGCTTTAAATGGTCTTGCGAGGGTCATTTCACGCCAAATGGGTATGTATATTTATTCTACATGTGTATGAAATGTTATTTTCCATTTCAGACAATATAATTTGCCATAACACAGTCTTCCTTACTTAACAACCCTTCCTGTAATTCAATTTCACAATTCGAAGTATCTGTTTTATCCAATAAAGTATATGTTTTTAATTTCGTCATCTACAGAAATATAGATATGTGTACATTTTATATGTTCGCTGTTTTTGATAACCCTTTTTTAAAGATCCATTCAAGGGCGACGTTTATTGCGATTTCCTCTCCCAAATTGGAAAACAACACAGCTAAATGCAGAATAATTGGCCCTATCTAGGCCAATTATCATACTAATATGTTGAAGTATCGGCAGCTGAACTCCCCGGGGTGTCCATTACCCCTTGCGCGAGTTATTCATATGCAGCCTCATCATGCTTCAAGTGCCACAGTTAACTCTAACTTTTGTTGTTTCATCTGTTACGGCATTATCGTGTGAGAGCGATATAGGGCACCGGCTAATGAAATATTATAGAGCTTCTTCCTCCCTTCCGTGTCTCGCCGTAGTAAAGCGGGGCCATCTGCCGCTACATGATTCACCCTCGGTAATGTAATGGTCATTTACCTATCTGACTTTTTAATCGTGACTCGTATCCGATTTTATCTCTTTTTGACGATTACTTAGCTCGGTAGTTGCGAATGAAAAATGTGTAAATTATGTATCGCCGCGTGATGCTAGTGCCCTACGGGGATGGTCAGCATTGTAAGCATCATCTGTCGCAGAGAGCTAAAGGGGTGTTCAGGCCGTGTCTCATAGATCTAAATAAATAATAGAATGCAAACTTGCGGAAGACAGTCAACTTAAGTTCCAAAATCAATTAAATGCATATGAGGAGCTGACGAATAGAACGATATCATTACACGAAATTAAATGTTACAGGAGTAGCAAAAGACTGAATGACATAATTACAGTGCGCTTTTGGCGTGGTTTTTTATTTACCCATATGGAGTTTGTGACTTTATTTGGCATATGTTAAATCCAGATTCCTATCTCTAATTAAACGGAAGATATTTAAATTTGAAAAATGCAATTATGTCGTTCTGTTTGCGACCGGTGCAATTATTACGTTATAATTACCACTAGGACGTAATTAAGCCATTTTAATTGCAGTTTACATAAACTTATTGATCGTAGAACATAAAAACAGTTCTTTCTGAACAAAAAAAAAAAAAAACGAGTCACTTCTCTCTCAAAATAAAACTCACCAGTGCTCTCATTATATATTGAGCTCAATGTCAATTTCCTCACAATCGCAACTTCCGTCGTGTCCATTTTCCTAATATCATCCTTCATCATCTTCCCTCTCATTCTCATTGCTTTCTTGTGGACTCCCTAACATTTCTTTGTATCAACTTAATTCTTGATATTGTTCCCAGTTGTTTCCCAAATAGTTCAATACCTTCGAATAAACAATCGACAACCAAGAACTCAAACAGCTGATTACCATATATTACACTCTTTGACGACAGATTTTATCTTATTTTCTAGTAATAAAAAGAAAAGCTAGGGTAGCCTCATCAAAAACAGAATTGAAAGTGTAAAAAAATGGGTCACTTATATCGTTTTGATTGACATCTTACAAGTTTGTATGAAAATTATTCCAGTTTGAATGAAAACGTGCTCGCTTATTCAAGACTATTGAAATTTTACTGTAATTGTACCGTTTATATCGAAATCATGAACTTTAGACTCAATTTTAATACAATTTAAGGTAGTTTTGCTTGGAATTGATTTCAGATTTGTATTCAGTGGACCAAAAACGTTTGAATTAAAAAAAAAGTATTTTAGCTAGAAGCGTAACTATACCGTTTTGTTCGCCAGCTCCTCATATTTTTATCTATTTCAGGAATTTCTTAATTTTCGTTTATTGTAATACGGTTTATCAAAATCACTAGATTTAGAAATAACATATTAGTTTTATCTTCATTAATTTACCTGAATGTTGGTATCAAAAAGTTATATAAAATGGCTTACTAAAATTGCTGATTTAAGGCACTATCGAATAGTTTTTCTTCCATTTAGAAAAACTCTTTTATTACACCTAAAGAAAACATTTATCTATAGTAAAGAATTATAATAATTATCTTTTTAATTGACTTTGTGAGGCCATTGATGAGATCAAATACCTATTTGCAATTTTTATTTATACTGCTCTATTTACAGGATCAGATCTCATTGCTACTGAAATACGAGTACATCGAGATAGCAAGAACTTTGTTGGTCATATCAATAGGTCATATCATATCAATGGTCATATAAGATATCAAGAACCTTGAAGTGGAAAGCCTTCGTCTTAACTTATAACATATTACAAGTTACATACCATTAAGTAATAATGAGCTATAATGTATAAGTAAAAATTAATTAAAAAATATACATACCCTGCTACTATAACAGCAAGTTTACATTTAAAATTGCCTAGGTCTGGCATTCGCATTACTAATATTGTATGCACCGACTTAAAAATTATATAAAACAATTAAAATAATTACATAATAAACAATAATTTCTTAATTACATTAAACTGAACAACAAGTATTAAACTATTGTAGAAAATACTGAGATACTACTTGCTCTTTAGTTAACTTACTTTTTTTAACTTATTATTTTATAATTTTATGTGCTGGGTAGACTTACTAAGGATGCTTTACGAATGAAAAGACGAATACTTGAATAAGGAGTTCCGTTGCGTATCTTCAAAGACCAAGACTCAATACCAAGGAAATTAAGATGGGCCCACCTTGGAGCTATAGTGAACCCAACGCAAAAATAATAATTAATATCGGTTCATAAACATAAAAGTTATACCCGAACATACATAAAAAATATATATATATATATATATATATATATATATATATATATATATATATATATATATATATATATATATACAGACAAATTGAGAACCTCCGCCTTTTTTGAAGTCGGTTTAAAATAGCTAAAGAACTATTGAATAGTCTTTCTAATTTTTGGGAAAACTGTTATTTTCCACCTAAAAGAAATATCTATCTATAATAAAGAATCAGAGTTCCTTATGGTTGACCTTATGAGGCCCTTGATGAGATCAAATACATCGATCAAGTATTATAATATTGTGTAACTCTGTTATTGGAATGTTATTCGGCTTATGTTGGGATACCTTGTCTATAAATAACTAATTTTTTCAAAAAAACGGGAACTACTTTGATAACCGCTTGGCGGTTTGGTGGTTCCTTTCTCGATTTCCGACTTATATGTTACTGACAGAGATCGTATCGATAAAGATGTATACGCCATAAAGTTCATTCGGCATTTGTCCTGAATCGGCATACCGTGTACGGCACTGATGAGAACTAATAAGTTCGAAACAGCTGTATGTCGTTCGGTTCCGATCCGGGATAAATGTTGAATCCTACCTGTGGCGGGTTTTATTTTTTGAAACTTTATCTGAAACCGTGCAGAAACACGAGAAAGGGGTCGAGGATCGCTTGTGGGTATAATTCAATGCCTGGCGGGGCTTTAGCCCGAGGAGTAGTTATTTCCTAGAGCGATTATGTAATAGCTTTGCTATTCGGGAACTACTTTGATAACCGCTTGGCGGTTTGGTGGTTCCTTTCTCGATTTCCGACTTATATGTTACTGGTATAAATAAATAAAATAAATAAATAAATATTAGGTAAAAAATACACTGATTTGAACTATATGTAGAAATAAAGGAAAAATATTATGTTAAAATTAATTGGACATGTTGGTGATCTTATTTGTAATTATAAAATGACTACAGTAGAGGTAGTAATAATTTAAATCAGTAAAATAAAGTGAATGTAAAATAAAAATTGTATTGAAATTTATATACGTTTTTACTTAACAAACTATCATCAGAGGTACGAGAAGATATTATAAATGAACCAAATTTATAAGCGAGGTATATTAACAATATATGTATTTATCTGATGATGGGTAAATATTTTATTACTTTCTGCATTCAACTATACCAGAGCAGAAAAGTAATGTAATCGTGTAAAGAAAAATGTAAACAAAATTTTTCTAGTACATATTTTTCGTTCTTCGCCCTAAAAACTAAACAAAATGGTTTTTACAAAGTTTGTGTCTGTGCGTGTATCGTTGTCATTGTCGTCGGCATTAACATTTCTTGTTAGCAGGATAATTCAACTAAATCATGTCGATGTCGGAACGATCGGGTTTTGACTGATTCTGATCGGGGACGTCTCCCAAACGACACCGATTGATTTTGAGGTGAATAGAACACATTCTATATTCATGGGTCATGAGAAAGCACAATGGTGGACTATTTGAAACTTTTTATCACGATCACTCAATTAAATCGTGTTAGATCGATCGGGTTTCGACTGATTCTGATTAGGGACGTCTACCAGACGACATCTATTGACTTTGAGGTGGATAGGACACACCACACCCTGTCCATGGGTTATAAGAAAGCACGATGTAAACGTTTATGTTCATTCTGAGATTTTAAACATCAATATTCAACGCGTTGCTGATTTTGCATTGAACAAAAAAAAATACGAATACATATACGAATGAACGAGAAAAAAAACTCGTTCGATCACAAACGATACGGCACTGGAGCAGTCGCCAATGAAAAATGTAAAACTGTCGCATAAAACACATATTCTACATTTATGTGTTGGTTTATTTTTTCTTGGCCACTCAAGTTCGAGATAGAGATGTTTTACGTGCGGAGAAGTCCATTTTAATGTTTTAAAACTATTTATTTATTTTGACTCGATTTAGATCCATTCTAGAAACTACGACATTGATGAGAACTAATAAGTTCGAAACAGCCGTATATCGTTCGGTTCCCATCCGGGACAAATGTCCAATCCTACCTGTGGCAGGTTTTATTTTCTGAAACCTTATCTGACGTGCAGAAACACGAGAAAGGGGTCGAGGATCGCGTTTAGGTATAATTCAATGACTGGCGGGGTTTTTGCCCGAGGAGTAGTTGTTTCCTATAGCAATTATGTAATAAATAGCCTTGCTATTTGGTACTACTCTGACAACCGCTTGGCGGTTTGGTAGTTCCTTTCTCGATTTTCGACTTATATGTTACTGACTAGAAACTACCAAGAGATGGTGTTTGGTACGCTCTATTGCGGTGGAACGTAGTAACGTCTACTAGATGTGAGCTTCACCTGTGGAAGGTATATTCGTTTACACTGCATTGGTGAGACCCAAGATAAGGTCGAAACCGGTCTGCAGTTAACGATATCCAGAGAGAGGTGACACTTTGCATCTTCCTTGTGGTTTTGGAATAATCTGAATCACTATATTTTAGTGCTAACTCTGTTAGACAAAATACGGCAAATTTTGTCATGTAGTTCAGCGCTCGGCGTTTGGCATATAGCCAGGAGAATAGGTGCTTTGACCTAATTTATTTAGTCCTTATTATATAAGGCATTTGCGGATGGGTTGGAGTATAATCTCCTTATTTCTGTAGTTTGAATATTACCCTCTGAGTAGTAAAACTTTACATTGTACTGTTTATTTTTTATTGATTATAACTAAAGAATATATATGTTTTCTATTTGTTTAGCTTAAACTAATTGTGATAAATTTCCCATAACGACCTCCACGGACATTCAACCCCGCATTGTTTTCCTTTCATAAAAGATATCACTACATTTCTCAAGAGACACCAGGCAAATATGTTCATCAACTCAATTGTGCCGCGAAGCATAACTATATGGCCCGAATAAAGGCGCCCCTATAACAGCGGTGTACAATTCACCCCATGCGTAAACTGGCGCTGCCCCTGCGGTTTGGTCTCGTGAAACGCCCGTTCTGTTTGCGTTTATTTTAATTTTATTTATTTTTCTTATTAATCAAGGAGGCACTTGCTTTGTCCAGATTGGTTTGCCAGAAACTTTTAATAAACTGTAAATAATTCAATGGCGACGGGGTAAAATGCAAATAAGGCTTATGAAAAAGATCGCCACGGCAACGATCTATATTTATATTGGGAATGTGATTAAAGAGAAAAAAGAATAAAATTATTATGTATGTCCCTTTTTAATGCCTCGCTTATAAAAACTCAATAAAACCTATATTTATTTTTATATCAATAGGTATGTTGAGGTTACGTTTTCTAAAAATAGAAATCAGAAATAGTCGGTTAATATAATTGTTCAGGAAAATATGTAGTAGCAGGACAAAGTATGTCGTCTAAGAAATTGTATAGCTGAGTAACACTTTAATGCAATAAAAATAATGAAAATTCAAATGGATAACAGATATCGAGGATAAGGAACATCAAAATATGTATATATTTTTTGACTACATTAGTAAAATGTATTCATTCCTTTTATATTATTTTAATTGAAATGTACAGACTAACAAAATTAACAATACATTTTTTATATATAAAAATTAATCATTTTTGTTGTAATAATAGATAATAGTCAACAGAGAATTCCAAAAAGCGAAGCAGTTAACTAAGAGACTAAACTGAAACGTAGAATGGGCCTATTTTGTACTTTTAAACATGAATTACCTGATGATGCATAAATACATAACGAGGAACTAAACATTAGGACCACTGAATTAATAAATCAGCTTTCATGAGAACAAGAACAAATGATTACACCACTAAAACTTCTAGATGGAAAAATGAACTTTCTGGGAAAAGTAGTGTAACCTTGTAGAAATTGAGAAAAAATAACCATCTGCGTGCTACACTGGCACTGATGATTCCTGATTTCATCCTTAATCGCGATATGCAATTCAGAGACTAGTCTGGTGTAACTGAGAATTAATTAAATGGAAATAACTCTTAATATAACTTTGATTGGACATTAGGAGTTAAAGAGTAGAGATCATAGGAAAACAAAGATGCAGTAATCATTATTACTGACTGTGAGAACGATGCACATACAGTTGATTATGAATTACGAGAGCAGTGAAGATAAATACTAAGAAGAAGATAAGGACCTAGTAAAACGGCCGAATAAGTACCACCATAGACACCACATAATTTCTATTAGACTTTTCTCCTCTTCTTCTTTTTTTGATGATGGACAAGAGGAAGACACTGTATGTTCTTTCGAGTATTTAACATAAAACAGATTGTTCATAGAAATAATATTGTACGTCTCAATATGCCTACTGAAGGTGCCTGGCATATAGAAGAGGTTAATTATATATAATAGAACATTTTGATCATGAAACCTTACTTTTTTAATAATAAATATTTGCTATGTGGATAATGTGCAAGGAAGGACTTGGTTCTAGATTTTTCTGGATCAATTCATTGATATTGCCATGCGACATCAAAGGTACTAATATAGAGTAATGTGATAATTATTATATTAAAATGGGAAGGGAAAAACAACAATTATACAAAGTTGGGACGCAGAAATCCACGTACTTCCCCTAAATCATCAGACTATAGAGCAAAAGGTTACACATAAATACACGGTATTGTCCGTGTATTTATGTGTATACCCATGCTTAGGCAGAGTGCCACACTTCCAAAGTCAAGCATTGAATGACATCTCAATACTCGGACCAGTCCACCATCCCGGACCACAGTACATATAACATTGTGGCCACCTCAATAGGAGAATATTACAGGTCGTCTGTGCATGTAGTTGCAGCGAAACAGCGTGCTGTACTTTTAGAGCTATGTGTTAAATAACTGACCTGGTGTCTATCGAAAATTAAATCCATTTATTTTGAGTTCAAAGACAGAGATCGTTAGCTGCATACATTCATCCAAAGCTAACTTTCAAATATGTATTAGTAAATAATAAAGGGTTTAAGGGCGACTATTAAACGCTTAGACAAATTTAATAGACTCTAACATGGGAATATACTTATTGAAGTATTATTGCGTAAGAAGACCGAAAAATTGTAATCAATAAGCAGCTATTTATTACATATATTCATAAATTATGTACCCGGTAAGACTAATTATGTGAATCGTGATCTACATATAATTACAGTGACGCATTAAGGGGGAGGGCCACCATATTCTATATTACGACACTAAACTGAAGACAAAACTGTAAAGCCTAGTTCGGACTATGCTAGTAATTTAGTGAAGTGGCGAGTAATTTAATAACTAAACGTGTCTGAAAGACAAAATATTATTTCAAAAAATAAAACCCGCCACAGGTAGGATTCGACATTTGTCCCGGATTGGAACCCAACGACATACAGCTGTTTCGAACTTATTAGTTCTCATCAGTGTCGTACATGGTACGCCGATCCAGGACAAATGCCGAATGAAATTTTTGGGGTATACATCTTTATGGATACGATCTATGTCAGTAACATATAAGTCGGAAATCGAGAAAGGAACTACCAAACCGCCAAGCGGTTACCAAAGTAGTTCCCGAAGTATACCCCACAAAGTTCATTCAGCATTTGTCCTGGATGGGCGTACCGTGTACGACACTGATGAGAACTTATAAGTTCGAAACAATTGTATGTCGTTCGCTTCCAATCCCGGACAAATGTCGAATCCTACCTGTGGCGGGTTTTATTTTTTGAAACCTTATCTGATCGTGCAGAAACACGAAAAAGGGGTCGAGGATCGCTTTTAGGCATAATTCAATGCCTGGCGGGGCTTTAGCCCGAGGAGTAGTTGTTTCTTATAGCGAGTATGTAATAGTCTTGCTATTCGGGAACTACTTTGATAATCGCTTGGTGGTTTAGTAGTTAATTTCTCGATTTCCGACTTATGTGTTACTGACATAGATCGTATCGATAAAGATGTATACCCCACAAATTTCATTAGGCATTTGTCCTGGATCGGCGTACCGTGTACAACACTGATGAGAACTAATAAGTTCGAAACAGCTGTATGTCGTTCAGTTCCAATCCGGGACAAATGTCGAATCCTACCTGTGTCGGGTTTTATTTTTTGAAACCTTATCTGATCGTGCAGAAATACGAGAAAGGGGCCGAGGATCGCTTTTAGGTATAATTCAATGCCTGGTGAGGCTTTAGCCCGAGGAGTAGTTGTTTCCTATAGCGATTATGTAATAGCCTTGCTATTCGGGAACTACTGTGATAACCGCTTGGCGGTTGGATAGTTCCTTTCTCGATTTCCGACTTATATGTAACTGACAAAACTTTAGTCAAGTAGTTTAGTCAAGTGATTCAGACGAATCGATCCAGTTTATTCTATATTTTCGGGTAAATAGGGCCCTCCACCACGTATCACTGGATCGTGCTTCATACACCAAACAAGTGCGAATATGCTGATTTTAGTGGAGTACATTAGCTGCTATAAAAATGTTTCGTTGGAGCGAATATACAACTTTGAAACTTATTGCGAAATATTTACAACATGAGTGCGTCTTTTGATTTTGAAAATGCAATGAACATATCTGGATTTGATGAGCACATTAAATTGAAAATAAAAAATGTCGAGTTAGTGTTGACTTTTTTTATGCATATAGTCATAAATAGTTTTTACAAGTAGCTATATAAAATATTCTATATTATTTCCCTTTCATCCTTCTTTTTCTATTTCTTATCAAATCGACCTACTCGCATGAGTTAGGATATTCCAGCACCAGTACTGACACAGTTTACTTTCTTTCAGTAAAATGCTTTATTTTATTGGATGGATGATCCCTACGAAACATTAAAATAATTTCCTATCATTCTCAAAGTTAAAAAGTATTCTTTAGAATCTTCTAATGATATTTCCTTGAGAAAAGAATTAGTAGCTCCTAGTCCATTTCTTCTCCGAATCCATTTTCATATCCAGTTTTCGTTTCTTTTATCATGATAATTTCTTCTTCCACTTCTTCTAAAATAGCTATTGCAATGAGTTTTATTAGTTTATTTACTTTGTTGTGTTGTTTGTTCATCTTGCAATACACTACTCACTAATGTACTATACACGACTGTAGTGAGAACGCTTTTTGGTCAGTTCGTAGACGTTCAGTTACTAAATTATTCTGTAATTGACTAAATTACTAAAATAGTCCGAACTAGACTTAAAAGTTTATGCAAGAGGCTTAGCTAGTAGTGATCTACTATAAATGATCTAAACGAATCGATACAAAAAGCTTTAAAATGACAACTTCTTAAGCTTCAGCTTCTCGAAATAAGATCAGATAGTTTACTCAAAAATAATTTTGGGTAAACTATCGTTGTAATAATTGTAATAATAATAACAAGAATAATGTATTTATTTTGAGGTAATATATATATATATATAATTACTAGGCGAAGTCCAGTCTAATCTTCTCTAATTAATCTTACTCAATTAAATTATGTAACGATAAAATAAATAAATAAACCTATAGTATAAAGACCACCCGAAAGTCCTTCATGAAATAAGTATCTTATGAGATTAAATTCTCACGAATTTTTCATTTCATTGTGAACGTCTACTTTTTTTTTTGAAAATCAACGATTTATTTTAATAGAAGCATTATCTAGTCATCTATGTTTTTCGTCACGCGTAAATTCGAGCAGCCTTTACCAACCCCATCGTACCGGAAGGAGACAATGTCCGGCGCGTGGACGCCGCATGCTTACCAAAATGAACGCGGCAACTGTTAATAACCGGGGAATCCCCTTCAAGAGCCAACTGTTGACACCGCCAACCAACCCTTGCGCTTCCGGTCGAAACAATGTCTTTCCGTATTATGGCAAATCAGTGCTTCCGGTGCTACAATCAATGCGTTTAACGTATTGCCGCCTGAGGTGTTTTTAAGTTACCCCATCGATTGAGGTGTTCTGTCGCGTGATTCTTGATACTCATTTCCTGTAGGACATACAATGAGTACGTAAACGTTGGAACAAATTCGATAAAACTGGAATGCAGGAGGAAACTGTTTGGACAGGTCCAGGGACAGCCCTCTTCGAAGGACAACATAAAGCATAGAAAGACAATCTCTTCAATCAAACTCTTATCTGAAGATGTCATTCGAAAGACTACAATTCCTTACATATGGTGCACAAGATCTTGTAGTAAGTTACATTAACAACAATTTCAAGGGATTTATTAACTTAGTTTTTAATAATATTTCCATTATTTCGTCCCGATAATAGTTTCCCCTAAACTTTGTGCTATTTCCAAATTCTGTTATTGTTTCTACATTACTTGACATAACTAGTTTTGGAAATTCTTCTATTCTTTCAAAGATTTTGTATTGTTCCTGTGCTACTTGATCGTTATCTAATGTGACAAGTTTTCCAAGTATGGTGCGTTTAATTGAAATACAACGAAATTTGATGGTGACTAGCTGCGACGACACCAAGTTCTGGTTTGTGAGTTGTATAATAATAAACATACTGAACGACCTATAACCTATTATACGTCGAAATCTAAGTAAAATAAAAATTAAATTTTGGCATATTTGTAATGTGATAGACACCAAATACTAAAAGTGACCGTGGTCTTTCGATAGATATACAGCTTGATATGTTACCAGCTGAGCAGTAAAATACTCATCATCATCATGTAACTTGCGAAATCGCATTGGAGCTTGCAATGTGTCAGTCTCTTGCTTTGAAATACCTGAGGAAGAATAAGTGACACCCATACAAAGTGCCATTAATTCGTAAACTTCGGGAAGACCATTTCTATCAAAGAATAGAATTCTCGAGAAAGATAGAGCAGATGTATTATTAATCCTGATTTCCCAAACAAGTTATTTTCTCTATATATGTCCTTTTTATTAAATTGTTTGGTGAATAGGAAAAATTGCAGGTTTGTGTCTCTGAAAACTCTCATTGGATGATAGAGATACACACCCAATTTCCAGAGAACGTCAATATGCTAACATGTTAACGTTTTCTGGAAATTAGGCCCTACAATTGTTAGTACGCCAATTTTAAAACCATTCTTTATTGATGGTGTCTTAGCTACTTAAAATCATTTGTAGAGGTATGACATTGCATCCAAATAATGAAAATCCAAAATATTAGAACAGTGAATATGTTACCAGCATAATGGTGCACCCCGACATTATTAACGAATTATGCGTAACCTAAATACTATTTTTCTCAATAAGTGGATTGGTAGAAAAGAAGCTATTGAGTGGCCAGCTAGATCTCCAGAGCTAACCTCAAAGTAATATCTTAACAGATCTTAAATCCAAGGTGTATTTTAGAATTAAAGAATATATGCTATTGATATATTAAAAGACAGAATTCGGAACGAAATGTTTAACTATATTTTTTTGTATTTTAGGACACAAGTTATGAAAAACTTATATTAAATTTATATTATTTTAATGAGACTATAAAAATGAGTTTTCTATGGTGGGCTTAGGATGAGTTAAAACATACATTAATGAAGGATGAAATGTAACCATAACCAATAGTTATCGTTACTCTTTGTTTAATTTTATATCCATAGTAAATCAAGTTAACCTAATTTATCATTAATCTTTTCTTTAATATCTTCTTGCATTTTCTTTTATCTTTCTTTTTTTTTAAATATATTGATTAGTATAATTAGGATTAGAAACGAAGAAGTATTAGAGAAAGTCGGCGAGGAAAGAAGCATGTGGAAAAACATAAAGAAGAGAAGAGATAGAATGGTAGGCCACTTGCTAAGACATGGGGGAATAGTCTGCGATATTTTGGAGGCAGAAATAGGAGTGAAGAAAGGCAGAGGTAGGCCTAGATTATACTACTGCTCGCAAATAGTAAGGGATGTAGGTTGTAGCACAATTAGCGAAATGCGTAGGTTAGCACAAGATAGGAGAAGCTGGAGGTTAGCGTCCAACCAGTCTTAGGACTGGTGACCTCATGATGATGATGATGATTAGTATAATTGATCTTCCTTCAAAAATTTTTACTTTAAGGTTCCTTTCATTTTACTAAATTATAACTTTATTTATTTATTTATTTATTCTATTATATGATTTAACTGAATAAGGTTAAGTAGAGCAGCTTAGATTGTAACTAACCTTATATGTATCTGAATAACACATAACAGGTACGATAACAGACAGCTATATCTCTTGGAATATATCTGTTAAGGAAAATACTAGGATCGGTTAACTAAGAAAATAGTATCTTTTCTGAATATAATGGGTCAGGCATGAAGTTAGAGTAGATGGAAAGGAGTTATTAAATAAAACATTAGATAGATGAAAGCACAGAAAAATGTCTAAAAGAAAGTTTGGAGATGCCGGATGCGCTGGGAAGATGAGGTACAGAAGACCAACGAGTTTTCTTACCAAATTGTGTGTTCTACTAATTATTACGATATTCTTTATTATATTTGTCCTTATAAATTTTACATCTTACTTTAATGATAAAAGTCTGAAATATAATATCATGAATAATGATGATAATGGTACACAGTTTAAAAACTGGAAAAGCAATATCGCGGTATATTATTTGACTATTAAGCAGCGTAATAGAAATAATGCTCTCGGTTAAAATTGCACCGTTATGTCTTGTAATAAAGACTAATATCCTTGCAGTGATTGTGCATAATTGTACATTAATAAATAATAAATTAGAGAGACACCTGCTACTTTCACGACTTCTACGTAACAGGGTAAATAAACGGTGGAGATAATAGCGCTTTAGTCTCTAACAAAATAAATAGTTTTTATAATACTCATGATGTTATCATCGTTCAAGGTTTTGACTTATATATAGGTAGATACATTTCTAAATACTGCCAAATCCCTTTCCGTGGCGGGTCTTCTTTTCTGAAATCTTTTAGTTATTCATATACATCCTCAGCGTTATAGTACATATTTAACATATATTTGCTTTCAATTTCCTGTTAAACTAATGGTTGTGAATTGCTAAGCAAAGGTATATCACTTAATGATAGGCCTTATTACATAAAATAGACAATATTGAAAATAAGAGAAAACTGAAATTATGACTCCCGTTTAATTAGTTTGCAGATTAGATTGGCATTCGGGATATCCAATTTTCGATGACTTTGTCGCATAAATCTGGCTGAATTTGTTGGATGGCGTTCGTTATGTTGTCAATTGTTTATAGTTTATTCTAATAGACCTGCGATTTAAGATAACCCCAAAGAAATAAGTCTAAAGGCGTTAAATCTCACGATCTCACGTCGCCGCTGCGCGCGATAACCATGCCCTTCAATCGCTGTGTGGCACGTAGCGTCGTCCTGTTGAAACTACATGTCGTCAGTCTCCATATCATCCAGTTTAGTCCACAAGAAGTTGCTTATCATCGATCTGTAGCGGTCGCCCTTAACGATTATGGCAATGTCCGTTTCGTTTTGAAAGAAGTTCGAACCGATGATTCCGCCAGACCAAAATCCGCACCAAACAGTGACTTTCTTGGGATGCAGTTGTTACTGGTGTATCTCGTGTGGATTGGTATCGTCCCAAATTCGACAATTTTGCTTGTTCACATATCGACTCATCCAAAAGTGGGCCTCTAATAATGGGTCGCTAAAAATGATTTTTTTGACGAAATTTGGGTCAACTTCCAACTGCTCTAGAGCCCAGTCAGTAAACACACGGTGTTCTCTATGGTCGTTCACTTTAAATTCCTCGGTCAGTTAGATTTTATAATTGTGCATAACCCTTAGGATGCCAAATTGAAATCGCAGAAAGGCGAAGTTCTTGTCAACGACGAGAAATTGACTGCTGCAGGTTCTCCCGTACACTCTCACGCACAGCTGCAATGTTTTCAGCGTCTCGGTGACGTACAGGTGTTCGCTGATTATTTATCAAACCGGTTGACTTGAATTTTGCCACCGAACGTCAAACAGTCGACTCGGCGGGACGGTTGTCGCGAGGATAAAAATCACGTAAAGCGTGGAACGTTTCTCGAACGGAGCACTGCTTTTGAAAATAAAATTTAATAATGTGAACATGTTGTTGAACGCTGTAACCGTCCATGATTATTTTCCATATACCACTGAACAATTTCGAGCGTCCCTATTGAAAGACCCTGTAGTATCGAATTACGTATCAAACATCATGAAAATATGTTTCATTCTTTTATTTAAACCAACATCAATATTTTTAATATAATAAATAACTGACAACCAGACTTAAATTATCTCATTTTAACACGAATGATTTTATTAAGATTTAAAGTTTTTCTACAGTTTGCGCCAACACATAGGGCAATAAATTCCGCTATACAATCTAGCAAATTTCGGTCAATATTCCGGCCATTTCAATCGCCCTGCAACTCCAAGAGAACTAACACGTGATGCATCAAAAATAGCTCTAATCAAATCCGAATATACCCAATGCGAATCCTCCAAACCGAGCAAAAGAACATCAATTCTAATCTAATTACCGATGCCAAACAATGGGGAAAGCACCGGATCGCTCCGGTGCAGACCTTCGCCTTCCAGATTAAAGCGGCAAAGAACGGGCGGATTTCCCATGTGAAATGGTGGCAGACGTCGCTACTGTATCCTCCGGTAACCGGAGTCTCGGAGCACGTGTGGCCGCGTGGTCCGGCCCGCCTCGCACGTGCCCAAAAAGAGCACAAACACCCACCGGGTCGACGGATAGTTGTGTTGCTCTTTCAGAGAGCCTCGCTACTATGTAATTACCGGCCGACATCAGATCTGCATTTAAGAGGCGATGTATTGGAGTCTAGATGGGGTTTTAATATGATAATGCGTTGTTTAACAGCGTGTTTAATTTTTTTCTCGGTGACAATCGGGAGAGGAGGAGAGTTATAGGAGTTTCACACGAATATTAGGTAATGCGCTGTAGGAAAATAAGGTCGATGGTTTGTCCTTCACAGTTTATTGTAACTGTTCTAAATGGTTATGATATTTATCACGAAACTACTGTATTTAAAGGCCTACTAATGATACACTTATAGATGATATGTAAAAGAGGATTTAACAAAATAGGGGTTTTATTTCTTTTTAAAGAAAGTGTACCTACTAATTACTTGGCGCCTTACTAGGTTCTCGCAGTGCAACTAAAAAAAAGCAAGTTGAAGCTCCAGGGTCTCTAGTTTTTAGATCTTGAGTTCATGATTTTTTGCCATCACCAATTATTGAGTAATCATAAGAATACTATAGGAATTTTTTTTCCAAATTTCTGCTTGCCTTTCAAAAAGTCCACGAACTCCAATACATTTTTTTAGTAATTTCATCATAATACTGTTTACATAATTTTATTCTCTTTAATATGAGCAGTCTAAAAGCATTGTGTGATGATTTTTCGCTAACAATAACTTATTCATCATCATTCAAAGCAAAAAAGTTAGTTGTGAATAAAGTATTCTTTAAAAGTAAAGAGGAATTCGGTGCGAGAATGTTGATTGCGAAAGAGGTAAGACATTTCGTATTTAGTCCCTTCAAATTAGACAAAAAATCACTGATTTTGGGAAATTTTTCCTACAGCTAAGCGGCCTATACAGAAAGTTCTGTTAGGATTGTGTCAACATATTTTTCACTTAGCGCATGATAAAAAAGGGTTGTTTTTTAGATATAGACATATATATATATATATATATATATATATATATATATATATATATATATATATGTCTATATCTAATATAGACATATATATATATATATATATATATCTATATACATATATCTATATATATATATATATATATATATATATATATATACAGTGCTATTCAAAACTCCCCTCCCCCCTCTTATCTTTGGAACGATTATACATAAACTAGGGAAATTTGGTAACTGAATATTAAAGGTTGTAAACTTCCCTACTAGTGATGATAGATGACGTATGCGTCAAAGATGACGTCACGAAGTCATTGTGACCAATAATTTTAAATGGAACCCTATGGCAAGCGACACCTCTTTTAAAAGGTATCGAAAAAACGTATTCAATGATACTAATATTGTTTGTATTTATGGTAGTTTTGATGGATTAAATCAGTAATCAGTAAACTTGGATAATAATTTTAATTACAGATTCAAGAATCAGTACCTACTTATAGTAATTGTTTGAAGTGAGCTGCATCTACTATATAAGTACGTATTTCTATGAAAATTATTTTACAGAACGCCTGGAAAGAAACTACTACTTATAACTGTATATATTTCGTCTCTCCCCGCCCTCACAATTTACACATTTGTAGGATCCGGATATGTTCATGATATTTTATGAAAAAAAGTACAAGAACTCGATTGGTAAAAATGAAAAGAACGCGCTTTAGTTAGTTTCAAAGATACGTTGGTCAAAATCAAGACAAATGAGAATCTATAACATTTTGTCGGCAAAAAAAGCAATAATTTACCAATAAAATTTTCTATTATTTTCTACATAAGATACATAATTTAAAAATACTCATTTCTATGAAAATTATTTTAAGGAGTGCCAGGGAGAGAAGCTGCTAGATGTAGATATACATCTCGCCTCTCCCCGCCCTCACACCTCACACACTTGTAGTATCCAGATAATGTTCATGATGTTTTATGGAAAGGAGTACAAGCAATCTGTTGGTAAAAGCAAAAGAACGTTATTTAGTCAAAAAAAAGATATGTTGATCAAGATCAAGACAAATGAGATTCTAGAACCTTGCTCGCAAAAAAAAATTATATATCAAAAACCAACCATTTGCTTTCAAAACCAAATGAGGTTCCATGATCAAATTCTCTGTTATTTTCTACATAAGATGTATAATTTATAAAAACCCATTTCTATGAAAATTATTTTAAAGAACACCTAAAAAAGAAACTGATATTTGTAGCTGTACATATCTTGTCTCTCTTCACAGTTACACCTTATGTATTTGTAGGATGCGCATATGTTCATGATATTTTATGGAAAAGTGTACAGGCAATCAATTGGTAAAAGCTAGAAAAATGTACTTTAGTTTCAAAGAACTTTATAGCACTTTTACGCGTAATATTTATTTGAATATATTCTTTGATTCTTGATTATTTTGTCAACTAATTGGATCTAAATTTGTTAGATAATAGACGTATTATTCTTATTATTATATATAATAGATAAAATAACCTATTAATCATAGGATTATTTCCATAATTAAATTAAATAGAATGTGATTGAATTTACTCTTATCTATCTTACCTTCTAATGTTTTATTTCTAGCTAGAAGAGCCAAGAGGACTTCGGAATTTGGTGGCCCGTCCATGGTATGTGGCGGCATAATTGGTTGAGAACCAGGAGGCATGCCCTGGATATGTGGCAGAGTACGAGACTGGTCCAGGATGGACATAGTAGGTCACTTCAACCGAGATGGGAGGGACAACAGCTTGTCGTTCTGCTACCTAATAAAAACAAATAATTTTCATATACAGTGTGATACACAGAAAATTTCTGTACGAGTTTTAAAATAATAATAATCATTTAAATACATAGTTACTTGATATGGGTAACTTGATAGCTTTATATTAAACTTCATAACTGTACCAAAATGAAATTGAGTAAAATACGGCACCAGTGGTATTGCTAACATTTTTTTAAGTGACTTTCATTACTGGTTTCAAATCTGAAATTGGTTTTTCGCCACATGGTTTAGTTTCCATATAATTTGATGTTGAATATAGGGTATATCATATTAAGTTAATATATTACCCTTATATTGCCACCACCTATCCTATTGCTTTTGATTTTTGTAAGGGTATTATGCTCTTAGGAATGTTTTATTTATGTATTACCAAACTTATTGTACTAACAGCCTTAAATGTAAAATAGTTTCATTAAAACAAAACTCTATTTGTACCCCAGTGTTACACATCATGAACATCTAAGACGTGGTCCGTCTTTAAACAGGTCTCTGCTTGTTGGTGGACAAGTACTTTGTAATTACATGTTTGAAAATGTATATATGTAAATAGATAGTATATAGTGGCATAAGCAGAACATTATTAGAAAGATGAATGACATGGAGAAAGCAGCGTAGTTATCTTTCGAAGCAGTCATACCAAATTTTCTTGGCAACAAAAAAGCTCGATCAGTTCCCAGGGAACCTCGGCGCTATAAGAGACCAACAGGGGGAGCGTTTCCATCAAGACCTTTTGACGGTGGAAGAACGCTATCAAGGACATTGGCGCAACTGTATGATTGAATGACATATTACTGCTGAAGCATCAAACGAGACTGCTATGAAACGTTCTACTGTGCAAGATCTACAAGCGTAAGTTTTTGCCCGAATAAAAACAAAATCTAAATTGATCCATTTCAGTTGTTACGAATCACATACTATCTATAGCATTTATATTGAAATGTTAAAATATATTTATGTATACGTTAATTTAAAGCAAAAATCATTTGTATCTACCCATATTTGAATATGTATTCTGTTTTGCGCAAGTGATTTCTCAAAATAAGATGATTTGTTTTACATGTGAAACTTGAAACTTTTATTAAAATTTTGAGAAAAGAGCGGACTGATACATGGTCCTGTTGACACCCAGTATACACTATATTCCTTGTATTCTTAATAACCATATAATTAAATTCAAGAACTTTTAATTAAATATGTAGATAATACTCACTGTAGACAATACTTTACTTTACAATACACAACACTCATAATGAAATAAATTAGTGAATAAAACAATGTGTTATAATCTAAACATTGATAATATCTCCTATGGATAAATATGCTGTGGATAGAATCAGTTGATTTTTTAAGGGGGTATTCTATTTTAGAGGCCTAAATATTGGGTGTTCTTTCGGGCTTGATAGAAATAAAAACAAAACATTTTTTACTATCCACTTTTTCACAACATGTTTATTGATATTTTTGAAATATAAAAAAATTGATGAGAAAATAATTAAAAATTTGAAACAGCTATGGTCTGATACAGGTGGGGGTAAAGGAAGGGGTAAGCCGGTTGACATGACTGCTACCCTTTCGTTCATCTGAAACAAAATTTAAAAGCAGTTTCTTGATCAGTAAGAATGTCGTTATGAATGTCCTTATCATTGGGACAAAAGAAGAATTTTCTTTTGTAAAATGGCGGGTGTTTTAAAAAAAAAATTACCAATTTTTTTCAGTTTTGAATTTCTTAAAAATAATAAAAAAATACTTTTATACAAAAATAAATATACGGTAGGGATGATAGTGAGTCATATGTTGAAGGTCGATACAAATTTGTAGTCAATCGGTTGGAAAGAACTTAAGATATTATGTCAACCACGTCGAAAAAAGTAGTTGTGAGAAAAACGCGTTTAAAGTTTAGAACAACCATTTAAAGCAGCCGATGCGCAGTTCCGGTGTGTTATACATAGTTGTCGCTTCACTGAAATAGCTATAACTCCAAAAATAATTTGAATTTCCCAATTTCCTTTGGAGCACATATTCTTAAAGGTTTAAACCTTAAGAATATGCAAAAAATTCACTTTTGTAAAAATTCTAGACTAGAATATACTCTTAATAAATACAAGATTTCTAATTTTATTTCTATTTATTTGAGGTGTAGTATTAAATTTAAATAGTTACCTGTGGACGAAAATAAAAGTACGTACTTTCACCATTCAAGTGCAGATACACTACGTTAATGTAATGATCTCCCCACCTTATTTACGATTTGCCTTATTTTTTTGCGAGTTCCGCAATTGATAAACACGCGGCTCAGCGGTAAAAGATTAGAGATTTTTATATCAGCCAGTAAATTACAATAATCTTAATATCTATTTGCGTTCTCGTAGATGGTATTTATGGAAATATTGTGCGAACACATAAAACCGGCAATTGTTCATTGTTAGTCTAGAATAAAAGAGCAAATAAGCTTATAAATATTTATCTCCTGCGCAGCATCGGTAGTAAAATTCGGCAAGCTTTTTGTAGGTCCGGATTATATATAATGCCAACACAATTTAAATACTTAAACTATTTAGAGTGATGTACGTGAGGATTTATTTAAGTTCACTTTCTCAAAATATCAATAGCTGTAATCGGGGACAATAAAGCGCAGTAAATTTCCATATACAACTCTCTAATCTATTTGATGATTGGTTAACAGTCTGAATGTGGGCATCATCATAGTCGTAACTATAATGGATATAAAAGTAGCTACAATTCATATAAAGCGCTGTTGTGAGTTAATTATATGGTAGAATACAAGAAATACTGACTTTACTTTTAACTACACCAAAGAACGAAATACACCTACATGTTAGATCGGTATTGCAAAGATTGCAATTTAAAAATATCAAATTTATATAAATTAGCTTTATCAGATTCTATAAGGAAGCCCTTGGTTTTCAGACGAAGGTTTGGCGTTAGCACGAATAAAGAGTGTATTTTGCCTCGACCGGGAATCGAACCCGGCTCTCCCAATTTCCGGTTAGTTGCTCTGACCGCTGAGCTATCGAGGCACACTCACTATCCCTGCTAATGCGCCAGTTAAATGCGTCACTACAGTACTCCCTCCCTAGAGACATGGTTTGTCTCGTAACAATTTAACGGAATGTGACCGCGTTCGCCATTCTTACGAACCGTTGTTCGGTAACCCCCGGGCTGTAGGGCGATGGATAGAACGGGAATCGAATCCGCGAATTTGAGATGTAAGGGAGGTTGCATATACTGGAATGAATCACATCACGTCGGGGTCACCACTTAGGCGATAACAAGGATAAAAGTGCATTTTGCCTCGACCGGGAATCGAACCCGGCTCTCCCAATTTCCGGTTGAGTGCTCTGACCGCTGAGCTATCGAGGCACACTCATTATCCCTGCTAATGCGCCAGTTTAATGCGTCACTACAAAGGTAATTGTTACATTTGAGAGTGGAACAAATATTACAACCACTCAAATTGAATACCATTTCAGCCAGAGATCTGGAAACGTCAGTGAAGAAGAAAATGGACGTGCAATGTGATGTAGAAATATAACCAGATCGAGAACAGATTGATGTTTAATGAACGTTTTAAAGCGTGAAAATAGTTCAGATGTAGTCCTTTATGCCAGCTCATATGTAGGGGTTAATATCGGGGGGAATAAGAAGGTTGACATAAGTTAAAATAAGATTTTACAAAAGCAAGAATTCCGACACATTAACTGGTTGGTGGACATGGGATGTGCTTTTAGCGAACAGAACACCAATTTTTACATAATCGTATTATTACCTAGCACTCTTGACAATAAGATGGGCATTCAGGTTAGGGAACTTTAGAAAATAAAATAAACTGAATTGAAAATTTTTCTTGATTCGTGTTTCACGACTGCCGAAATAATACATAACACATAATGCTGAAGATGCACACTATTACTCACGTCAACTCGATAGTAAACTTATACGCACATAAAAGGTAGCTTAGCTTTATATACGGTCATATTTCTATGTATTTAGACCTATTTATGTCAGTGACCAATTCATTGGCAATTTATAGGACGATCACGTATCGAATGAATATTTTAACTCATATTTATATGGTAGGTTCCCTTATATACTCAGAATTTATTTGAATTTCGTAAATTACAAGTTAATTAATAAAGTTTGGTTTCTCAAATACTTTTGAAAAAATTGAATTTAATACTTCTAACTACTAATTGAATAAATTTAAAGATATATATCTTGTATGCACTGAGAGCTTTTTTGATTATTCAACTAGTTGCACTAAATATGGTTTGTATAATGATTTTTTGCGTGTGCGTCACAGGTAATAATCGTATGAATCAATCAACTGACATTTTTGAATAGTGTCGTGCCGAAAACACATTTGAGGGTAACAGTCAGTACAATACAAATCCGTCAACCTATGACAGAAGAATGAAAAGTTATTCTACAAAAATATTCAGAATGGAAGTTTCATCAAAATAAATGAAACAAAAATGAATTTAAATTTTACAAAAATATTGAGACGCCAATGAATCAAATTATACATTAAAGCTAAGACGTGACTTCATAATTGCATTTTATTCGGAAAATTATTAACTGTCTATGCCGTACGTAGTTGATTGAAACATATGTCGCTAGACATACGTGCTGGTAATTGTGGCATATTAGTAACAATTGCGAGTGGTGTAGCATGTAATCCGTGCGTCGTCACTAAATTGATACACGCGCAAAAATCCATTATACAAATTGTATATTAATTTTGTATTGAACTTATTAAAAAAATGCAGATAACAGAACAATACCCCAGATACTAAACAATACAAACAAAATCGCTACGAAAATACTTGAAATATGTACATCTATCTAATGTGACTATTCTACTACATAAGTACTATGAAAATAAGATACTGTACTGAAATTTCCATTTTCCATATGCAAAAATATTACAGACAGAGATTAATGTAAAGCAGTAGTCGACAGGTCACGGAATATTAACGTCAAATGCGCTAGCTGTATTCACCCTGAAGCGAAAATTTTATTGGCGGAACCTAGTTGTGTTTGGATTTAGAGAACATGACGTTTTGTTATTTCTTAGTGGACTGCCTTACAACTTAAGATTTAGGTCTCTGGTAGTAGGATCACTACCCTGCTAAGAAACTATTGTTGCAGAATCGAACATAGTGCTTCTTACTTTCATTGAACTCAAAACATTCCTTAAAATAATCCATTAATTGATTTTGTTTTATTTAAATTATTTTGTTACGAGATTGGATTAACAGAAATCATCAACGAAATCAACGAATCAGCAGAACTTTCTAAATGAATTGGAATCAGAATTTTTAAGACCTGTAGTAGTATGTATGTATTATAAGATAGGGCATGCTATTTAAAATTTTGAGGTGGGGTAGCTGGGGTGTAAGGGGATAAAACTAAAACTGCAACGGACACTGGTGTGGAACTTTTGATTTGAAAATGTTTTTTTGTCTAAAGGTCATATTCATTGTTGAAAGAAGTAATGTGGGTGGACATCTTTTAAATGAGCGCAATATATATTGTATATGTTATAAGATCAAGGATATGATGATACAAGGATTAGTCTTTCCAATTTTCAGCAATACAAAATGAATATGGTGAACGATTTAATATGTTAGAAATAAATACATATTAATGCATTTAATTCCATAATAAATACGTTCTAAACATCTAAGAAATACATATACATGAATGAAGAAATCATAAAATATTGGATTGTAAATTTTTATGACGCAAGGCATAAATAATACTATGTTAACAATGCCTCTCCTTTTGATTATGTACTACACAATGCAGTCAAAGAAAAGAACGTACATATAGAGTGTAGTTTTTTACAGAATCCAGTTTGAACTACAAATTATTTAAAGTATGAACCAGTTTTATCTGGATAAGTAGAAATAGTAATTTCCAATAAGAGTTTGCTTATTGTTTCTAACTAATTTAAAATGATTTATTAGTAAAAAAAATTAATATATTACGTTGTTATTAAAGAATGGTTTGTCATGTTGGTAGAATTAAAAATTTAATATATCGTGTGTTATATTCTTGACTAGTAAAAATTGTTTGAACAGCTAATTTTTCTTAGATAACAACTCTTGTGGTTAAATAAAAATGTATAATATGTTGCAAAAAGTTATAATTAACAAATGTACTGTATAGGATATATATATATATAAAGTTAAATGGTCAGTATGTATATAGATTACGTAATATATATTTGTATATACATATGCTACAGAGAAGAAGAATGTTAATTTCAATTTAGAAAATATTATAGGGGAACCTTTGATCTTGTTGGTTATTTTAAATTTCCTATTTATTTGGTGTCCATTAATTTGAAGAAAAATATTAATTTAGTTTTAAATACTTTTAAAATAATTTAATAGATTATATAGGACAATATGAACTACAGAAACTAATTGGATAGTGGAAATCGCTGAATCGTGATTTTTTTTACTGAAATATTTTCATAAATCTAGTAGGAAGTGATCTATGTTTTCTCATATTATGCTGGGTGTCTAAATACGTCAGGATTTGAGGTTTTCTCGAAAACTGTAAACGGTGCAGAAAAACCGATTATATAGGTCGATTTTAGAGTTAAGGGCAGTGGCGCAAACCACGGACTTTTATCTCTTTTCACTTGAAAGGTTTCTTTAAAATGTGCATTTTGTCCTTAAACAAAGCCAAATATCTGGAGGAATTGTGTCTGGAGACCTGGCTTGCCTGTGTCTAGTAATTCTGTTTCCGAGGCGACTAATTAGATTCTTAAATTGAAATTTGTGAATAAGTAGCCGTTTTCTATTATAATAATATAAAAGTCACATAAACAAAGTACAGAAATAGTTTTCTTAATCTAACAATATAAAAATCACTCACTACCAGATGAATTGTCTTAATTTTTCAAAAAAGAACAATCTACTAAATTTTGTCTATTGAAAAAGAATATATGTGTATAAGTAAGGGCTTGTTCACTATTTAACTGGAATGTCCTATGAGCTTTTATTTATATATAAATAATTTTCTTACTGAATATTATATTCATACAGAGATTAATAAACATTTTTTTAGCGGGAAATATTCCCTAATATCTTAAACTACACTACTTCTAGATATACTAGAAATATTTTCTAGTATCTTACAAAAGTTAGTTTTATAAAAATGTTAGCAATTGTTTTTCGTAAATAAATTACTGTAAATATTTATTATAACTACTTAAGTTTTCATCACTAATCACATTGTGTAAGGATTGTTCTTTAGTTAATATTAACTTAGGACTCTGACTCAATATATATTAAATACATTTACATTAGGTTGTCTGTAATGTATGTATACCGGGTGACAAAAGAGACATGTTACATGAAACACCCTTTAGCATCGTTTATTAAAAATGTATTACTTTGAAATTTCGTAGACTTTCCGAATACCCGCCCATCATTTTTTAGTTCAAAAGAACGTTTTCTTTTTCATTTCGATTGCGTACAGTATTCTTTTGTATCGCAGTATAATAAGACGTATTAACTACAGCCACATTTCAAATACTATAGCCATTTAGATTTAATATAATAAATACCTTCTATATAATAAATAGGTTTTCAGCATTCATTTTAAAAACGATTTTTATTTTGCTATATATGACTGAAAGGAGAAATTTAAGGGCAATCAGAGTAGGATAACAAAAATAAAGGGTGCCCTTTAAAATAACAAAGTCACTGTCACTTCCAGTGAAACCGAAAAAACGTTCATGTTGTCTTGAGAAAAGAACAATTACACATTGTATAAGTCTACCAAATTTCAAAATACTTAATATATTTTTACTTAACCATGCTATGGGGTGTTACATATCACGTGTCTTATCCGATATATTTTGACACATAATATACTTTATCATATTCAAGACTGCTTTATTAAAATACTCATATATAACGGACTTTTCATGTTATATATAAATAAATTTACAGAGTGAGTGTTCTGTATATCTCTTAAAAATTGGTTTGGAATGGATATGAGTAACAAGATATATTGATTAGTTATTAAAAAACAACATATTTTATGTATTCCGAAAGAAAACTACAAAATGAATTACTGGTTTTTCTCATCCAAAGAGTAGTATGGAAGGTTTTGTCTGGCAATATATTAGACAACACAAACTACATTTTCTTTGAAATAAAAAATAACCTAGATACAAAATTTAATACAGCAATTCTTTTTTCACTCCTTTATACATTAAATATCTTTAAATATTGGGTATTGGCCATAGATTACACCGAAATAAAAGGCACTAAACATGAATACTGTTGATACCTTATTAGACCTGATAATGAAATCTTTTAGAAAAGTTAAATAGAGAAAAATCATATTCTATAGACCGGAACATGGAAAGTATATCTCAAAATGTCACAAACATTTCTGAGACACTAATACTTTTGTCTCCTTAAATTGTGCTGTAAATCACTTTGCTGTTTGTTTTGTTTTTCTTTGTTGCTTTCTTATAGACTTATTGCCTATGTTATGAGCGAAATAGAGGCAATAATTCTAACAGATAAGTAAACAACAAAGTGATTCAGACCACTTGTTATAGATAGACTTATTGCCTATGTTATGATCCAAGTGGAGGCAATCATTCTAACAGAAAAGTAAACAACAAACCTACTTAGATCACAATTTATGGAAAAAGGTATACTTATTTATTCTCATAATATTTAGAAGAACTTCGCTAGTACTGGATAATTTGTTACTGCTAATGGGTTTGTGATAAGTTTATAGTTAATTAAAGTAACTGTAATCTTATCTCATATCGATTCTTTATTAATTTAACTTTTTTAATATCAAAATTTTGGTATTTGGTAAATACAACTAGCCGAAAATATAAATCAAGAATATATTAAGAGATTCGTGATATTAAATATTTAGTGTGAATTATTTTATATAGTTCTTCCGACGGAATTGTTGAATTCAAAAAAATTTGAAACCGTCATTATTTTATCAACATCTTATGGATAGGTGTCACGGAGTATTCTACAGATAATATAAACATTTTGTGTTAAACAGTACGTCATACATGTGTATTATCCCATGCAATTCATGCCAATTTTTACCTATTCCCAATTATCACAACAATACTACGTTTCCTTCCCATTAAGCCGAAGTATCACAGACCAAAGAGTTCACGAAAATAAACGAAAGCCAGTCCATAAAGCCGGAAGTAAATGGAAAATTAATAAAAATCACTGCCAATTCAGGAGAACTTGCACGGTTTTCCGGCCAGTAAATCTCGTTAATTTTCGCAGATACGTATGTTTCATGTAGGTGATATTTTTCAATTTGCTCTTGACTTAACTCGGTCTGTCCGATTAATTTCACTAAGTGTTCAACCCCGAGCACCCTGAGAATCACTGTGTAACGAAAGACACTCCGCTGCCGCCCCACCAGCGGCGGTACCGCGACGCCATTATTGAAATCAGTCTTGATAATGGAGGCTGACGTCACGGGACGGCGGAGTCGGCGCCGTTCCAGGACACTCCCTCGCAGATAAGGACGTCGTCGTTCAGTCCTTTCACGCGCACGGCGGTGCATGCAGTGCACTGTCGTCGTGCCTCAAATCTGGCTGGGGTGGACTTCCCTTCAGGGATGGAATTAATTTGTTATTCCTTATTGGGGGTCTAATGGACTCACTTCACGGCAAGTTGGGGTTTCTTTGATGACCTATTTTTTTGTCGGACACGGAACGTTGGCCGCGTATCGAAACTTCTTAATTAAGATAGCTGTATGTAAGGAGTTTCATGCCACTGAATATTTTGTATGCCTGATTAGTTGATCGAAGAAAAGTCAAAAAAGATGTAGCAATCCGTTGCGCAATTTGTTAGAATAAGAGACTTTATTGACGGAGTTACAGAAAAACGAATGGAGGAGAGATGCTTATTAACCATGCAAGTTTCTTTTATGAAACACTTTTTCTACCAGAACATAGTTTAATATTCTCAAATGGACCCAAACTAGATTTTGATAAATAATTGCTGTAGAATTTTTGGATTTTAAGAATTTCTAGTCCTACCGAAATATCAATAAACCGTTACTTTATAATACCCTTCCAAGTTGTTTCAATAAAATTCTAAATAGAATATACAGCAGATGGCATAAACTTATATTTTGGTAACCACGTTTTCTCAATTTAAAACCATTCGGTTTAATCTTATGCAGTCATGTGAGAAGAATGTTTACATATTAACTAACTGTTGTTTTAAATAACATGAACCATTCAAAAATTCTTTACAAACAACCATCTATAATAACTTTACGAATATCTGCTATTTGTGTGCCATAGTTTATTTGACTAGCTTTAAGCTGATGCATAAACAGATGCAAATGCCAATTAATACCAATTTAAGTGATTTTCAAAATACCAAAATGTCACTAATAATTTATTATGAAATATAAGAAAGTTTATATACTTATAGTTTGTTAATAAAAGTAGTACTTCTCATCAAGAATAGGAACAAGTCTCTATCGGATCGCCCACGAAGTACGCAGTAAAAAGCCTAAAATAAATCCAAGTAGCCGAATGCTGCCTCACTCTTTCTTCTACGCATACCTAGAGAATCTCACACTGTTTCCTATTATTGATGAGCGCTACATTGATATATAGCTTGTCAAGAATAGGAAATAGTGTGGGATCTTCTACGTATGCACAGAATAAAGAGTGAGGTAGCATTCGAAGAGAACAGGATGCACTTTACGCGCGGCCAGATGGAACTCTGTGTACTCATACTATTAATTTCATCGCTATTTACCAAATATAAAACTCTCTTATCTTGCCGATAAACGGAAGAGTCTACCTGATCTTAGCCATAAAAACAAGCCAAGGTTATGTTTTGAAATTTTTTACGTGGCAAATAGCGATCAAATAAACTATACATACTGGATATTCACTCTGCAAAGGTCTCAAAGCGACTGAGTAATGACCAGGTTATTTACTATGCACCTGGTGGGTCGTCCGTTATCGCAGTTTTGAGACTTGTTCCTATTCCTAACAATCTGTACTTCACAATATTTAAAAGTACAATTATTTACAAATAGGAGGGCATACATGAACGACTTGTACATACTATTAACATTACCACTGAATTTGCATGAATTCACTCGACTCACTTTCTATTTCTATTAGTGGTTACTTTTATACACTACATGAGGCATCCTAAGATAAGTGATCATCATACCGTGAGAGTTAATAGATCTTAAACGACTTCATACCACAATTCATTCTCCTATGAAACCACTGTTTACTGGGATTAATTCTGCAGAAGTTTTCCTGTATAACATAATCTCTCTATATTTAAAAAGGTGCACGATTATTTTACACAATACTTGCGACGCCTTTTTGACTTGGAGTGTCTTGCTTTTGCATTCGCTGTTTTGTTAAAATTATTTCAGACAAAAATTCCCAAAATTACAAATAAGTATGTTACCTAGTTAATATTTGCTTATGATTTTAAGGATTTGGGTGACATTTGTATTACTATTACTCAAGAGATTAAATACTTGAAAATGTTAACATAAAAACTTGGTGCTATTCCAAATTGAAAAGTCGAATAAATATAGAGCGAATATGAAAGAAAGGAAAGGTGTCAACATATTTAAAGAATGTACGCATAGATAATATGTTATACTTATTCGAAATACCCTGTATATTGGAACAGTATTTTAAGGAGTGCCTCTTCCAATCTCTTAAAATGTCTGACATTTGTTTCAGCACGTTATATTTTTGAATATAAAACGGCCAGACGATACTTCTAGCTGACCCTGTATATTCATAGGATATTGTACGTATGTTTTATCATTTTCAAAGTTAATTAATATATACATAGTGTTAAATATAAAAGTGAATTAAACCAGTTTGTATAATTTAAAAAAAGTACAGAGTTAAGAAGTCCTATCCTATTCTAGAAAAGTCTGAGAATAATAAAATTGATTTGCTTGGTAAATATGATATTTTTAAAAAACATGATTCAATTATTTTCTATGCTTTTTAAAAAAATAAAGTGTATTTAATATATAATTTATTATATTTAATATGTAATATAACAGCAGCTGTTTTAGCAGTATTTATTTAGTGCAGATTATTGTTAATAAAAATTCATCAAAAATTGCACTGATTATGCACATAGGAATTAATAACAATAAACATATCTCAAAATTCTAATAACAACAGAATATGAATAAAAAGTTTGCAAATGACTAATATAATATATAAAGGACTAAAACAACACTTTTTTAGTAATGTATAAAAATTCACATCTCACATGTACATCGTGATGATTTACGATAGACTGTTCCACAAATATATATCTCTACCTAAACATATTCCCAAGATTTATTTTTTCTACTCTGGAAGATCACGCACGACATTCCGATATTTATGAGCTTTTCTGCTTCGCTTTATTTTTTTTTGTGACGAATTATGATTATTGATTGTATTTTTCAGCGGTTGAGGATTTTTCATAGCATGTCGATGTGGCGTGTTGCCATGGATACGCCGCCCCAATGCTACCAACCACACCCAGCAACATTAAACACTATCAAGTCATCCTCCTCCGTCTTAGTCTAAGAATGCCTTCGACTCTCTTCCTGTTTTCGGGGACCATTTTATTAGAGCGCCGATGTAGCCTTCATATTTCTCTGCATTTTTTTTTTTTTTTAGTGTAGACTACGTAATAGATGCAGGTGAAGTAAATACCTACGCATAATTACTGAAACTGTCAATGATTATGCATACTAACGAGCACATTAGGAATTATGCATAAATACTAAAATCGTCAGTGAGTATCCATAATATCAGGGACATTCTAGTAACATTAATAATAACTAAAAATTTAACTGGAATTTTACAGAAATTATATATGCGCTTAAAAGATTATGCATTAGTATGTGACAACCAAAGCTCTTGATGTTCAAATAAATATATTTCAGTATATTATCTTTCTTATATTGTTCAATAGTTAATGCCACCAAAGCTCTTCTTGTTAAATAAATAGATTTTGGTATATGTTCTTCTATTTTACCTACATTGCCCCTAAATACATTATGTATAATGACTAAATGTTTCCGGTATTATACATAATTCCGGTTCAATTCTTGGTTATTATCAATATTACCGGAATGTCCCTGATATTATGTACACCCACTGACGATTTTATTATATATGCGTAATTCCTAATGTACTCAGTTATTATGCATAATCACTGGCAGTTTCAGTAATTACGCGTAATTCCTAAAATGCTAAGTTATTATGCGTACTAACGGTTTTTGGATATTAACGGTTACGTATATACATATATATTTCGATAATTGTATGAATTTGGAGAAGGACCATGAACATGTGTGAGAAATGTACAATTTGCGCCCTTAAATTGAATGCTGCGTATTTCGATTATATAAACTTAGGGAAGAACCTATGATATGTGTGAGAAATATAATTTGCTAAGTTAAATTATAAGCTACTTAAGAAATAATAAAAGTTGTGGTATTCGAATATTATGAATAATTAATATTGCATATGTATTTATATTATTACGCTTGAAACACTTGACTGACTAAACATTATTCATTTATTTATGAACGATTATTAAATGTGGAAACTTGGTGTAGGATAAGTAGACTAGATTTAAATTTAAAAATGTATTTCACTGACTTTTACTCTGAAGAAAGAGCCACTTGAATATGTGTACACCAGAAAACAGTCTCAGATAAATACTTGTTAGTTTATAAAATATTTAGATGTAATCTTTGATAATAAGCTTTGACAATAAAACTACATCAACATCATGTAAAACATTGGGGTTCATAAGATTTAAAAAAATTTTATTTGATTAAAATAATTTATTGTTCATACTGTCTAAACTGGAATATGCTTCTAATATCTGGTAACAATACTACAACAATACTACAATAATATATGGTACCACTACTACAACGTGCTTCAATTGAAGCACGTATTATTTGGCATTAGTTTTGGCTATAAGTTAATACATAATGAAATTTCTAGACAACATGACCATTTCCAATTCCAACTACCAATAGCCAAGAGTAACTTTATTTTGCAGTACGGTAATCTTATTTAATATTATATTTTTATATCATACATATATATTGTCATAAAACTTTCTGTTGAATACTCCTTTTTATCTTACAGTTGTTTTGTATATATTTCTTCATACGCATTATCAATTAAATTTTAGCAGTACCCTTAATTATATTTTAATTATATTCTGTAGTTTGATTGTAATATGTCGGGCAATAAAGATGTATATTAATATTGAAAATATAATTAAAGTGAGAGTTTGGAAAAATACATAAATATCTATTTATAAATATTAAAACTGGTACAGAGATGCTCTATTCTCAATTTTTACTCTGTTTACTTTCGACTAAGTTCAATTTTAGAATATTCACAACACTTTAATACATTCCACTGAAACGATTGGTGTGAGAAATTTATTTTGATTTTGATAGACATCAGTATGTAATAGATAACATCGGAAATAATCGAAGAAATTATCAAAGTAATAATAGTAACTTATCAAAGTATAAGTACAAAATATGTACATATTTTCGTTACAACTATAAATATAGGCATTTCAAAACTTAGTATTCATGTATGAATACTAGAAATGTTCATATATGAATATTTACTACTAATACATACACATAGTTTGCAGAATAGATAAATTTTACAAAAACCAACAAACAAAAACAAAAGTACGTAGCCTATGACCTAACCAGTCATTGACTGAGGTGAGGATAAATCTGTTACTGAACATGGAGAACCTCAATATCCCCACTACGCTACTAACCTAATAAATAATAATAAATTGTATTGTTTACGTACAAACGAGAAACTGTCTACTGTTAGTTCTAATATGACCTTATCAATTATCTTTATTTAGTACCACGTGTATCACAATCATTTACAGATGATTAATCTCTGTCCTCAGCCCTGGATTGGTGACTTGGAGTAGTTTGTACTTATATAGAAATAAAAGTACTACCCACTCCTAGGGTTGAAACTGGGTAGTGGTGGGGCTTTCCTCTATTCCAAGGACATTTAGTTGCCTTTCATACGCCCTAATGCTGGGGTACCTCAGGGCTCGTGTTATATTCTGATGCTGATGAGATCCTGAAGATAATGAACTCCACGATAGATGATGACGACGTCAGTTCTGACGATGAAGGAGATGTCGATTTTGATATAACTGAATACCAAGATGAAGAAAAAGAAGATAAGTATGATGTGCGTTCCCCGACAGAAGAAATAGATGAAAGAGTCACCATCATAGGAAGGACGAAAATACAAAAAAAAACACATTTTTATTCCTGATTATTGTATAAACAATAGACGATCACCAAAGTAAAGTTTCACTGTTATAATCTTAACAGTGAAAGTTCATATTATTACTTAATTTTTGAAGATTTAAAGAAGTACCTATGTGATATTAATTAAATGATTTCAACTAATGTTTAACCAACTACAATTGTATTATCGGAAAGAAAAAAATGAAAAAATAACAGAAAGGAACAATAATGTCAAATGCAATGAGATCGGTGTTAATGAAAAACTTTAAAAAAATTAGAGATGGAATTAAATCGTACGAAGTTGGATTCAGTAGTGTGTAGATCCTTTTCTAGCTCTTTTAGATCACTCCCATTCGACAAAGATGACTTGTTCGAGTCCCCTAAGAGCCATAAGGGCAGTTATATGGCGCTTAAATGATCGTTTTAGTGCATCCCATAGATGTTCTATGGTGTTCATATCTGGGCTGCTTGATAGCCAATCCATAGTTGGCATATTCACAAATCGAAGGTAGTCCAATACTTCTCTAGTAATATGGGGCTGAGCGTTATTCTGCATAAAAATCAAATTGTCCCCGACAAACGGGGCAAATGGCATCATATGTAGTGTGTATTCATAGATTTCCCCCATATAGGAACCAAATCCGTGCGACCATCAAAATAAGTTCCTCCTGAGAACATTATTGATTTATTGATCTAGTAAATGGCATCCTCGAGAAGGTATTGCAGACAGCAAACCTCTGTCCTAATCTCCGCCAGACTCGTTCACGTCCATCTGGTTAATTAAGACTTACACTTGTTACTCGTCTGAAAACAAAACACAGTCTAGTAACTCTTTGTTCTCTGGTGAGCAGTAGTGTAATAATTGGTCTTCTATAGTCGAATATTCCTTTATTAAGCCTTCTCCTGATCGTTCGTCTAGAAATTGCTACATTTCAAGCTACTACTAGGACCGTGCTTAGCTCTAAACTGGTAGAATGTTTCTTACGGTGATTTGCATAAGATATTGCCCATTTTTTGCATCTGTAGACTTCTTACGACCTTATCCTGGGGTTCTAGAGCAACTTTCAAGTGCATTTAAACGTTTAACTGTTCGACTAACTGTCGCTACACTTAACAAATTAGCTACATATCGCTGGCTACATCCCTCGTTTATCAGAGTTACTCCATCTTCTCTTAAGTTACGAGGATGATTGGTTTATTCTACTCTAAGTATACTGGATAAAGTGTTTCATTTACTTGAAGACATTAAATTAAAAAACATCACCAGCGTAACTGAATTTGAATGACAGAAGATGTCTTAGGCCATGTACACAAAATGTTCAAAGATTTAAAACTTCGGAAAATTATAAAAAATAATGAGTAGTTTTGGTGGTACGTTAATTTTATCCAAGAGTTTATAACCATTTGTAAAAAAGCCCATACAGTTTTGGGTAATTTAACTATCTAGTAATTTGCACATTAAGTAGCACACTATTTGAAATTATTCTATTTTTACATTTAATTTCAAAGTATGATTTTTCCTTAGGTTCACTTTCAAAGTTTTTCTCAAAATCGACAATAAAATTTCTACCTCCAATAACTGTTTTTCTTGCTAGTTTAAGTTAGCCTATTTGCGCTATAAAAGGCTTCAGCGCCACCAGAAGATGAATTACCTCTATTTTTTGATTTCTCCCTTCGATTAATGACTTTTTAATTACTTAATAGGTAATAGGCGAAGGATCTACAATGTTCCATCTTTTACATAAACATCGCCTAAGCTTGTAAAGCTTCTGCCAGTATATTGCAGCTATATACAACATACAGCTAGTAGAAGATACAGACATCCCAGTTAGGCACCCATCGATGTGGCAGCCGTAGGACCCGTTGCCTGAAACTTAATATCGATATGTGTGCCAAATCAGCCTATATAACTGCTCATCAAGGATGGGAAAATAATGTGAGATTCTTTAGGTATGCCTAGAACAATGAGTGAGGCAGCATTAGGGGGAGATATGATGCACTTTACGCCATATATATTCATCGATATACATCTGCTAAGGTCTCAATGCGACTGGGTAAAGACCAGGCTATTTACTGCGCACGTCCTGGGCGATCTGATGTCGCAGTTTTAAGGATTATTCCTATGCTTGTTGAGCTGTACTGTCTAATATTAATTATAGTGACAGAATTAGTCGAATAGGTATGTAGGGTAATTATATATACTTATTTTTACGTGAGAAGGAATTCCTATTGCTTGAACTGATTATCACATGCTTGTTACTTTGTACGTATGTATAATATGTATAATAATACAATCCCAAGATATACACACACTATAATTTCGACAACAAATATTCGTCAATAAACTTAGGGGTTCCATTAAACCTTTATGCTAATTAATTACAGATACTGCTGCGAAGTATCCACTAAACTTTACAATCAATTCCGTACAGCGACACGGCCATATGTTATAAATTTCCACTTGCTCGAGTCGTTGTAGGCACGGTATTTACGACGCCCAATATGTCAAAACACAATACGAAATTAACACGTTGAAATCAAGCACCATAAAAAACTAAATTAATATTTATTACTCTGCTGGTGATTGTCAGCAAGGGGTGTAAGTTTAGGCGCCAAGGGGGGTCGTTACGCTACCCCGGAGTCCCGGAGTTTCACCCTGTCCTCCTTCCGCGCCATCCGGGGGCGTACCGAGGCACCCTGCCGCTTGATTTATTTATTGTTTATTAAATATTCGGTCTACATGCAGTCTAATTAAATTTCGTGGATATAAATTATTTCTGTCCCTGAAAAACAACTCATTAGAATGTTTGTTTGTACGGGTATACTGCGAAAGAACTATATACTCAAGGATATAATTTGAGGACTTTGCATTAGAATCGTATCCCACTTTGTGTAAGTTGTAGCGTAAAAGTGTATCATTCTATTGGATAAAATATTATAACACACTATTAAAAAATTACACAGGTTCACAAAAGAATAAAAGTTGTGTGTGCTAGGGAATAAACCATACTTATTTTTTGTATTTTTTCCGCTGAGCACAAATCTAAAGTCAGAATTAAGAATTCCTGTTCCAAGTTCTAAGAAAAACAATAAAAACCGATATTTACCACAATGTTTCTATAATCACATCTTTATTATTGCCTAAAAATTTTGTTGACACTTCTTCAAAACTCAACCATGATGTTTTTTCATAGGTATGAATAATTATTTAAAAACTGTCGTGAGATGAAGTTTTGTTTATACTAATATCCATCTGTAAATTCCTTAAACATTAAGGATAAAACAAATTAAGCTAAAACAGCTATACCCCCAGCTATATGCCGTCGATGGGCGCTGAATTACGTGGCGAAAATTGCCATATTGTGTCCTAACATAGAACTAAAAATATAATGATTTGGATTGCTCGAAAATCAAGGAAGATGCATATAGCTGGGGGAATAGCTGTTTTGGCTTAATTTGTTTTGTCCTTAATGTTTAAGGAATTTACAGATGGATTGGAGTATAAATAAAATATTTATAAAACTTACTATCTGGAAAATTTGTGTTATAAATGATAAATAATTATTTATCCTAAAGGAAAGTTTCTATAGGCAAACAGCATTAGAAACCATGGATGTCGTAATATTCTGCCTTCATGATAAAATTAAGATTTTGGAGAAAATGTTTACGATTTGCTAATGAATTTGTTGCATTTATTATGATTCTTTACTTTAATGTTCAACTCCTATGATTATTATGCTTCTTAATTACATTAGTAACTATTGCACACTATTTTTAATATCTTCCTGCATCCTACTTTCAAATATTTGAAGATAATAATAAATGGATATATATATATATATATATATATATATATATATATATATATATATATATATATATATATATATATATATATATATATATATATATATATATATAGATTATTTGGTGGAAACATTTTGTTGATTCTGTAAACAGTGCCACTAATCTGTAACTTATAAGTCGGGATTCGAGAAAGGAACCATCAAACCGCAAAGCGATTATCAAAGCCCCGCCAGGTATTGAATTATACCTAACAGCGATCCCTCTGCAGTTTTCTGAGTTTCCGTGTTTCCGTTTCTGCAGATCCAAAAAAGAAAAACAACTCTGATCGTGCAGAAACACGAGAAAGGGGTCGAGTGATCGCTGTTAGGTATAACTCAATGCCTGCCGGGGCTTTAGCCCGAGAAGTAGTTGTTTCCTACAGCGATTATGTAATAGCCTTGCTATTCGGGAACTACTTGATAACCGCTTTGCGGTGAACCCGGTCTGTCGTTCGGATTTCATCCGGGACAAATGTCGAATCCTACCTGTGGCGGGGTACCCTTCTTCAAAAAAGTGCCACTCATGTGCTTAGATGTATTAAGTTTGCTAGATTTTCTAGTTATGTCTATTATTTGATGGGAATGAATGCCAATCTTATACAAAATATTTATATACAACAGTAAATGAAAAAATAAATGACCAATTATTTCTGTAAAACAGGAGTGAGTGTCGCTATTATGCCCTAATGGGCCGCCACTGGTATATACTACCGGGACATATTCTGCAAAGATAAATATAACAATTTATGTGATGTATGTATATCCTAGTCAACTGTATTTACGATAAAAATATGTGAAGTCCCTTAATTATAATTAACTTACTCCATTACTTATTTTTACATTGAAGAACAAGTTTCTTACAACGACTAGAGTCGTATCGACTTCGATAATTCCACAGTCAGTGGCGTACACTCTTCACGCAAGGATACATAGCGTCCAAGAAACAAGTACAAGCGTGTATTTTATTTGACCATTCTTAGTATCCTCATTATTTCATGAAATGGCTGAAATTCTGCAGCTGGTTAGAAAAGCTGCTATCTATGAATATCTCTAGAGTGCAAAAATATGTTATTACAGACTACAGCAATTAGATTAAAAATGAAATCAGGTATAACTGGGTCACTCAAATTAAATAATTATTTTTAAATATTTCATTTGATAAATCATTATACATGTGTACATAAAACCATATTTTCTAATCTATTATATTGATGTTCTATAACGAAATTTGGCATTACAACTACTGTTTTTGTTAATATAAAAAGAAAAATTTATGTATTCAGTATTCAAATATTATCGAGTAATTTTCATGTTTACGAGAAGTTACTTAATATTACACTAGTAGCGCCTCATCTGAGAGACCCGAGCGCTCCTGCTTGGCGGATAATTCGGAAACTAATTATGCGACAGTTGCGCACTTCTCAGTACCTTCCTACTTTCTGGATTAGTAACGTGTGGTATAGTCAAAGTTTACAGAATATTATTTATTCTGTAAATTTTGGTATAGTATAGAGTTATTTACAGTTCAGAAAGAATAGTTATCGCTTGAAAGGGATTGATAGACCCGGCACCGGCGCCATCATGTACGTTACATAACTATTTAATGTAAAAGTCAGTGTTAATAATGTTTTATAACTATTTAGTGTAATAATTCTGTGTCGCATATTTTTCTGCTCAACTTCATTAAAGTTGTAAGTATTCGGACTGAAATACATATTAATTTCAAGAATATGACAAATTTTGTATGTCATTTCAGTTGAAAAATAATCATTATGGATTATGAAAGAGAGCAAGCAAGGCTTCATCGTTTGTTAGAAGAAGTATTAATGGACGATGAAGAGTTTCTGGATGAGTCAAAACATGAAGAAGATATAATTGAGACAAGAGAAGAGAATGCAGGTACTGAACAATGTGGAGAAGAAGTGGAAGATGAACCGCGTATTGGTAGGCACAGAGGGAAACCCTCTTTTACTGCCAAAGATGGTGTAACTGTTTGGAAGAAGCATATGCACACAAAGGCCGTACGCACGTTTTTTGTTAGCACGATAACTCAAGTAAATCGTATCGAATCGATCAGGTTTTGACTAATTCTGATCGAGAACGTCTTCCAGACGACACATATTGATTTTGAGGTGGATAGGACATACCTGACCCTGTCCATGAGTCACGAGAAAGCACGATGGCGGACTATTTGAGACATTTGTTTTGTTAATACGATAACTCAACTAAATCGTGTCGGATCGATCGGGTTTTGGCTGATTCCGATCGGGAACGTCTCCCAGATGACACCTATTGATTTTAAAGTGGATAGGACATACTCCACCCTGTCCATGGGTCATGATAAAGCACGACATTGGACTATTTGAAATATTTTTGTTGTTAACACGATAACTCAACTAAGTCATGTCGGATAGATCGGGTTTTGACTGATTCTGATCGGGGACGTCTCCCAGACGACTCTTATTGATTTTGAGGTGGATAGAATACACTCTACCATGTTCATGGGTTATAAGACACAATGGTGGACTATTTGAGAAATTTGTTTGTTAGTACGATCACTCAATTAAATCGTGTCGGATCGATCGCGTTTCAACTGATTCTGATTAGGGACGTCTACCAGACGACATCTATTGATTTTGAAGTGGATAGAACACACCCCACTCTGTTCATGGGTCATGAGAAAGCACGATGGTGGACTATTTGAGCAAAAATCGGAAAAATAAAACTGTCGCATGAAACACATATTCTGCATTTATGTGTTGGTTTATTTTTTCTCGGCCACTCAATTTCGAGGTAGAGATATTCTACGTGCGGAAAAGTCCGTTTTAAGGTTTAAAAACTGTTTACATGTATTGGGGTACGTTGTATGTAAGACTTATTAAATTTATTAAATTTTACATACGACATTATCATACTTTACAACATACGAATTTCTCAACAATCGCTATTTATTTATCACTACCTTAACTTTAGTTCAATAGTTTTGTTCTTTTTCTTCACTCTCTCTGTTACTCATTAACACAAACTCCTGCTACATGATTTTTTGTATCATGATAAGCAATAAAGTTAGATAAAAACAAATCAGTTTTAATAACAACGTTACATTAATCAAAATACGTAAACCAGGTGTCCAAAATTAGTGCATATTGTGACTAGGCGATGCGTAATTAATTTTAGAATGATGTCTTCAGATATGTATGTCATATTATTTTCGGGAAATTCTGTATATTTAACACAAAGCGGAAGTATTTCTAATCTATTTGGTCCTTGTAATACATTATAACTGCTTGTAAAATATAGAGTAACGTCCTGGGGCATCTCCAAAGATCAAATAAAAGGAACTTAAATGCATACGGACAGGGCGCAATGCAAGCAGATTACAGCAATCCACATAAGCAGTCCACGCTTGCGGCAACATAATTTTTAATTATTAAATTGAAGAACAGCGAACGAGGCGCGCGTTTTGCGGCCTGCTGCTCTGTTTGATAATTCGTTTATCCAAACATCTCCGCTCTTTGAGGGGAACGATATTTCAATTGAATTAAGGACCCCTTCCGCTGGTCGCGATACTGAACTCTCCGTTATGCGACAATAAAAACATATTTATGACCCGTTGTTGAGCATTTCGAATGTATCACTCGAGCAGGGCCGTTTCTACCCAGTATACATCGTATCTCGCTGCAGGCAGGCGAATAATTTGCGGGGCGGCCTTAGTCTCGATCACCAATTTTGTATGAAAAAAATATAACAACAAATCATCTCTTATAAGCATAAGTGTAAAATTAAATACAAAAACATAAAAAGTAAAATAAGTCGCGTAGCAGCGATGATAAAACATACACCTAACTACAAGTATTACCCCCTGGTTCTGAAAGGTTGTTTTCCACGTCTTTCTTCTCCCTCGCTTGTCTCTCTGATACATCTCTTGGCCATTTCCATCTTGAATTTGAATTTCTAACTATGGTGCCGAAATCTAGTCATCTCGAGAACTAGTTGATGAGTTTGTTTAAATGGTTTAAGTACAGTAAAATTAATCTAAATTATCTATACGTAACATGACATAGAACCTTTACAAATTGATCCATCTTCATGAATACCACAAACAGAGTCAGTAAAATGTTTAAGTATGATAATAAATTTACCCTCCAGGCAGAGTCAAGCTCAATTAATATAGGCTACTTAAATTTGAAAAACATGGCAAAGAATAAGAACAGCTAAAATGAGCTTAAATAAAGCCACAAAGAAACTAAAAACACTTCTTCAAAACATGAACAACAAAACAGTACACATAGTCTATCAAATCTAACACCTACTAAAGAAACAAACAACTCACTCAAAGACTTAAATAGCCACAACAGCATAGTGTCCCAATTCGAAAAGAACATGAGGAATTGGAAAGGGATGATAGGGAAAGAACACTTTACTTTGCTCAACGTCTTGGCAAAATAATAGAACAGGAACAAAACAAATTGAAATATTTAGAAGCACCTTTCCAAATGGATTTTGAAATAAGAGAAATTACAATCTAAGTGAGTTATTGTTCATTATTTAAATCAAAAGCTTAACTAGGCTTTAATCTGATTACAGTAAAAGTAGTGAAAAAGCTACCAAAAAGGCCTAATATCTTGTACTATACTTTTTAACATTATGCTTAGGTTAAGATACTTCCTAGATTAATTAAAAGTTGCCCAGATAATATTTATATCCAAACCAGGAAAACTACCAGAAGAGATGGCGTGCTATAGACCAATCAGTTTATTACCTATATGGTCGAAGGTTCTTAAAAAATCAATATAATGCAAAGTTTTACTACCAGAGGGTAAAATTCAAACTATATTGATGATCTAAAGTATTTACTTCGATTTAGATTGTTCGAAACTATCAAGAGATGGCGTTTGGTACGTTCTACTGCGGTGGAACGTAGCAACGTCTACAAGATGTGAGCTTTATCTGTTGAAGGTATACTCGTTTACACTGCACTGACGAGACCCAAGATAGAAAGGTCGAAACTGGTCTGCAGTTAACGATATTCTGAGATAGGTGACGCTTTGTATCTTTCTTGGTGGTTTTGAAACAATCACTGTATTTTTAGTGCTAACTCTGTTAGACAAAAATACGATACATTTTGTCTTGTAATTCAGCGCTAGGCGTTTGGCATATAGCCAGGAGAATAGTTGTTTTGACCTAATTTGTTTAGTCCTTATTATATAAGGTATTTGCAGATGGGTTGGAGTATAAACTCCTTATTTCTGTAGTTCTTGAAAAACTTTTAATGTGCCGATTGAAGAGGATACTAGTAGAGAAACATCTCATTCCAGAATACTAATTTGAATTTAAACTACAGAACAGGCGTGTAGAACAACCGAACAGACTTTTGAATCAAATTTGTAATGCTCTAGAATTAGGAAACTATTGTTCTCCCCTCGTTGTAACTCAAGCCTTCGAGAAGATATGGTATGAAGGTTTATTCTACAAAATAAAATTTAATCTATCCTACCATTATTATGAAATTTTAAAATCATATTTGAAATCTAAATGATGAGTAAACATTATTATTCCCTATAATATCAGGGATTCCACAGGACAGCGTAGTTGGACCCGTCCTGTACCTTTTGTATACAGCTGATCTTCCCACCATAGCATTGACAACCACAGCCACTTTTGCTGACGATATTGCCACTTTAGTTACCCATATCGATCGTATAATTGCATTACGATATCTACAACTCAACCTAAACTTGACAGGGATAATTTAATGAATGAAAAATCAAAGTCGACGAGAGAATTATTCCATGCTAATCAGTACCCTCCAGTAACAATAAATAATAAACAGATATTACAGCAATATCTGTAACGCTCCATGGTGTGTGGGTCAAATAAAATGATACACAGATATATAAAAAAATATCAGTGAAGGAAGAGATATCGGTGTTAATTTTTAAGGTTCCGTATAAGTTGCAAATAACGAAACATTATTAGAAGAAAATTTTCAACTGAGTATTATGAATAGTTTCGAGCTTATTAACTTAACTTAAACTTACATCGAAATAACAAAGAAAAACTATTCACTATACTCGGAATCATTCCCTAAACGAAAAACGTTGACTCTGTTTGGAAGTACATTATCTTAGGTCTTTAAACCGGAACGAATCACTATATTAGTTTAATACAATGGAAAGTAACGTTACGTAATATTAGTAAACAAACCACTGATTTAATTACTTCAGTTTTTTAGTTGACCTTCGCGGTTGCCTAACATTATATCAGTATTACTTACTGGCATCTACTGGTACGACTTTACAAAATTTTCAGTCAACATTAAATTTAGTACCGATTACTCTTTATTTGATCGACAATTGAAACATGAGTATCTCGAAAAAAAAATATGGTAGACAGCCTGTAGAGTAGCCTTGAGAAATCGAAGAAAAAGAGCCTGTCTATAGTTACGATTTTTTTTGTAATATAGAATTCAGATTTTATAAGCTAGTGCGGTTAAGACTTATACATTTTCTTTGTTTACGTATATTGTAAACATATTCGCATTCGATGGTTAAGTAAACATAATATACGTATTATTTCGAGATGATTAAACTTTTCGTAAGAAAATGCAAGTCATGTTTGTCATGTTAAATAAAACGGCGCAATAAAATACATATAATGTGAGAAAGGTAGGATGTAAACTAATTAGAGCAATTTGAATAGTGTATATAATTGTGGATTCAATTTATTGCAAATTGCATATATTGCAATTTTCCCGCTATAACTAGCACGATTTGGTACAGAAATTGTAAGTACTGATTCAGTTAAGTCATTCTTAAATATATGCTAACGTAAGACATATCAAATTAAAATAACATCCGTATCTTCATCTTCCCTTTATTTCAATAGACGTTTTAGTAAATGTTATATTAAAACGAATACCGGGAAATGAATTTCCAATAATGGCCAGTGGTGAAGCGTCCATTAAAGGTGTAAAGCTAGCTAGATTGCACATCATTCCTCGCGTACTCCCCTCTCCCCTCACTGCACCGCGGATCTCAATAAAGTCCGTTTAAACCAAGGCGACGTCGACGGAGAGTTAGCCCAAACAGCGCACACGCATTGCCGGTTACCGGCATGCCGACGCAAAGAATGATATGCAATTCTGCCAGCCTTAATCGACGCTTCGGCACTTATAATGTCATCAATCTGCCTTCAGTACCACGTCAGTGTATGATATCATGCTCAATTGAAGATAACTTTCTGCTCCACTGGTGTGTAATAAAGCTAGTCTCTAATTGTTAGTATTGGTAAGACGATATTGGTTACCTCTGTTACAATAGCTTAATTCCATATTTATTCTCCAAGGGAGAGACAGGGAAATATTTTCACAAAGAAGATATACGTCATCTTAGCAATACTCGGACGCTATATTCATCAAGTACTAGTTACGTAGAAAATTATGATAAACCAATTAAGAAGTGTAACTAATAACGGTCTAAATGCTAAAATCACCAATCCGAGAAAATGCACAGTATTGTTCCATTAACTTGTTCTTTGCATAAATAAAACAAAATTGAATTGATTCAGTTATTTTATAATATTTACCATTTAAGTATATAGTAGTAGTGGTACCAAAAAATGAAACTTTATGTCAATACAACTTAAATGTAAAGGGTAACATCTTTAAGAACGTTCTAAGTCAACAAGTAGTAACACAAATTATGATCTAGGTGCATTAATAAGTTTTTCAAAAAAAAAAAAACGCTTATGGTCAGGATCAGGTAAGTAGTCATTCATCAAAATATCATCATCATAATCACGTATCTTTCCTCGGTGGTTTGAAGCTCAGATTGGGAAATTTTCTTCGAAAATCTTAGTAGTAGAATCGATAAGTCAAGTTACTGTCAGCAAATATCTTTTTAAAAGCTCGATACAAATGATGCACCTTTAAGTAGGAGCTGAAGTATCCCTGTGAACTACGGTTCCGTGTGCAACAGCTTTTTTTACGTGGAACCAGATTTACATGATCAACAACCTTCTGTATTATTTTCAGTGCTTCTTTTTATTGCCTCTATTCTCTTCATACATCAAGTCCCCACACTTTTTCTTCTCTGTCAGTGTATGAACTTTTCTATGGGTTTCAGCAAAAATCTCTTGAAACGCTTTTAGACACACCTGAGATGGGGTAATAACCCCATCTCCTTTTGGTACAGTATAATAAACTGTATTTGTTGTCCTACTATTCGCACAATCTTCATATGTTCCATGTCTTCTTCTTTTGATTTTGCCAATATGCATTAATCCCATTAAGTACGTGGACTTCTTTTCATTGTCACCCAATTTTATAAAATATGTGGAACCACTTACGTTTCTGCTCAAACGGTTTGCAACCCAATTTGCATTTTCAGGACACCTACAGTGAAAAAAAAAACACAGTAATATACGATGTGACCAAAGCCTGAATCACCTGTTTATACCACTTCTTTTGAAGAATTTTTAGCATCTTTTACACTTCCTCTTTAAGTCACGTATGATTTACCTTCCTTTCTTGAGTTTCACTGCCTTCCCCTCTCTTTCGCTTCATTTTGATATAAAATCCACAACAACTCGTTCAGCACGTTTGTAAAAAAAGTCCGCAGTAACAATATAAGCAACAGAAAATGTTATGGCATATATACCATTAATAAGAGAAAGCGGTGTTGGACTTCTGCCCTTTCTGCCATGAATTTCTGCCGTTTAGCGGAGAACAGGTGAAGCTTAAATAAAACTTTATGGACACAGACCGGTATTTATGGTCTTGGCAAAGCCACATAGACCACTTTCCAATGATAAAATCTAATTCATAAATTTTGACATTTAGACCGTTATTTAGTTACACTCTTCAATTATGATTGCCACACACCACAATCATGGAAGCCAAGTAGAACCACATTATATAACGAGGAGCAGAATACAGCAACCTCTTTGGATTTATTCTGAACTAGTTGATAGAATGATCAGCAAAATATCAATTTGAAGTAAGCCACGACCAGGTCATAATCCAGTAAACTAAATCACTGGATAACCGCCCTGAAAGCCTGCACCTTATCATTGTATAGGTAGGTTGAAAATATTGTGGTCTATCTCTATTCTGGTGATTATAAATCAATAACAAAGCACCTGTCATAATTGTGAAGATATAGACGTTGCAAGGTTCCTAAAGATAATTTAGAAGCCCCGGAAAAATTATTATGAAAGAATTTTTTATAGCTCGATGAAGTGAAGAGATATCCATTACTAAATCCCATTAAATTAATGTTCTACTTGACTTGATTACTTCTTCGTTGCTGCTATAACCTGATGCAATATTTCTTCATGTTCATTATTCATATTCCCGACGTTTAGATTGAGAAGTATTTAACTTTAGTAAGAGATTTCTATGGTGTTTCATTTTGCATGCAAGCCAAGCATTTCTTTTAATCGAGTATAGGTTATACTAATTGTAAAGAATAACAAACTGTATCTGGAAAATAGGCTTTATCCTAATTAACTATGTTCTTACTGTAATTAATATGCCTTTGCAAATTTTGACGTTGTGTTAAGTTCACGCTTTACCTGCTTTGAATAGAATAGAAACCACACTACCTTATTTCTTGTAAAAGTCCTTCTTCTTGTAAAAGACACTTCTTGATATAAGGAAATGGAAAGTTAATTGGTAATGCCACTGTAATAAGCTAAAAAAGGGTTTCTTGACAATTTTCTTTGGGGGAAGAAAAGGTAAAAAGACAATAATATTTAAGAAGGATACTAGGCATATATTTAAGTATAATATAACAAATTATTTTCAAAAAATACTCCAAAATGGCGACACTGGAGCTATACTCGAGAGACATTTAAGGCGCCCTGCGGCACGCAGTGTAACTGGTGCAAATTTGAATCTGGAAAAAATCACTTAATCCGCATGTTTATAGCTAGTGAATACTCGTAGGGAATTTTGAAAATATTGATTTTTGTGATTAGCTAAATAGAATTAGCTAAATAAGTATATATATAAGAAAAGTTAAATTTTCCACAGAAAAGGGCAATCGTTTGTTAATAATGTTTAAATTAACTTATCGAAAATTTCGTAAATATTTCACTTCACAATGTTATATTAGAGATACTGTTAAAAATTGACATGAAGAGAATGAAAATTGTTGGACTTCTGTTGGAGATATTTTTAAAACATCATGTTTCGAGTAAAACGCTTTTTTAAAGTTTTTAAATGTGTTATAGATATGAAAAAATAAGAAATTCTGCCGTTTAAAAATTTCTACATTAATATGCTATCCCAGGACCATAAATGTAGCGGTCTATATTTGAATATTCTTATTCTTCTTCTTCGAACATTTTAAGTTAGACCGTGCCTCTTTCGCTGCATCTGTCAAAGACATTTCGGCGTGCTTGATCCACTTAGCCCCGGCTTCTATACAAAAATTGTATGATTGGACGCAGTATCCATCTCTAACCCTTCACTATTTGAAGAATATTAGTTAAACCATCATTAAAAGTGTCCACGGCAATGTCAGTCGCCATAATCAAGACTTTTTTGCCACTTCAATAAGATTTTGGAGCCAATTTCCAAACAGTAGCATTAAAACTATCATTGTTATTTTGCGTGTAACCCCCAAAGCAACGGGTTTTCAACTCGTCTCGATTCAGGTTCTCATAAATCGTTTTAATGGCTTTAAAAACTTCTATAAGAAGCAGCGGCTTATGATGGAAAGTGTCCAAGGAATCCGCTGCTTGCACCTTCTTCCAATTACACCAAAACTCTGAGCACTTCTCGTACTGCGGATTCTCGTGGGTTTATAACTTATGAAATAATGTCGCCCAGATTTCATTTTTCATGTTTCCAAGGAGTTAGGATTCCGATGCATTGCCAGTCCATAATAGATTACTAATTCATTAATCATAATAGATTAATAATTTGGCAGTTAATTTATCTTTTCTTCCGAGGCCATGCACGTTTTTTTTTTAGATTTCTCAATCGAGAGCCCATTAAATTGTGGATGAATATACAAGATATGCTACTCATATTTGAATAGCATACCATATGGCCACGGTAACTAGAAACTATATAATAAAATATTTACATAGAAGACCTATGCAGCCATTTATTGAGCATCCAAGTAATTAGACAGAAGCCATTTTTCTGTTCGCCAAACCTTATAAATAACCCATACGGTTGCAGGGCAAAAGGCTGCAAATTCCGGGCGCACTCGCGTCGCAACACAGTGCACAGTAGAGCCCGATAGAAATCATTCTCAACTTTTGCACCTAACTACCCGGGGAAGGCAGGAACAAATTTTCGTGCCCTCGGGAGAAGTGCATGATAAAGTAAGCTCATATAGTGGGCACAGAGGAGCGAGACGAGCCCGACGACTTTACAATCAATCACGCTGTTGAGGGACTAAAAAGTCCCTGTGGTATATGTTGTATGGAACTATAGTAGCGTGGATGCGGCAATGCGGGATGATTAATGAGACCAGAGGCAACATGCCTGGTTGGTTTGCCTGCAAAACGCTGCTAGCAGCGCCCGTGAGAGGGGATGGAAATTTGGGTAGTCGAGGAAATGATAGGAACAGCGTTTGACTTTCGCAAAGGATGACGAAAGATTAAATTTTTCGATGAAATATTCTGTTTTTCGTAATTTGTTAATTAAGTTCATACACTATTAATCTATGTACGTTACATTTGATATACAGGGTCTTTCAATAGGGATACTCGAAATTTGTTAGCTTATAGCGGCCATGTGGTTAAAGCAACATCTGTCAAATTTATTGTGAATTGTTCAGTAGTGTACAGCAAATCACCATGAAAGGCTATAGCGTTCAACAACCTGTGCAATTTATGAAATTTCGTTTTCAAAATCAGTACTCCGTTCGAGAAACGTTCCGCAAATTACGTCATTTTTATCCTCGCCACAGCCGTCCCGCCGAGTCGACTATTCGACATTTTGTAGCCAAATTCGAGTCAACCGGTTTGATAAATAATCAGCTAACACCCGTACGTCACCGAAACGCAAGGCCTGCTGAAAACATCGCTGTTGTGAATGAGAGTGTACGGCAAAATCTAAGGCAGTCAATTTCTCGTCGTTCCCAAAAACTTGACCTTTCTGCGACTTTAATTTGGCGAAGAATGAACCCAGTTCAGAATTTGTTGTCAAACTATATAGTGTTCAACAGATTAAATATTGTAAAATAATTCTAAATCATCTGCATATAAGACATAATTTACAGTAATGTCAGCCACGATATTATAAAATATTAAATAAGAACGGTCCCAAATTGGACCCCTGTGGAACATCCGATGGTTTTGTGACTTATTACTATCGTTACAAGATATGTTGGTAAGATTTTTTACTACCGTATAATAGGAGTATATATTGTATTTTGTTTTTAAGGTAAAAGAGGAACTATTTTATTAAATCGGTGGAGTATCCCTACAGTATCTAACTTTTGTAAATGTATATTGTGCTCTAATGTATTAAAGGCTTTCGATAAGTCTGTTTTCAAACAGGAAAGGAAACGAGAAGGAAAATTTCAGTAGATTACACCAGCTTACTCACTGTTATCAATAGAACCTGACAAATATTCAATTAAGCATAATAAATTAATAACTATAGATATTTCTTTATAAAAAGCGATGTTGATATTCAGTAATTTTATTTTTCATGTGCGAATACATTCCTTCATGTAGTAACATTTCTAGAATTTTAAGAAAAATTATTCAGTACAACAATGGACCGATATTTATTAATGTTTTGTTCCCTTTTTTATCGTATCTAAAACAGGTATAATTTTCGGCTTCTTCCAATATTGACGTTGACGTCTGAATAGATATATTAAGGAGACTTTGCTTATTTTATGGATATGATAACAAAAAACAACAAACAAAAATCTTGCAATGGTCCTTACCGTTTTAGAGTTAATACCCCCTTTATTTGATTTATTGTCTTTGTGGTATAAAGCGACATATAAATTTCTATTCTCAGAGTTATCAATATTAGAATAATGATTTTTTTTTAAATGAAAAATCGTTTTTCATGCATTGTTCTAACAGGTACGGAATATTCTTAACAAAACTAATTAGTTGTTTCTAATCAATCAATGAGATGCCTTAGTTTGACCACCTCTATCTTCTTAAATGATATTTTAAATTTGCATTAACTGAAAAAAATTAATTTTATTAGAATTAAGGACAAAAGTAAATCTAAAGCTATTCGTGTTGCATCTCTTGAAGGTGGCATACATGAGCTAACTGCTAATGTAAATTAGAATATTTGAGTTTTTCTTATAAGGACGCTTTTCTTCTTTCTTTGTCAACGTCTTTCTAGACCAATATGCATTTTACGAGAAAAATATAAGTAAGGCCATAACGCCTTCACATACTGTAATGGAGCAAGTCTATATCGGTACTGGAGAGCGGCTCTTTGTTTTCAGTTCAGCCGAGGAGAGGTTTTACGAGACAGTTTAGGGAAGTCGAGGGAAGCTCATCTCTTGGGAGGTGACATTATAGCCGCAGTTTACCCCTCAGGTTGCCCACTTCCAACATATTGGCGAAACTTCTGCTCTCCGGCTGAAGTGTTTATAGTGTTTATAGCACAACTAATTGTTCAGAACGACAAAGGGGAAACAGATTTAAAGTCTCGTACGTTTTAACTGCCGACAGAGCCCAGGATAGTAAAAAAGTTGATACTTTATCGAATTAGACGGTCGACAAAGTAATGCCCGTGCTCATAAAGTTTGAAACTTTTTTTCTATGTTGTGGTGGAAAGGAAATGATATACAGTTGTTATATGAGTAAATTGATAGCCATTTAGAACCGAAAAGAGGTATGAAGTGAAACAAGTTGTTGGTTTTGAAGTATAAGTTACAATTAATGTAACTTATACTTCTGTAACTTATGAAAGGTAATGTTGTGCATAATTATTTTTTGTATTGTAGTCTTTTTAAATGCATGCAGTAGTAGCCTTTGCATGCATTGAATTGGACCCTTCTTTCCATTTAATTGGACAATTTCTGTCAATTCTGTATGTCAATTTCTATTTCATTCAATATCAAATTATTAAATTTGTATTCCTTAAAAATATTAATTTTATAATCCTATGAATACATTTTGAATTAATTGCAACATAATAATATTAATAACAGACACCTTTTTAGAATATGAATTCTCTCATGATCAATAATTATGTTTAGTCTAGACTCTAAATAAAAGTACATCATTAGTAGTATAGCAAAGCGAGTTCTGGCTCACTCTCGGATTTGTCCGCGGACATTTGATGCGGATGGCATGTGGTCATTGTTGATCTGAAGAACTCTTGGTACAGGTATAGAACAGGTCTGTACAGGTGTAAAACAGGTCTGTACCGGTTTAAAACAGGTATGGTAACCTGTTTAATGACATCCTGTTTTTTTCCTAATACCACCATACCTGTTTTAAACCGGTACAGACCTGTTTTACACCTGTACAGACCTGTTCTATACCTGTACCAAGAGTTCTTCAGATCAACAATGACCACATGCCATCCGCATCAAATGTCCGCGGATAAATCCGAGAGTGAGCCAGAACCCGCTTTGCTATACTACTACCATTGATTTAGATAAACGGTTATCTCCCACATTTTTCAGTGGTTAGTAGTAACTTTGCAAGTCAATTGCGTACTGTCTAAAATGTGATGTAAAATTTGACACCAATCTCACACCAAACGGGGTACATATAGGGACACACCAGTTTGGTGTAAAATAAACGCCGCTAGGCTATTGTAAAGTTTTACCATTTACTGATGTGAATTTTCATATATGGTTTGTGTGTGCGTCACAGGTAACAATCGTATGAATCAATCAACTGACATTGTTGAATAGTGGACACATTTTAGGACAAAAGATGAATACTTTCTACATGCTAATATTACAACCAACTTTCTTAAACATATCCAGCATTTTTTTGACAATTTCCTCATACTGCGGATTTTTATAATTTCCTAAACAAAATTCCATTGTATTTTTAAAGCATATCTAGGATAGTTTTCAATTTCAGTCATTGTTTCTTCAAATTGTTGATCTTGCATTAATTTTCTTAATTGTGGCCCTATGAAAATGCCTTCCTTTAATTTTGCTTCAGAAAGAGCTGAAAATTTTTGACATATGTAAGTACTTAAAGCACTTCCCATTTTTATCTATAGCTTTTACATATTGCTTCATTTATCCTAATTTAATATGAAGTGGCGGCAAAAGATTCTTTTGCGGATCGACCAAATGTGCAGAAATAACATTTTTTGAATCAGGTTTTAAATTTAAGACAAAATATATTTGGTGTATTTTTACAACTTCGAGGGATTCTTAAAACAAAATAAAAACACACGACGCGATGTCACGAGTAAATGTACACACATTAAAAACGTACTACAGCGACAATGTAAATACCCGAATAGTATAAAACCGGAATATCCTCACCAGCCAAATATGTTTTGATAAATCCCCACACTTGTGTATACGTTTCAAATCGATTAAACATAGGGTCGCCGCAAAGATTGAGAGAAAACTTAATTTTATAGAACTTAAAATTATTTAACTTATTTTTTAAAACCTACAAATTATTGTACAATGTACATTTACAAATACTGGTGCGCGATGGAAACAAAAAAAACAGCGTTTATGTAGTTCATGGTACGTAACTTAGCCAAAAAGTCAAAAAAAGTCCGATCACAAAATATTTGTTGACCTTTATTATAGGTGGATATGACGTGACTATCCTTAAGGTTAATTGGTTACGTTTTGGTTTTCAGTTAAACAAACAGATTATAATTTATTCTATGTGGTGAAATATGTATTACAATCTGCCGTATTTGCAATGGCTGCGTTCATCTGAGATGATTGCTACAGGAAAGCAAAAAAAAAAAGAAAATGGCTACGCCATGTTTTAACAGAACAGTAATGAACAGTGAGAACAGATTGGGTGTAGCTGTCAGTTAAAATTTGAACTTGAACATTCCGTTTGGACTTATTATCACAGTAGTTTATTTTTTGAGTGCTATTTTTAAAATAGCCATCATTGGTGATATATAAAAGGTGGTCCAACCGAAACGCACGATGTTAATTGTAAATAAAACAAAAAGTTTTCAGAAAATTATCTTAATATTTTTTATTATGATAGAAGGATCTATGACAATTATGTGTGAAACAAAATATCGGCCAAATGCTCGCCACGGCTTCGGTGGCATACCTCTATCCGATGGTCCATATCTTCAATGACTGAGACATAATTGAGGTTCAATGTCGTTAATGTGCCGAATTATCTCATCCTTTAGCTCTTGAATTGTTTCTTATTGGCTTATTGACGTACACTTTTTCTTTTAAATATCCCCAAGGAAAGAAGTCCAACGGTGTCAAATCACATGATCGTGGCGGCCAATTAACATCGCCACGACGTGAGATAACGGCTATTGAATTTCTCGCGCAAAAGTGCCATTGTTTCGTCGGCTGTGTGGCAAGTGGCACCATCCTGTTTGAACCACATATCGTCCAGGTCCATATCCTCAATTTCTGACCACAAGAAGTCCGTTATCATCTTGCGATAGCGAATACCATTCACGGTAACTGCTTGGCCGACCTCATTTTCGAAGAAGTACGGCCCGATGACGCCGCCAGCCCATAAACCGTACCAAACAGTCACTCTTTGTGGATGCATTGGCTTTTCAACAATCACTCGTGTACTCTCATTTGCCCAAATGCGGCAATTCTGCTTGTTAACGAATCCACTGAGGTGAAACTGCGCCTCGTCGCTGAAGATGATTTTCTTTGTAAAGTCACCATTCACTTCTGTCTGTTTAACCAACTATTCGGCGTATTGACGACGCTTGAAATGATCAGTAGGCTTCAGCTCTTGAGTCAATTGAACCTTGTAAGCGTGTAAATTCAAATCTATATTCAAAATTCGCATCAGTGATGTTCGTGAGATGTTCAATTGTTGGGCACGACGACGAGTCGAGGTTGACGGCTCTTCTGCTACACTATCGCGAACAACAACAACGTTTTCCGCAAAACGAACTGGGCGATCATGCACAGGTGTTTTCACAATTCCTACAGACCCGGTTTGCTGAAATTTGCGCACAATTCTCCCGATTGTGGACACATTTGGTCGATTATGCTGACCAAAAAAGTCACGAAGTGCACTAAATGCATTTTGATTTGAACGCCCATTTTCGTAAAAGGCTTCAACAATCTTAACTCGCTGCTCAATTGTGTACCTCTCCATGGTTGAATTTGTCAAACACTGAAACAAAGAAATGTCAAATTAAGTTGGGCAAAAAACTTGACGTTAAGGTGTAACTCACAATTAACATCGTGCATTATGGTTGGACCGCCCTTTAGATTATGTAAAGAATGTAATAATATAAATTACTTCTATATCCACATCACTGTTTACGATACTCTATACTAAAATAAATTTCTACTTATTTTCCACATTAATATCAAATAGATTTCTGGCCTGTTTTGTTAAGAGATGCTCTGTTCAATTTAATTGTTTTAATTATATAGGGTTTAAAAAATAATAGGTACAGGATGCATAACAAGTAACAATTTGAAAACAAGACATGCAACAAAAGAAAAATGGCCGTTCAGCTGTGCAGAGCAGTATCTACTTAGCAGTGAAAATTTGAACAGGTAGCGATGAAGTCAGAAGAATACAAGCAATGTGTCCTAGATGTCCTAGATATCTAAATGTGTCCTAGATATCTAAAACCTGAAAGTAGTGCAACCTGCTCTAATATACCTTACAAAAATTTATATCTACTATAAGATACGTAAATATAAGCCGGGAATTTGTTGAAATAATTCATCAACAATTAGCATTGAAAATAGTCAGTAAATAATATCACTTACAATTAGAACTTATCAATAAACTTGAATCTGTCCTACGATAGGTCTGTCTTTATCTGTCAAGATTATTTGTCATGGATCTGATCAATTGAGAGTCTTTCTTGAAACACATCACTTCTGCCATGTGGTCCTTGCTATTTAACTTGTTACAATAAACCCATATATTATATTTTATAAGAACTAAATGATCTTATATTTGAAATTACCCACTGCCTATGAAATGATGAAAAGACATTATGAACCAAACTGTAATTGATTGAAATGTCAATAAATGTCAGTCAAAACGTTTTTATCTCGTCTTAAAATTATTTTTAGGCACTGAGTTTTTTTTTTAGTTTTTCTTTAAGTAGAAGGTTTTACTCATGGATTCATTACTAAGTGGCTCAATATCTGGGCAGGATGTTATATCGATGAAATATGATACGTATTCGATACAGGAAGAACTTGGAAAATCTAATAATTCGAGTAAATATAGCGTTATGGATGATGTTCGAATTATACCGGGGAAGATCGTCTTTGAAGGTGCTTTCGATGGAAAAGTCTTCAATGATTCCTTCACAATGATCAACTGTGGGAAGTATATAGCCGTAATAAGAATATTGCCTCCTAGTTCAAAAGTAACGAACACCATTAAATGTTAAATACTCTTTAAAGTTGGATATTGTAATTCGATAATACATATTTAGTTTTTCTCAACAAACTTTAACATGGTTTATACGAAATGAATAATAAACCTCATAATAATCTTCATAATCATAATTGCACATTTGTTATGAGGACAGTATAATTACAAACAGTATAATGTTATATAATAATATTATATTCGATGGAAATTAAATTATTTTGTGAATATTACATTGTATGGTGTAGCTTTGTAAATGTTCTGCAAAGGACAATTTATTCGGTGAAAGGGTTAAATCTACGTCAAGGAGGTACATACTTAATATCGAACAAATTGTCACCTTGTTACGTATTTGTTTTGGTGTTTTATTTCTTTTACCTATTATTTTATTCTGTATAGAATACATTGAAAAAAGTACATTATAGTTTCAATTTTACCAAACCAGTATCATACTCACCATGACAAATAGCGTAAAATATAATTTTCTGAAAGAACATGTTATTATTTTGTATGTCATTGTAGCACTTAAGAAATCATTTAAGTTAAGTATGCAGTTTTATTTTTGGTATATGTACTTTTATCTATGAGCATATTATTCAGGAATCATAGCTGGCTGGCTTAGTTTGGCACAGTCACTATATACAACGGGGTGTTGATAAATTTTAAATTAGTAGAAATCAATGCATTTACTACAGGCTTGTAGAACATTTTAAAGTGTTTTGAGAAATATTCTTGCTCTTGATTTATAACCCACTACCCCATAGCATTTACTACAGCTTTTTTTAATAAAGAAATCCAATCAAATAGCTTTTTAGCTTTAGAAATTGATAATAGTCAGAAATGGTAAATATGCTGAATAGAAGTAATGGTTAATTCAAAGCTCAATTCATTAATTTTTTGCAACACAATTTGAACTGTGAGTCACATTGTTATACAAAGAAATATAACAAATGTTTAAAGGTTTCTTCTTGATTTATTAGCACAATTTACCCAATAATATAGCACAGTAAATCTTATGATTGCATTTTCACTCTCTTTTGATAATTTATATCATAAATATTTCGTGATGTTTTAATGTTATAACTTAGATCATTATATTGTCTGTAGTAAATATAGAAAACATATTTCTAATGTAGTGATATGTGCTAAATGTTTTACTTATAATACAAATTTATGTTTTTATTAATCGTGGTAATAAAATTCCCTATCTATAACATACATATTTCTGTTACTGAACAATTTGTTAAAAGTAATAGTAGTTCAAACCGTTTTAAAATATATTTACTGAAACAACACTTTGTATATTATCATTATATATTTTAGTATCTTACCTTACTAACCTTTTTTTTTAATATCTTATCTTACTTACCTTTTTATTCTATATAATATATAATAGATCCAGTTTTAAATTCAAATCTTCATTCTAATGCTGTTTTGTATTCAATAACACATTACAATATAGACCAAAAACTAAATATAATCTGTCTGAAGATAAAACTTCTCGAGCATTTTTTGTAGAAATAAGTTTTTCCAATTATAGTTCTTTTAATCAATATGTCCGTAACAACTTACGATAAAATTTCCTTGTATATTTTAGGCTTTTAAGTTGAAACCTATCCCCAGGGGATACAAGCTCTCTGCTGGAATGAGCATATCAAGAAGTGTCACCTACACTCATACAAGTGCAATGGGCCTACCAGAAGCCTCATTTCTAATATACATCAACGACAAACCCATTGTCTACCAAATAGAAATGTAAAGTATATTTTAAATTTCTTCTCTAATTAAGCCTTCAGAAACTTGTTGCTGTCTTATTCCTAAGTTAATATAAATATAAATATATTTATAACCCCTTTAGACATGAAAACATGTGTGTTTTTACTCACGATCTTAATTTATTTGAAGTTACTTCGTTGATATTTAGTTTATTAAGATCCTGTGTTATATGATATTACTTTATTTTTAATTACTTTACTTTGTTTTTATTGTGTTGTGTTTTATTGTAGATAACTACGATATTCATATAGACTTCATTACAACATTTTTATAAATAAAAATTATCAGAAATTAGAAAATTAAATCGAAATAGCTAGGTATATAGTCTTATAGCCATTTTAATGCTTTTTTTTAGTCGTTTATTTATTATGTATAAGATTTCGAGTTGAAGAAGTTTTAATTTTAAAAGAACACTGATGTCGAAAATTGAAAGAAATTAAATTTTATTTATGGCGTTAAATTAAACTTCTGCACATTTTAGAACATCCCACATCTCTATCTAAGCTAAAAGAATTTTGTTTTTATTTATTAAATAAATTTCAGGTACTGCTGGTTGATTTCATATATCTACTTTGGTATTTTGTCTGTAGTAATGAGGACGTTAGGTTTGGGAAATAAAATTCAATGCTTATGATGAGAATAAAATAGTTTTATTATTAAGTTTTTGGCTACAATATAATATTGTCCTGAGCTATAGGAAAGGTTATCAAGGTCTTCAATTTCTTCGTAGTGGTCTATTAACCTCTGTTATATTGCAAGCATAAGGATTTTGTAATATGTATCCACTCTTCTAGGCGGATGAAGCAAATGCATTACAGCAAAAAAGGGCGTATTGCTTCCATTCATTTCCTGATCACTCTACTGACGTAATCAATCCTTATATACATTGATAAATTCTATTGGGTTTCCCTTCAGTCTTTTTTTCAATCGTTGGAGAATCCATTCATCAGTTCGTTGGAGTTTTCATGAACAGGTAATTTAGACAGGAAACTGAGGCATTCATGGCCAAACCAAATCTCCTTCCAATGAATAAACTCAGACCTCCATTAGTTTTTCAATCTTTTAGTACTTTGATAGGACTGAAAATATCACCTAGTTTATTTATATTTAGTAAATTAGTAGCAGACTTATTTACAAAATTATCGTATTCAAGAAACCTTAGTTTAGCTCCTTATGAGGACAACGAAGAGCCAAGAAAAACTTCGAGAACTCGATGGTGTAGTTGCCTTTTTCCTGCCACCTGATAATTAAACAACCTCTACATCAGAACGTTGAAGTCATGCGGAATTTTCAGGGGTTAAACTCCTCTTTCCATTTTTTGTACAGAATGATGTACGGGAATATTTTTCCAAATTTTAACTTTTCACATAAACATACAAAAAAATGAATACAACCATATCAACACAGAGGTGTGTACCTTAGTAGATTACAATGCTTAGGAATCCAGTTTTACCAACGACAATCAATCAATAATGAAATAAATTGAATCGACCGGCAAAAGGGCTTTCTTGGGAACTACCAACTGTTCCTTCGAAAAACTCCTCTCCCGAAAAAAGGTTTTGTCAATTTAGAAACACGAAACTCCTAAATTACTCGGATTTAATAGCTGAAAACTTTAAGGTATATTCTTAAATATTATAGAAATGCCCTGACGAAACTGATTAAAAAAATATGGACTAAAATTTTAAAAGAATGTAAATTTTGTGTGTTGATTTTATAGCTTAATAAAATAACCAAATTAATACAAAAACTCTCGTCAGGGTATTCCTACACTTATAGTAAGTAATTGGTTACAATTTCAATCAAAAATATGAAGGCCTTTGGAAATTATATGTTCCTAAACTCAGAGAGATTTCCCATATGGATAAAGTGTGGTTCAGTATCTCCTTAACTAAAACTTGACTATTTTCCTAAATGCTTTCGACATTTGTACGTACTTCTTAACTGTCTCTAATTGCCATATATTTTTCTATTTTCTATGACTGCAGCAAATTATCATATATTTTTCTATTTCAGAAATCGAAATTACGCTTGCGTCGTGTTAACCCCAAAAGAATTAAATTTTGGAGATATAGACATACGCACGCCCTCGGAGATGAGGATGATTCGGTTACATAATGAAGGAGGAAAAGTTTCACAGTTTTCCATCGACTTGGGAAGGACCGATCTCGATCTAATTATAAACCCCATGAAGGGCAGTATCGATGTAAGTTCGCTCTTAATCATTATATTATTGTGTAACATTATATCATCGCATTTATACAACATTTAGTATAATATTTTTCATGAATGATTACATATTGAAACCAATAGTTGAAATATTGACTACTTGTATATGAGAAGAGTTCATAAAAAAATGATACAAATTTAGGAAAATGCAGACCTGTTTTCGAGACAAATTTTCATTGTTAAATTAACATTTACCGCTATAGTGCTAAGTTACATGACAAGATGAAGCCTTAAATTAGATAATGAAGAAGTTTCAAATCATGCATTACATCTGCGAGTACATAAAGAACTTTTAAGTTACCCCATTTATGTACTCAAGTCTTAATGTGATCTATGATGCAATATTTGTAAGACTCAGTTTATTAAAACTTCTGTATTTTTAAACTTCCTTATTTGTTCTTAAACATTATTTAGTCACTAAGAAACTATTCTCGAAAATAAGTCGCACATTTATAATGGTCTTTACAATAAATATATAATAATGAAGTACATGTGAAGTAGAAATGTCATTTTTGTTTTTAATTACTCAAGTCTGGAGCTCGAGGATTCCATAAAAGCATAATCTGTATTCACTATATCACTGTATTCACTATATAGAGATATATCACTGCACTTAAGACTAATTAATTAACAGGGACAAACAATAATGTCATCTGAATAAAGATAGTCTATCTCAAATGGTTTATTTCAAAGTAGTTTTTTCTGAATGTATTTTTTTATAATAAAAGAATATTTTTTAAAAATTTAGTCAATTAAAAAACAATGAGAATAAAATTTGTAATTTTTAAATAAATTTATTATGACAAAAATTAACAAAACATATTTTTTAAGAAAGTAAACTACAACTTAATAGTCAGCATGACCTCCTCTGCTCCTCAGTAACATTTTGACACACCTGTGCATTGAGATATTCAAACGATTGATAATTTTTTGAAGAATATTATTCCATTCCTCTATTGCTATTGCAGCTAATTCTTCCACATGTTAGGGTAGATTCATGCGTTTGTGAATCGCTCTAGAAACAAAATCCCACATGTTCTCTATGGGATTCATATCTGGGGAATTAGCTGGCCAATCTAATCGGGTAATATCTCCCTGTTCAAGTACCTCTTGAATCATTCTTGCGCAATGTGGCCTCGCGCTGTCGTCCATGAAGATGAAATTACCTAATTCGTCGCGTAGAGAATAAATAATGGGCCTGATAAGTCTTTCAATATAAACTTGACTGGTCATATTCTGCTTTATGGGATTTAACGGCGTATGGCGATTGAACATTATTCCTCCCCAAAATATTCCTGTCCCACCATTGTAGCGAGCAACCTCACGGGGAAAATTTAGTGTATCTTGACGACCTAGGTCTCTCCAGATCCTTTGCCGATTGTCATCACTCACCAGTCCAATACTGGTTTCATCTATGAATAAGACCCATCGCCACTGCTGCAAAAGCCATCACCACGTTTCCGTGCCCACTGAAAAAGCGGACAGCTCGATGTCGTGGAAGTAGAGTGGGTACCTTTAAAGGCCTTCTTGCACGTAAATTTGCACGATGGAGTTTTCTTGGAACTGTAGAGGTCGATATAACAAAACGAAACGTACCTTGAAAGTGAGCCCTGAGGGCTGGAACTGAAACATTTCGGTGTCTACGGGCATATTGAACCAAATACCAATCCTGCCGCTCATTTGATACTCGTGGCCGACCATTACGTAGTCTTCTTTCCACTGTCCCTAATTCTTAATACCACAATTGAAGATCGAGGAATGTCGAACATCTTGGATATCTGATTGGAATGTGCAGCAACATGCAAAGCAATAATGCTTGCCCTATTAAATGTAGGAACTTCATATCCTGGCATTATAACGAAAGAAAAGTATTAAAGTTGCTTTCCTAAATATGCAATAAAACTGACGAATATTAAAAAAAAAATTATAACTAATCAACAATATTTCATCTAGCAATTTATTTGATCTTGTTTGACAGCTAAATAACTAAAATTTGTTGCCTAGCAATGAAAACAAAATAAACATAGTCGAAATCTGTAATATACCAGGGGGGGGGGTCCAAGACTTTTGACGGTGTGTGTATTTTTCATATCATATAATAATATAAAATTATAGTTTATTTCATCGCTATTTGCCAAATAAAAAATCCCAAACGGCTCTTATCTCACACCGTGGCTTGTTCTTATCGCTAGGCTCAGGTAGACTGTTTTGTTTATCGACAAGATAAGATAGTTTTTTATTTGTCAAATAGCGATGAAATGAATAGTACCTAAGTACTAAACTAGAGCTATCAGTACCACCTGTTCTTCTGGTAGTGCTGATATTGCTTAGGTGATATTGGCGCAGTCACCTTGTAACAAAGTTTATGCAAAAAGCCTCGGTAGACGATTTAAAAAATAACCACATTTACATTTAAAAAATTCGCTATTTTACATCATCCACTCTAATTACTAATTTATATAACGATTGTTTATTAATTTGTAGAAAAAGCGTGAATAATAATGAAGCTATTAACTTCAATAATTGTTATTGCAAATGTGAACGGAACATTCTTTGTAAGAATGATCTTTTTTAACTTCGATTGTTACGATAAACACAGTTAAATCCTAGTTCTTGGGAAAGGAAGTACGCAATCATTGCATATTTATATTATAATAAGTTATAATAATAGTATGGCTTCGTTACGTTTTACCTTATTATTATAATTTATTTACTATTTGTCGATAGAAGACGACTTATCATAATTTAGTATAACGATAAATAGTTATTTTTAATATAAAGAAGGAAAGTTGACAGTTAATGTGTGGCAAATCACCACGAGCTGGTATATGGTAAATAAAAACCCTTCAGTTGATTCTTATATATTGCCATTTCTGACATAGATAAACTTTATTAAATGCACAATATTCATTATTCATTAATTTTGAAAAAAATACACTAATACCGTTATAGACTGGGATACTGACACTAAGGGGATATTTAGTTAATTATATAGAGTTGGGCAGATCTCCCTATTTACAACTAAACTATATAAATTAATCTTAGTAGAAACTTTTGAGATCCTTAACGAACAGTTAAAGTGTTTTATTTATTTTTCGTTACATTATCATTATACGTTATTTTATTAAAATATTTTAATTCTTAATAGCCTACCATCGTTTTCATGATATGATGTCGATAAGTTTTTTAAATAGATAAAATCGTATATTTTCTATTTCGACAATTAAAAATATTTAGTGAAGAAATAAAATAAAGCATAACAAATAAATTGGCATTGAAAAATTAAATCCCTGCTGACAATGTAATTTTTCTCGTTTTTATGAATTTTCATATGATGAAATCTTACGTTTTGTTATTATTAACTAAATACGAGTAAGAGTACAACATAGTTTTTAGTAGGTTGCATTGCTTTAGTTAGATCACAATTCAATATTTACCCAAAAATTAATATTTGAAGATACCATACGTAAATATATAGCCAAATGGGTAAAATGAGTGTACATATATCAAAAAAACAGTTCGACCGTTATATGTTCCAGAAGGACAATTTATAGTGAAATGAAATATTTTTAAACAGTTAAAGGAAGACAAATGAACGAATTTTACAACAATAACTTCTAGCCCTTTTACTTTATGTGACTTCGCATACGATATGGCCTAATTCATTTATAAAATAAATCCATTAAATTTTTTATTATAGAGGTAATTCTTCCTCGTGAAAAATGAATAGAACAAGTTGAAAATGGTAGGGGTTAGACAGCAATAGAATAGAGTTAGAGTAGAAGAATTAAAAAATATTTTACCACTACTGGAAACGCCAGTACCCTTCAAAGAATATAGCGGAAGAAAAAAATGTTGTGTCATAATTTAGGAGATGATATTAACATATTTCGAGGTGAAAACTATTTTTTGGAAAAATTATTAGTTTCATAACAAAAAAGAAAATATTTACAAAAATTTTAACAATTTTTGAAAAACAACGAAACCTTGCTGTTGACAAATTCAATAAATTGGTTTAAAAATATAAAAATCTTTAAATGATTTAATTTTTCATTTAGCCCAAACTTTTGAATGAAGAATATGAAGAATAATCAGCTTCGAAATAACTGAAGTGGCGAACCCAAAAATTTAAGTCTAATTTTTAAAACCTTGTAAAGGTCTTAGTGTGAACCAACATTAATGCTATAGGGTTTATTGCAACAATAGAGTTGGTGAATTAAAAATTCGGATGAGCCTAGGGCAGCAAGGCGTCTTCACAAATTATCCAGATCTAACCCGTAGTAAATCAAGTCTTGTAAGCTAAATTTACGCTGTAAATTTAAATACGCTGCTTGTCTCGATATACCAATGATTTTCGGCTGCAGAATCCAAAGTATATTTTGAGGTAGAAAGTGGTCCTCCCACATGATTATAATTTATCGTAACCTAGCTTATAAAAATCGTTGTGAATTAGGCTTTATTGAAAAATTTTAAATCATTTTAATCGATTTATGTGGCCCCTCAAATATATTTTCTGTTTGGATATAATAACTCATCAAAACCATGATATAATTTTCATAATATTAAACTCTAGGTCATCTCTATAAATACTGAGTTACTTGTAAACCCACATTTTGACATTAAATATCAGCTAAAGAACAATCGTTGAGTTGAGTAGCTTATTCGGGAGTTAACGGCATTTTAAATTAAATTTAAATTATTGAGTGAACCACTTCAATTATCTGACACGTTAATTGCAGAAAATAATTAATACATGTATTATTATTTTATATTGATTATATAAATTGCAATATTTGACAATATTTCTTTGTGATACACATATTTATACCAACTTCTATAATGCTGTAATCCAAGTACTAAATGACCGAATCAACTAAGAATAATAAAAACGAAATCACGTTTCTACAATACATTAAAATAATATAATGCATGCGTAGGTACCGCCAACTAATTTAGCATCTTCAGGAGACAACCACCTGTGATCAAACGTTCGTTATTTTCAATATTTTCTAATCGATGGCTTCAATACACTTCCAGGATATTAAAGTCTAAATAATTCGTTTCGCAGCCATCTCAGACCGTCGAAATAAGCGTAGAAGTGCTAGGATCGGAACCAGGAATTTTCGATAAAGAATTCTGGATAAAAACCGACCCGCCTCAGAGGGTTCGGATAACAGGCAACCTGATTCAACCAAAACTATCTCTTATGTACCCCGTCATAAAACATAAGCTTATACTGGTGGACTTTCCAAGGACGTACTATGGCGCAAAAATCACGAGAACCTTCGTCATTGCAAATAGCAGTTCCACCGCTTCAATGTTCTGCTTAGTAGTGGAGAGTGATAAGGGATTTGACGTAAGTATATATCTACTTAAATATCGAAATAACACAAATTTTTTTATATTATTTATTTTTGTATGTGCTAATTTGTTGTACTTTTTCAATCTGTCGAAAAGCAGTGAGCCAATGATCTCTGCAGTTGAAATCTCTATCTATAAAAAAAATACAGTAATACGCAAGAAAATATAAAAGTGTTTTAGATTCTAATTCTAGTCATAAAACAACTCGAGTTATTGTTTACAGGATTCAGTGGTCCCATGGTCCCATGCAATATAACAGTGCATATGATTGTTACATGATGTTGTGCTACTTTTTGTACCGTAGTACTAATTTGCTATGTCAGCTATAACATTCAATTAGACGCTTAGGATATCTAATATATCGAACAATTTTATTATTCCTTATCTTAATGTTATACAATGAATGAAATTAATTGATTAATTAAATTATTTAAAACATTTTCAGTACCTTGAAAATGCAAGCGCTAAAAACGATGATATGAAATGCTTCAGCATTTTTCCTACGGAGGGAAGGCTGCAAGCTCGACAGAAATACCCTCTTCGATTTACGTAAGAATTTTTTTTAATTAGACAATGCAACTTAAAATATTTTGGTATGTTATAGGTTCCACCCAAAGCAACAGAAGAGCTTTATAGGCAGACCATACAAAGATTTTGCCCTAGTGTTCCTTAGAGTGGTAAAAGTCCATTATAGAGATGGCAACATTGGTAAGATTAATATATACTTCTAGTAACATGTCAACCTATTTATGTAGACCCTATTGTACATAGATCTACCAAAATAAACGTAAATTTCTTTCATATTCAGCAATTGTACTTTCTTCAATTACATCTCACTTTTACATCTTTTCAGATGAGGAACAAATTAAAACTTATCAAGCTGTATCGGACACTATTGGTAAGTTCACAGAAAATTTACATTAATACTCTAAATTAATATTTTCATTCTGTTAAACTATCTGTTTGACATAAAATATGACAATGATAGAAAATGGAAAGGCTGGCTTTCGATCACATTCCAAGTCACAGATCTAATATCATAGTAATCCTGGAAATGAACAGTAGAAATGTATAACTACATTATATATCTGTCAAATCAAAATTCCTGTTTATCATACTGGTGCTGACGAAAATGCAAAAACAACTGAAATGTGTCCAGTGGTTTAACTTTTTCACTCGCAATTAACGTGAAATCGGAAGAGCTTATGGTATTTATAATGCGCCTTTCAACAGTAACATTAAAGTATGACATCAATAGTTTGAGGAGATAGGTTCAATTTTGAAAAAAATTCTACCATATTCAACAACTTATTTTAGTTATCAATATCAAATTATTTTAGTTATCAATATCCCACACCACATATCAAAGGAATGTATGTCAATATTTAAACATGTGCATATGACTTCAGGCAACTATATAATGCATTTCGTTCACAAACTCAGTTTGTATATTGAATTGGGTTTGTGAGCAATTGAAGGATTAAAAGCGTTTTATGCAACAATGGGTATTTAGCTATGAGGCAATTTTTCACGTGTCGGATAGAGTAAATACCCATGACATAATCATTGGGGCTATCTAAAGCTGTCATGTTTATTAAAAATAACAGCGCGCAAGTCCAAAAGTGAACGTATGCTTCAACAGTTTTTATACCATCGCTGCAAGTTATTAAAACGTGATTTGTAAGAGAAATGGTGCTCGGTATCGCTAGTCTATTGCAGTACACAACTTCTGAAATGAGACACTTCTGGAACGATGGTGTAGCCACAATGGCCAATTTATTAGCTTCCTGAGTCACTAGACCTTACGCCACCAGATTTTTTTTCTGGAGTTTATGTAAATAATATTGTGTACTCACATCCAATATAAGTGCTTCTATTAAGTTTTTAGAAATGCAAATGCTTTAAGTTTTTATAAATTAGCACTGTTTTAAAACCAAATCACAAATATACTATATGACATAGAAAATGTAACATATAGAAGTAATTGTTGTTTATTGAAAAAATGCTGCGTGCGGTTTTGAAAAATGATATTTCAAGGAGAACACGTTTAAAGTTCTGAAATGTGTTTTAGATATGAGGAAATAAAAAATCTGACTGTTTAAAATTTTTTACCATTAATTTGTGATCCCAGGACGATAAAGATGCCTTTCTATATTTAAGTATTCTTCCTCATTCTTTTTCGTCAAGCATTTTATGTTACAGCGTGCCCCTTTCGCTGCATCCGTCAAAGACATCTCGGATGCTAAACGGATAGTTGATCCGCTTAGCATCGGTTTCTAGACAAAAATTGTATGATTGAACGCCAATATCCACCACCAAACATTTCATAGTTTGAAGAATATTAGTCAGACCATCATTAAAAGTACATACAGCTATATCAGTCGCTATATTCAAGACTTTTTTGTTAATTTACAAACAGTAGCATTAATATTTTCATTGCTATTTTGCGTCTAGTCTTCCAAGAGTCTCAAGCAACGGTTTAGCAATTCGATTCGGTTCAGGTCCTCATAAATCGGTTTGATGGCTTTAAGAAATTCCTTAGAAAGCGGCTTCTTATCCAATGCCTTATTCCAGTCACACCAAGACTTTAAGTACTTCTCGCGCTGCGTATTTTCATCGATTGATAACTTATAAAATAAGATCGCCCAGATTTCATTATTCATATTTTCCAAGGAGTTCTGGTTCCGACGTATTCCCAACCCATAATAAATTGTTATTTGATGAATTAGTTAATTGATCAAGCGTTGTAGAAACGTACCTCTGTTTGTAAATGCATCTGACTAATCATAAACGACATCTGTTGTATATTAAAGAAGTTAGAAATCATAAAGTAAAACAGGCTGTACCTAGACTGTACCTCCCCAATAAGTATTTACTTGACGCGGGCGTCGTTTCGGAACAGTCCGATGTGCTTAGGAAAAAACTGGAAATTTCAGGGAAAAAATGTTTTTTAGGAAACAAATTTTCTGCCCCATATTCTAAAAGGCTCAAAAAATTTTTTAAGCTGATTAAGAAATCGAATCTTCTTTAGTTTTAGAACAGGATTCTGGAGAAACAATAAAGAGTTTTCAACCATTTTATCTGGAAGGTACATTGGAAGATGACCTAAAAGTGTGCGTATACGGCGAAATGGAACCCGCCTCTATCAAATTAACCCCAGTGTCATTCAGCATAACATACCTTAAGGTACACGAAACCTATATTTATGAATTGAACATTAAAAATATGTCTCCGCTATTGCCAATTACGGTTGTATATAATAAGACCCCAACCATCGACATTGAACCGAAAGAAGTATTTCTTCGACCAAAGGCCTCTTTTGAGGCTACTATAATCATTAAGCCTTCAAGAATAGGTACAGTAAATGTCAATGTGATGTTGGATTTAATTTCCGAAGGCGATAGAGAACGTTGCAATGTTGGTACTGCTTGCCTGCCGATACATTATTTGGCTAAAATGGAATGCCCGCCTATAGAGCCGAAATTCAATTTGGGGATTACCCCGAAGATTACAAACGAGGTGGGCTATTTAGCTGAAGATGTCAGATTCAACAGCAACGTCGATAAACCCATACAGGCGATTATTGATAAAACTTTGAAGCAGTTTAGCAGCAAGAACAAAGATCTCATAGCGTTTCCCAATGACAGACCGAAGAGTTTACGGCCTTGGAAGAGTAACGTCCCGTAATTTACTTTAAGGGAACTTATATTACGTAGCTAAATTGTGGTTATTCCAGGTGTCGTACCATATGTGCTAATCTACCCAGATACGCAAGTGCTCAAGACAATTATGCGTTAAATGACTCCGAAAGTGATATAAAGAAATACACTAAGCAATACTACATAGACTACATTCGAAATAATGCTAAGAAAAGGCGTAACAAGTCAATATACGGCGTACCACATTATGACGTGGATAAGAAGCGTATTTTGATGGAGGAAATATACTTTGGTGACTGCAAACATCAATCGATAGTGTCTCCAGTTATAAGTAGTGCATATGTGGCCCTATCTCCCAAAAATCTTATGGAAGTTACAATTAAGCCAAAATATGTACAACTGGGACAGGTAAGAATCGAAGTCTTGTACTTATAGTATAATTGTCGTATCATAATACTCAAATAAGGAGTCTATTAAGATACGAATTTCTATTAAGATACGATCATTTATGATATGATGATGATTCAAGTTTATAAATCCTAGGTCATCTCATTCAAACATATTCATACCAATTTATTATCAATTCTGGTGTAGAGAGTAGTGCCAGTATACAGAATATATATTTTGTAATGAATTAGGTAATATTTTGCGAAAAGTGTATTGATCAAAATTGTGGAATTCAGTTAGCGGCAATTATCAACGCAAGGGATGAAATATTTGTCGGGGTAGGACGAACATGGGTGAGGGTAGAAGTAATCTAAACCATGTGGGGGCATTATATAACACACGCATTTATGCAGTAAAAAGTTTTCCGGAGTGAGAAAACTTGACTGTCGCTGAAGCATAGCTCCAACTGGAAATAGTTAATCCCCTTCCTTGCAATAATACACAGCATCCTAGGTGATCTCGGCAATATACGGAAGTTGTTGAGGAGATAGGTGCCCTACTTTCCCAGGGATGATATGAGAGCTGATCAAAAAATACAATGAATAATTTTATCAATAACAAAGTAATAAGCTTACTTGAAATTTGAACTAATCTAGCTTCAAAGTACTGTCATTGGCTGGCGATGAAATTACCCGGGCGTTGTTTTCACGATTGGAAGTATTTCTGGAAGGCTTCTTTCGGAAGGGCTTGCAGCTGCTCCGTCATGACCCTCTCAATGTCGGGAATGGTGCCGAAGCGTTTTCCTTTTAGCGTGGCTTTAATTTTTAGAAAAAGTTAGAAGTCGTATAGTACTAAATACAGAGAGTAAGGTGGACGTGGATAGATAGGAATCTTATTTTCAACTAAAAACTCACGGATCAGAAGTGAGGTGTGCTACGGTGCGTTGTCGTCATGAAGGGGGAAGCCATTGACCAGTACGAGGTGTTCAGTTCTTCGCTAATCTCTTGAATAATCAATCGCCTATTTGAACGACCCTTTTCTTCTACTTTTGTAATGTCTTCGTCTGTTTTTGAGGCCGAAGGACGTCCCGACGGTTGTCTCAACTGACTGATTTCCGCTTTTAAATCGCTCATGCCACTTGTAAACAGTCTTCAGAATCACCACGTCACTATATACTGACTTTAACATTTCATGATATTCTTTGGTGCATTTTTGCAAGTTAAAGCAAAACTTAATGTTAATACGTTGTTTGAAGTCCATGATGTTCAACGTATACGGTAAACACGTCCTCACTCTTCCGGCTCTGGAAGCCAATTGACAAGTCATAACTTGTTCAAACTTGTCGTTGACTATCACAAAGGATTAGGCTATCGGGTGCATTATTTCACACAAATGCAGTGTCAGCAGTTTCTGCTATAAAAATGCGTTTACGGTATTTTTTATCAGACTAATCGATCCAAGATGTGATACAACTTAGAATGTGTGTTTATCAGGATCCACGATATGTACGGCAAGCATTGGCGGTGGATCGATTTTAGTGGAGCGACTTTGATATCAAATATGTTGAATATTGCCATATGTATGGAGAATGGATTACGGTGGCACACCATTATCATCGGCGCTGTAGGATTTTAATACACAAAATATAATCAGTAATGTCCATCATAATGTCATATTTTGACTTGTAATGAACACTTTTACTCCTCAGATGTTACTAACCTTATTCTGCAGACAACATACTTCCACGCTTTATACTCTTCATTAAGTTAAAATCGGTTTTCGGAGTAACTGCGCGATACTAATAACTCAAATTCAAAATGGAAATGACAAAGAAATGTTTCATGAAGTGTGTAAATTGCGGAAGAGGTAGTAAGTTGCCCTTCGGTAGTAGAGGAAATGCTTTTATTTATATATGATTCTTCACTGTTACCCAGTCGCGGTCTCTGTTACCCAGTCGCATTTTATGATTGCATAAGATGACCTATCTTACAGTGTCTTCATTAATGCTCAAAAAGAAGGTATCGTCTTGATTTTCTGTTATTACACGGTATTAAGTCTGATTAAAATTATTTCACGCATTACTTTGAAACACTTATTCTAAAAGATGATTCAAATTGAATTTTAGGATTTAAATTGTGCTCGGTTTAGGTTGTGTGAACATGGCTTAGTATCCTTAAAGTTGGGGACACGAAACAATTCATTATACCGCCATATATCGCTCACCAAGAATAGGATAAAATGTGAGATTCTCTAGGTATGCGCAGAAGAAAGAGTGAGGCAGCATACGGAGGGAAAAGAGTGCACTTTACGAGCGGCCAGATCAAACTTTGTGTACATTCATATTCAATATATATTCATGGATATTCAATTTGAAAGGTTCTCAATGGGACTGACTAAAGACCAGGCTATTTACTGCGTACCACCTGGGAGGTCCAATGTCGCAGTTTTAAGACTTGTTTCTATTTCTGACGAGCTGGCAAGAATAGGCCACTAGTTACAATTACCCTAAGAAACATCGACTACTTCTTTAATGCCATACCATGTCAAGTGAGCGAGCAATTCATGATCTCATGCAAAAGCAATTTATTTTATTAACAAAACACTTGAAGACGAAGATGATAACGCTATTACTATCAATAATAATCAGTTTATTTGAAACAAAAATTCTTGGTTGTGTCAGATCTCGAAGGATTGACATCGACTGGCAACCGAAGGCTTGTGGTCTAACCCCGTTAGCTTTTTTCTATTTTCCCTTGGACTATTTTAAAGACTATATGCCAACAAACTCACAACGATGCCAATGATCAATGATAACATCAGACATGCGAAGTATGGAAGTAGAAGTGCCGCATTTATGCGAAAGCTTTATGAAAAATTTCATACATTGTTTCACAAGTACAGTAGGGCGTTAAAGTACAAGTCAGTACTTTATGCTTATAGAAATAAAACCAGGATTTTTCTACCATTTATTTCTTTTATCGGAAAACTAATCATAAAGAAAACTTTGGATCATTCTTATATTCTATTACTTTAAACATATTTAAGTTAGTGTAGCTGAATAAGCACATACTATTATTTAAATGGTGTCTTTAACAGTTCATTTAATAAGTATTGCATTTTATTATTCTGTATTTGGAGTCCACTGGGCCTGGAGAGTTAATACCAATTAATAGTCTTTGTTTAAATTTTACATATGATTATGTGATTAGTACATATTTATGAAAGCATTTATTTAGTATTGTAATTATAAATAATAAATACCTACCTGTTTAAGTGTTGTTTATGTATCAGAAATACAATGTTAACAGTTTCAGTCAAGCTACTTTCTCTAATTTCTTTAATTCATTTTCAGCTAGCTCCTTACACTACATGCACCGAGTCTTTCTTCATTGAGAACGAAAATGAATTTCCTATAAGCGTTTCCATTAAAGCTTTGAGTAATACTATCATAATAAAAGGAAAGAAGAAGCTTGTAATTGGCGCCCATAGCACTAAACAAATATTCTTTGACTGTTGGTCCCACGGGGTAGGAAAATACAACGTTCCCGTCTACATTATAGTTAACGATCACCACATTTTCGAAGCTACGGTAGTCGCCAAAGTGGTACCGACAACGGTGTTCTGTCCCGCCGACGAAATAAAGATGGATTTAAAAAACAAAAAGAGTTGCTTCGAAATATATAACCCCGTCAACTGCGACATAACTTTCTCGTGGGAAGTACCAGATGAAAGTTTTGAGATATTTCCTACTTCTGGCACAATCCCCCCCAAGAAAAGTTTGTACTGTAGACTAATGTTTCAACCTAAGAGCAATGCCGTGCACCATAATGAAATATATCTGATCTCGCAGAGTGGTGCGAAGCAAATCATTAAAGTGTCATGCGAAAGTAAGAAGGCCGAAATAGGATTTCACACTACTAAACTGAAGTTCGACGACATCCCCTTGAACATGTCCGTTTCTAAGGAGCTCGTTCTACGAAATTTTTCCGATATGGAAATAGATTATGTTATATTAAATCCGCATCCTTTGTGTGAGGTGAATGTGTCGCCATCCAAAGGATCGATGTGTCCAAAATCTGATGAATACTTCGAAGTGACAGTAAACTTCAGGGACATAGTCGAATTTAAATGTAATATTGAGTTCATATTGCAAAACGAATATTCCTATGTCGTCAGCATTGAAGGTAATGTGGTGTATCCAAACCTACACCTAGAGCCGGAAATGATCCAATATCGCAAAACTGCATCGGGAGCATATCAAAGGCGAGTGTTTAGAGTAGAAAATACGTCTGAGGCGCCATGCTTGATACACTTCTGCTTGGAAGATTTTACTGAGTTCTTCATAGCTGATGCAGATCGAAATGTTATAGTTGCTCCCATCCCATTGCAGCCTCACGAGCAGAGGGAATTGTTCCTAGAATTTAGACCTACGGAACCTATGGTGTATTCTATTTACCTACCATACATCATCAACGGAATTATTGGGCCTCCAGCTCTGAATGATCCCCGCAGTGTTCACCCCAGCAATTACTTCCACACCACGAATGACCTTTTCAAGACGGCTGTCGAACTCCCTGAAAATCTGCCGACTGTGGCGATTAGGTGTGCTGCCGGAGCACCCTGGGTAGAGATTTCATCACTAAGTTTGAGGTTTCATTATCGGAATAATGATAATGAAATACTCTGGACTGTTACTAACATATGTTCCATACAACATCATCTAACAATACCTTTAATTAATCAAGAAAGTCCGTTCAATTTTACCATAGGTGGAGATAATTTAGAAATGACGCATAAGTATTACAAAGCATTACTTAATCCCGGTGAAGAAGCTGTTTTTAAAATAACGTTTACTCCTATGGAATTTGGCTCTTATGACTTGGAAATTCCAATATTTATAGATAAACCGGTCGAAAGATGTCCTTTCAACTATTTGAAATTGTTCGGGACGTATATTAAGCCGACTATTTTGTGCAGCAAAAACATTTTGTACTATCAAGTCATTCTTATAAAGGAAACCGTCAGTGAGACGATAACTTTGGACCTTATAGCTCATGAGGAGAATTGTACAGTTGAGGCGGAAACAGTACAAGATACCTTATCCTTGGTCTTTTTAGATAAAATAGCGACATCTGAAGATAATCTAAAAATGGACGTTGTTGTAACTTTTAGTCCAAAGACCGAATGTGTCATTGACTCCGAAATCATATTTAAATGCAGTTGTGGCGTTTCCTGTAATTTGACCGTTAAAGCAGGAGCTAGCAATTGTAAGTTTGCCTCCTATCAAAGCTTTGTGAGACATAAGGCAATCGTAGCTTCGAAGGAATTCAAGTCGACATTTCCTTATTTTCCCCCTTTAATGGATGACTCATTTTACTCTGAAAGAATGAATTTCCTCATCAACTCATTTATGGAGTATGTCTTTATCCAAAAAATATTCTCTAAACAGTTCCTAAAGATACCCGATAGCTTTTGTAGAATCCCTGTCAATGTTAAACCGATATCAAAGAGCAACGAATCTAACAAATTCAAACGAAGTCAGCCTCCTGTACTTCCATTAGTGCAAGTCATGGTCCATTTGCTATATCCTAAAATCGTGAAATTTTTTTATGATGGGTATGTATAAATTCATTCATTTTTATATAAATAGAGGTAACAGAATTTATGAAATATAAGGTATTACTGACTTCATTTTCCACAAAACACCAAAACATTATACACTATACACGACGGGCGTTTTGCCAACAAATTCGACATCATCTGGAGATGATTAAAACTCTGGCTGGATTAACTAACTGAATTTACAGTTAATTTATTAATTACCTTACGAAAGCACTATATATGTATATAATGTTCTCACATAAAATCAAATCACAAAAGTCGACTGTAGCCTGAAAGATACTACATTTTAATTTTATTAATATTAATAAAGTAATTATTATCTACATAAATTCAAATATGAATACTTATTGTCCTTCCACTAGGATCTCCATCAATAGTACCAAGTATACTTTTAATTTCGAGGAAGCAATGATCCGTAAAATTATATATAGATATATATATATATATATATATATATATATATATATATATATATATATATATATATATATATATATATATATATATATATATATATACGACGAGCGCCTATGGCTCAATTGAGAACGATAAGATGAGGTGGGAAACATTAAGACTAATTTAAGAAAGATTATTATTCTTAAAATTTAAAATATATAAATAAATTACATTTTAATATTAAAGAACACACACATTAGTATCCCACATTCTAGCTGTTCTGAAATAAACTATAAAAGATCTTATCTCAAAATAGTTATTGGTTTAAGAATCGTTCAAAAATTCCGCTAGTCTTACTGTGGAACACTCTTAAGCTTGTCGTAGTGCTTAAAACAAAGATTATTAAAAATATTTTCGTCAGTAAAGTGGGTGAAATCATCAAAGACTTATTGAATACATTGTAAACTGCATTTATTAAACGGAATTCTATTTTTTATCGATTTGATATTACAATAATAACTTACAAGTTGGGAATCGAGAGAGGAACCACCAAATCACAAAGCGGTTATCAAGTGGTTCCCGAATAGCAAGGCTATTACATAGTCGCCGTAGGAAATAACTACTCCTCGGGCTAAAGCTCCGCTAGGCATTGAATTATACCTAACAGCGATCCTCGATCCCCTTCTCGTGTTTCCGCACGACCAGAGCTTTTTTGAAAAGGGACCCCGCCACGAGAAAGTGGTCGAGGATCGCATTTAGGTATAATTCAATGCCTGGCGGGTATTTAGCCCGAGGAGTAGTTGTTTCCTACAGCGATTATGTAATAACCTTGCTGCTCGGGAACCACTTGATAACCGCTTTGCGGTTTGGTGGTTCCTTTCTCGATTCCCAACTTGTAAGTTACAGACATAGATCTTATCGACTTAGATGAAAACCCCACAAATTTGTTTCGAAATTTGTCCTGGATTAAGGTATCGTGTACGGCACTGATGAGAACTAATAAGTTCGAAACAATTGTCTGTCGTTCGGATCCCATCCGGGACAAATATCGAATCCTACCTGTGACGGGGTCCCTTTTCAAGTAAATAAACATCATGACTATTTAAACTGTAATGTAATTTTTTTATTTCCAGTACATTAACACCGGCCTTCGAAGGTATAGCCGGCGCTATTTATGTATACACTACCTATAGAAACATTATAATCTTTCTGAAGAGTCAGAATGTCTTCGTGCCTCAGTTGGAGCCCGAATATTTACTACCATATGACTTATATTTAATATTTAAACAAAATGTAAATACTGGAACTGTTAATGAGCAGTCACTCTCATCAGACCAAATTCTATCTCAGCAAGAATTCTACAGCTTCAGCAAACAGTGCTGGTTAGATTTGACATTACGGATATATAAGATTTTCATATACCACAGAATAGTAACAATAAAGACGGGCAAATTAAAATCGCCACGACATTCCAGGCGTGACGTTTATCATAAAGAGTTTACGAAGTATTTTGCTGAGAATATAAAGGAACTGGAAAAAGAAAATATACATATTAATGAAGCAATACTGCTACTGTGGATTGAGTTTCATTACGAAAAGCAAAAGAGTGTCGTGTTTGATTTTCAAGTTTACCCGGAACTTAAGGAAAAACGATTATTCAGACATTTTGATAGAGACTTTTCGGATGGCATAAGTATTGTTACATTATTAGCCGCGTACTGCCCTTATTTGATCGATGATTTAAAAAAGTTTTATCCGACTTCTGAGTGCAAGGAATATATGTTTCATAATTTTTGTCTAATTTTTGAAACAATTAAAAGAATTAAGTTGCCAGAGAATCTAGTCCAACCCAAAATGAGGAGACTAAGTGCGTTAGATATGTTTATGTTGACGATTTACTTCTTTGATACACTTCCCGGATTTTATCCAAAAGAGACTGTTGTTTTTTCAGCAGCTTTGGGTGATAAAGCTGTTAATGAAATAACATTAAAGAATAATGGAGACTTTCCCATAGCCTATACGCCAATATTTTTCTCAAATGAAAGAAAAGATTTTGATGTAGCTGCTGAATCCATAGTAATACAACCGAAAAAGACCAGAGTTGTAAAAGTCACCTATAATGCAAAAAGCGTACTTAAGAGAAAGGCAGTTTTGGTTTTATCAGGGGAAACCGATGGTTTTAAACCCGCCAAAGCGATTGTTTTCAATTTAGTTGGAATTCCAAAAATTTTTGAGGTCTCTCAAATATTTCAAATAAATGTAGAGGTATATCTGGATACAAAAAAGAATATCGAAATTGCTTCTCCTTTTGAACAGCCTTACGTAGCTAAATTGTACACATATTTCGGAGACCAAAATAATGCGCCAGAAGATATGAGCTATTTCAGTGCCTTGTCTATGCTATCATTAATGAATGTCCCGAGACAAATCTGTGTCGATTCGGAATGCACCTTTGACCGGCACGGATATGCTGATTTTCCCATAAATTTGTGTTACGTGTCTATCGGCGAATTTCAATATTTTTTTTACTTCATAAATGAAAAAGTGGGCGACTTTTGTATTAAAGTAATCATTAATTCAAGAATGAGTAAAAATATCATCGTCGATTTGAATACTACTTTGCTAACATACTTTTCTACGACAATAGATTGCACATGTACTAAAACCATATCTCCTGTGTGCGATTGTAAATCTTCAAATTTAGGTTGCCCAAAACTTATAATCGTAGATATTCCCTACAAGAATGATGCGCTTCTAGAAGCGTTGAAGTTGATGTTCAAGATAAGCACTGAGGAGCATGAGTATACCTTCTGGAAAAATCTGCTAGGTAAATACTGCCACACTATTGTGCCTAATTTATTGTATAAATACTCCTAAAACAGAACATCCCTATTTTATCACATTATGATGAGTTATATTAACTTATTTTAATATCTATCAAATATTTCAAAAGATATTAGCACATGCGTATTTGAGAACCGCATTGTATAAAGTGTACTAGTTTTTTAGGCCAAACAGTCACAAGAGGAAATTATTTTTGAGTGAAAATTATCTTGGCCAAAGGTGGTCGGATTTTGCAATGATTTTTCGTATTTTATGTCAATCAATTTTTGGTCATCCATATTTATCAATCACTTCTAAAAACATTATTGCAGTAAAAGCAATTGATACATTGCTTTTACTGCAATAATGTTAAGCAATGTTTTAGTTAGTCTTTTCACCACAGACAATACAATTTACGTGAATGAAGCCTATTTTCGAGCTGGTCTACCAATTGAGACATTTGGGAACACAGTCGGTTTATATTTCAACAATTTTCAAAACCACTTCCCTTTTCACAGAGTATTACTACCAAAATATTTTATAATTTTACGGGTCTTATAAATTGTGTTGGTATATTGATCGCGAAACTGACTCTGTGACTTATAGATAAGTTGTTAATAATGGTTATAATATGAAACAAGAGTCTTTAAAACCTTCGTGATGAAAATCTAGGTGAAATATTGGTGTACTGTTCATTTCACCGCTATTTGATAAATAAAAAAACTCTCTTATCTTGCTGATAAACGAAGCAGTCTACCTGAGCCTAACCATAAAAACAAGCCACGGTATGACATAAGAGCCGTTTAGGATTTTTTATTTAGCAAATGGCAATGAAATAAACTATACCTATTTTTTTTTACAATGGTTCAACATGTTTCATAACCTGTCGAGCGATTGCAAAGAATAACTTACCGATTTGCAACCACCCTTACTACTCGATTTTGTATACCGATTCGTAGCTACCTCTCATCAATTATTAGCATATCAGACTGAAATCACCATTCAACTAAGATTTCCAAGGGTTGGTCGATGAGGGTAAATGGGTAAGTTGCAACATAATGTTGTCCATGTTGCTTATCTACGTTTCCCGTATTTATATAGGGTGTCTCAGTTGGAACTATAGGACTTGAATTGCGCGCCATTTCTATTGTATCAAAGATCACAATATCGTCAAAATTGAACAACTGATTTAAGTCGACGGGCGTCAATATTTAACGACTGTCATCTACAAACTATATGACGTCAACATGCTGCAATTGGCAGTTTAACAACGAATAGTTTATGTACAACGATTTTATGAAAGTGAGCGATCATTTACGGTTGCATTAAGAAAAATTCGCACAAAATTAGGACAAAATAAAGCATCTACAGAGTTAATAGTTCGTAACTTAATCAAAAAATTTGAAGAGACGGATTCTCTTATTCATAAGGCAACAGCAATGCTTCCTTGTCGTGATCAGACAGATTAAAATACTGCTGTAGTGGGAGAAAGTGTACAGGAATATCCAAAAACATCAATTCGACGTCGCACATGCATCGGATTTTATAGAAAGATCTGTATCCTGAAGCATACAAAATTCAGTTGACACAATAAGTAAAAGTTACAGATGTTTTACGACGTCGTGCATTTGTTAATTGGGTATTAAAAAAGAAAGAAGGTAATGCTGACCTTTGCAAAAAAATTCTGTTCGGCGATGAAGCACATTTTCATCTTGACAGATACGTCAGCAAACAAATTGTTGAATTTGGGGTGTTGAAAATCCACATGTTGTTCACGAAAAAGAAATGCACCTTTTTGGTGCACATTTTGGAGTTGTTAAATAATTAGACCATACTTTGAAGATGAAGCTGGTAATGTTATAACAGTATATGAGGAACGCCTGCTATCGTGACATGTTAAATTATTTATTTTTCCACCAAATTGATGATTTGGATTTGAACATGTGGTTTCAGCAAGACGGTGCAACGTACCATATATACAGTACGTTCAACCATAACTCTGTTGCATACCAAATTTCCTGATTATGTTGTCGCGGAACGTTGACATCAGTTGGCCTACAAGATCGTGTGATTCAACTGCATTTTTTTCTTTGGGGTTATGTTAAGGGAAAAGTATACGCCACCCAGCCAGTAACGATCAATTGCCTCAAAGAAAATATTCAACGTGTTATTCAGAGCAGTCTTATGTGCCCATGTTACGAACAATTTTGCTAAACGAATGACATAATGCCAGATGAGTCGAGGCGGCTATATGAATGATATTCTTCTCCATTTGTAGCCGTATCATCTCCATTTTATGTTTAAGAATAAAGAAACCTCAGTTTGTCAATTATCATTAGTTTTATTAACAAATCACATTCTATAGTTCCAAATGAGACACTCTATATATCCCCTTTCGAAACAAAAATTGACTTGTTTTAAGAATTTGTCTTTAAGAATACAGAAGCAGAGTTATTCAGATTGGGTCCTATTAAAAAATCACACCATATACATCACATCTCATACATATAAATATAAATAATTAAAACGTTCTAAAATGCATTTTCTATTACAGGTTATCCCAAGGGTTTTCACATTCTGCGGAATCGCCTCAGAAACACATTTTTTCAATTCTACCTTCCTTACGTGAGCGTACTGACACCCATGGTAAAGTACAAGGTGGAGTTCACTAAGCAGAAAGTCAGTTGTCCCCCTTACATTACGTTCGACAACGTCACTTCGTCCGGAAACTTGAAGTTTGCATTGCACTGGAACAGCCCGGATGAACCACGTGAAGAATTTTTGACGTTATTCGCAGAGCACAGTCGAGAGATACGGCGGTATCGACTGATCTTTAAACCGCAAACTAATAAAATGTAATATTATTACTATAAAAATAAATAGTCAACGGATATTTAATCACTGTGTTCATTTCAATACGTTAGTATACAGGGTGCTTCGCGAACAATGTGTCACAGCCTGATGGCAGATAGAGCACTTGAAGTCAAATCTAAGTTCAGTGACGGCGCCAAGGGTCGCCTGGGTGGGCACGTGCCCACCCAATCAGTAACAGTGCCCACCCAAAAAAATTACTATCTACAAAATTATACATAATACGAAACAAAATATAAATATATAATTTTGACTACTACTATTTCAAAATTTGAAAACGAACAAAGTGTTAAAATCGACAATGTTTTACACAGCTATGCCGACATGCCGAATAAATACAGATTGACATTCAATGAGATTTATAAATTATGTTCAATATGTATCACCATTCCTGTATGACGTGCGGCATGTTAAAGGACCTTTTCACGTCTGAAAAGGTTAAAGAACTATTTAAGAAATAAAATGAAACACTTGAGATCAAGTAGATCTGTACTAAATATAGAGAAAAAAAACTTTGATTTGGTTAAGATTTTTGAGGAATTTGCAACAAAACTGAAATAATTTTATAAACATTTTACCTTTATTATCTACTGTATTACTAATTTTTTTAATAAATGAACCCCCTCCCCGACACACATATCCCAAATATGTACCCAACCCAAAAATGTTATACCAGTTTGTGCCCATCTAATTTAAAAATCCTGGCGCCGTTCCTCTAAATCAACAAGAAGAACATTTTCTTGAGCGTTGGTTAAGAAGATACAGGGTGTCTTATGGAGTTGGTCTGAGAATTTAAAAAGCCATTCTCTGCAACGGTTGGATGTAATCGAATAAAATTTACCAGTAACGTTGCTCACCTGGTATTTGTCAGAATGGCCTACTTGGTTTGAAAAAATCGGGGGCCAGTCTCGGTAAAAATCTGCCCGCCTCGTTTTTGACAAAAACTATTTTTCTATCGCATTTCTGGAGAACTATTAGTGGAATCGGATAGTCGAGAATAGCGAATAGAATTTCGACGGTACACCTAATCTGTTTCGGCAAAAAAAAAATCACAAAAGAATTTAGCCCATCAAGACTAACACTTTGACCGGGCATTATTTATGGAACAGTTTGATGGCGTTTATCCAGATGCTTCAGGTTGATACCCCTTCTGAGACAGCAAAAAGCATACCTAGCAAAAGACAAGGTCGTACTTGTGATATTTTAAAGGTAGACAAAATGAATAAATCTGATTGAATTATGGGTATAATCTACGTAGAAAAAGCATGAACACATAAACGCTATAACCCTTTTAATAAACAATAGATCACAATTCTTCACAAACTTAACATCGTGTTAAGAACATCATAATATTAGATAAAGAAAGCTTCAATCTAAATTGGATTAGGGTTTTAAAATGTCCTCCCCCAACTTTCATTCATTTCCTGCACCGCAACGATAAATGTCGTATGGCCTTCCAATAGTTTGTCTCAGGTTCTTCATCTTATGAGAGGCTACCACCACCTGCTGTCGTAGTTCCTAGGGTTGCCACCCGCACTTTATGATAAAATATTGGACGTTATTTCGGGCAATTATTCTCTATACTTCATGAGAACAGTAATGTACGCGCAAATACTATATTTCATTTAGTTTGATTTGTCTAGGATTTATTTTACGTAAATCATTTAGAACACAAAACAGTTGATCGTAATTTTGCGTATTGAGAATCTTGGTGGAGGCGTGGCTTACTTTTTCTCCACACGGAAACAAAAAATATAGTACCGATTGTACGATAGTTTGAATTACTTAAACTAGTTATGTGAGGTACAGATTGTCAAGAATAGGAACAAATATCCAAAGCGCGATAGTGGATAGCTCCCACAATGTGCGCAGTAAATAAATAGCTTGGTTTTTACTTAATCTCATTGAAACCTCTGTAGAATCAATATCGAAGAATATGTATTGAATGTGAATGTATACAGATTTCGATCTGGCTGCGCGTAAAATGCATTCTTCTGCCTTCGAATGCTGCCTCCCTATCTCTTCTACGCATACACACACAGATAATCTCACACTTTTTCCTATTCTTGACAAGCTGTATTTAATAATTTGTATTCATTAACAAATCGACAATAAAAAAATTACATCGGTTCAAGAAGTCTTTAGGTTATCGTTATTGGTTCTTAAAGCTGTACTTTTATTCGTACATGCTGTTTTATTTGAAGTAATATATTGTAAAAAATAAGTGATAATTAAATATGTTTTTAAAGAAGATAATAAAGTAAAATAAATAATACTATACTTTATTTGCTCAAATAAAAGGTGACAACCCTAGTAGTTCCCCTTTAGTGGTAACTTCCGTGCTGTGCACAGCTTTTTTCATGAAGCCCCAAACATACTAATCGAGAATAGTTAGATCAGGAGACCTAGCTGGCTAAGCTTGAGGACCTTCATGATCGATCCAGTGGTTAGGAAACTCATTGTTTAGGTACTCTGAGATAATGAATTTAACGCATATCCACAACCTAATGCTTTTATCGTTGCCCTTAGCAATTGAATCACCTATTGAAGCAGAGTTCATATTTCTTCATTTGTCGGAGCTAGTATTGTTCCTTTATGTCAATCATATTTTGATTATCGAAATTTCTGAAGCAAAAAGTTAATTTCTGATAAAGTTTTCTTGCTTCTAATATTATTTAGAATCTTCACAACCTGGAGTACAGAATTATTGAAGAATGTGTAACCTTTTAATACTAGAAACTATGCATCTGATAGAATGAGGAGGTGCATGAATTTGTGCATTGAACAAGGCGGTGGAAACTTACAAGAGTTACTTTAATTTGTATTTTTTTTTGTTAATAATATTACCAGTCTTTTATTTTAATTTTCAAAACTACAGTTGCATTTTTTCAAAATGCAATTAAAATATAGCTAATCAACAAGATTTGGCGTATACACATGGCGATTTATCACGCATACCAAAAGTCATTGAAAAGCTGGAAAAAACACAGACAGATGAATTTTCAATAGTGGATGGTATAATAGTTATTTATTTACCAAGAATGTTACTTAAATGATAATGCCCGGAGGTCGATGTGATCCAGCCCGAGGGCCTTTGGCTCGAAAGAAGGATATAGACTGATGGGCATTATCATCAAGTAACGCCAGTGGTGCATACAAGACTTTATTTTTCAATTACATCGCGAAAATAAAACTAAATACAATGATTTTTTACATAATTATTGAATAGATAGGGATTCTAGGATATCTAGTAACATTTGTGTTGCTAAGGAGGCTGTTTGTTGTGTACTTATTGTCATTATTGTCATTTATTAGTGACATTATCTAAACGTCGCGTCGTTTGTACTTTTGGAAGATGGAATTTGTCTCATAAAATATTGTTAAGAAAGCCGAAAAAGCAACAGAACAACTGTTGCCGGTGAAATCAAGAGCGGTATATGACAAAGAGTATAAAATATTTGTTAACTGGAAAGCAGAACATTCGGTAACTGGTCTAAACGAGGTGGTCATGTTGGCTTACTTCCAGGAACTAGTATGTACAGTTAGAATTTTACCTTATTTATGTATGCTACTCTATTAATAATTATCTTTATATTTATTTTAGTCGGAAAAGTATGCAGCTAATTCTTTTGGACTAAGTATTCGATTTTAAAAGCGACTTTGGACATAAATGAAAATACTGACATTTCCAAATACAAACGTTTATTTTCATTTTTAAAACAAAGATCTAAAGAATACCTCCCAAAGAAGTCGAAAGTTTTGACTGGAGATCAGGTTTTGGCATTCATAAAAGATGCTCCTAATGAAACGTTTTTGCTGCATAAGGTAGATAGCCAAAAATTATTTGTAGGTAGAACCCGTTTTTATGAAAATGAATCATTGCAAGTCGTTTTAGTTATGAGTGTCTTTGGTGCTTTAAGAAGGGATGAAATGGTTAAATTGACTATCGACGATATAGAAGATAAGGGACCGGTTATGCTGGTGGAAGTTCCCGAAACTAAGACGGGTCTGTCTAAAGGCTTTGCTATTGTGGAGGAAGCACAAATTGATGCTTTGAAGTTAATCCGTCAATATGAGGCTTTAAGACCTGGGGGAATGAAGGAGCGTAGGTCCTTTCTGACATATAGAAATAATCACTGCACAGTACAGCCAGTGGGAAAAAAATACTTTGGACAGTGTACCTACAATAATTGCTAGATATTTGAAATTAGATAATGCCAAGGAATATACTGGCCACTGTTTACGGCGAAAGACGTCTACGCTTCTGGTTGAGGCAGGCGCTTCATTTGAAACTTTAAAATTACATGGTAAATGAAAAAGTACAACTGTAGCTGAGGGATATATAGCACAAAGTATAACCTCAAACAATCGAATAGCTCAAATGATTTCAAGTTCTGTGAGTGGCTCTTCATCAAACTGTCAAAATCAAGAAGAATTAGTCAACACTTCCGTGGATTTTCATGTTCAATCGCCCTCTGAAGATTCGGTTGTGTGCGATGTTGTAAGAAACGTCAGAAATCCAGTTGCGTATTTTCCGGGAGCATTCCACAAACTGCCAGTTTAACTTTGGAAAAGATTTTGCAAAGTAATTAGAATACGAATTTCCTTTTTTTATGTTTCAGTTATAAGTTATATCGGTAAGTTGAATAAATACATAAGTAAACGAGCAGGTAATTTAATTTATAATCCGGGGCATTATAGGGGGCATTATGGAGATAACGCCTGCTGTATTGCTCGGGTTTTTATGCGGTTGTGTCTCGTATCCTAGGCATTATTGACATATAATGAGTAATTGAAAAATAAGCATTGTTTGGGACCTTCGGCAGTATATTTTTCAATTGGAGGGGGATACTGCGAAGACTATAAAGAAATCAATTACTGCAGTTTTAGATAACAACTAGGGGTTTTCTACTATAGCAGTTATAGTATTTTTACATGTTTTTATTTATTTTATTTAGTTATTTTTTTATTTACTTTATATTTACATCTATTTTTTAGATATTTTACAACAGAAAGAAGTTTACGTTTCTAATCCAGAAATCAGTATGAAAGCTCTACAACATTATTCATATTTCCGGTATGCTGCACTGACTTCCGTTTTGATGTAGAACGGTCATTTTCACATTATAAATGGATATTTCCTGACAATCGTCGCTCATTGACTGCTGAACATTTAGAGCAGCTACTAATAATATACTCATGTCATCATACGTGTAAATAGTGTCAGGTGTATGATGATGTTAGCATGAAGAACTACTGTGTTATCCAGATCGTCTTGATAATACGGCGACGAGATGACTTGCCCTGCCCGCGGGCCAGACTACGCATTTTTAGGAATAAAATTACTAGTCATTATTTGTTCCTAAACGACCACGCAATAGAATGTAAACTAATATATGAATAATTTTTTTTATGTGATCTGCTTTTTATTGTAAGTCCACCTCTGTTATTTACGTCATGTCGGCAGTCAAATCCGGGGCTGAGTGATAGATCAGTAATTACATGTCAGTATCAATGAACGTCATGTCATAATTTGTATCTGCTAATGTAATATATATATATATTTTTTTTTTATAGGAATACCGATTTTTTTGTGAAGTGAACAAATTGTAAATGGCGCAATATGGATGCCGCCTTAGGATCAATTTCGTCCCATCGCGATTCCTTGTCGACAAAAATGGATCCTTACGTTCTTCCCGAAGCGAAAGATCAGAGGATCGATGAAGTCAGTATAACTCCAGGGAAGTTAGTTTTCATGGATGCTTACGACGGAAAAGCCTTTAAGCAATCCTTCGCCGTACTGAATTGCGGAAAATACCCTGCATTTGTAAGGATACTGCCTCCAAGCTCAAATGTAATTTCATTTTCATTTAGATCCTCTATATTTACTTAATTCCATAATCCACACGTAGAACTACAAACAGGTTGGTTTTAGAGATTCAACCCAAGTATTTTTCCAAAAAATACTTGGTAATAAATACGTACCCAGCTGTATACTTAGTATTCAAGAAACTTACACCAACTAAAATTCTAATTTATTTGATGTACATTTCATTACTCAAGATGACATTCCCAGGAGATTTGTTTCAACTAATTATTCTATAACAAATCATGTAAATATGCATATATAGTTTATTTCATCGCTATTTGCGAAATAAAAATTCTCAAAACATAACCTTGTTTGATTCTTTCCAACCTTGGTTGTTCTTATGGCTAGTCTCAGGAAGACTCTTCCGTTTATCGGTTAAGAGAGCTTTTTATTTGGCAAATAAATTTTTATTTGGCGATGAAATGAATAGTACTCCTGTATTAGCATCAAAAACTTATTGAACAAGCCTCTCCTGGTCTTCCGTAAACTAAGTAAGTCATATTTCTTCTTATGTTATTGAATTTAGTGGACGAAGATTAACATATTGACGATAGAATAAAATTGTAGACGGTAGAATAAAAGTTTTATTCATCGTCGTTTGACGGAATAAGTTTACGTTTGATGTTGATCTTAGTGGTAGGGACTTTATTATAAGGATAAACATATTGGCGTCTATATAGTTAATTGACATACCAATTTTATAGCAATCTATAAATCCTAATACAGTTTCATAACATTGTGAATTTGAATACCTGCCTCACTTTTTCTTTTTCGCATACCTAGAGAATCTCACATTTTTTCCTATTCTTGATTAGCAATATAATAGAAAGTCATTAATAAAAAGAATGGCTATAGCAGTAGCCATTAATAGAAAGACAGAAAATACACACTAAATATTCTTTTCCATATCTGCTGGATTTTACAAGAAATAAATGTTACTTTCTTAGTAAGTTTCCTTAATGCGAGGTAGAGTGCAGCTAATACAGTTATAATCGTTATTATCTATCTCCCATTATAGTTGAAACAAGCCAAAATTATTTGTATGTTGGGGATACATTTATTTAAAAGAATGTCAAGTCGTGGGTTTTCATGTAGACAAGTTGTAATGGTTTACTATTTTTCTAACAAAAAAACACTCGTCGAACGGCAAAATTTTAAGAATACTCGCTCAGTAGTAACTGTTAACTTTCTTTTATCAAATATCAATTAAGAATATCCACTTTTGGCCGCAGTTGTAGAAAAAAGTTTTACTTATATAGGATTGCCTATAGTTCTTCGAAATAATCAATTGTAATATTTGCCTATTGTACTATAACTTATAGTAGTACTGCGAAAACTTTAATAGTAAAGAAGTGACTCCAAATTTCAGCAATTTTGATGCAGTTAAACTAGCTTAAAAGAGTAACTGTTTCAGGCTTGTTCAAATTTGTATTTGAATGCTTCGAAGTATATTTTTACTTTATCAGTGATTTTGACCACAATCATTCGAAAAAAGCGCATATAAACTTTTCAAGTAGAATCACGTTGTCATATAATTCCACTCCATTGTCATATCATATCATTCACAGAATCATAATCCATATAAATGTTGGATGATGTGGAAATCTTTCGTGATGAGGAAAGCTTTTTTAGTATAAACTGTTGTTAATGGTTGCAAAGCGCAAGACTAATAATAGCAGCTGATTTGTAGTCAATCGTTCTAATTAAATTTAGCAATATCGTATGGTGGCAGTCTATCGTTCACCTTTGTACGAGTAATTTCGATGGACACAGATAAAAACAAGTCCATAACATAAAACGAGTGCACACGACCATACAACAGTATTAATAGTTGTTGTTATTTCAGGCTTTCAAAATGAAGGCAATTCCTAGAGGAAAAAAGCTTTCAGCTGGAATGAGCATCATCAGGAGTATATCTTACGTTCATACGAGTGCAATGGCTCTTCCAAAAGCATCCATTTTGATATATATCAACAATAAACGTCTTGTATACCAAATAGAAGTGTAAGTAGGTACTCACTCAACTCCACACGAAAACGTAAATTGTATGTATGAATGTTACCAAGTCAAATGTTACTCTGCTATAGTTTCTGCATGGCATTTTATCTTAAATATGTATACAACAGGTATATTGAAAATATTTTCTTTAAACAAAACACATACGGCGCTTACTCATAGTTTGAGTGAAATAGACATATATGTATACAGCACTCCAATATTTAAAGTCATAAATCCTTTTAAATAAATGTTTCAGTTACTCAGCCTTCTTTTTACGACACAATTCAAAGCAACGACTCTCGTTAATCCCAAAAGAACAGATAGCGCGCTTTTAATGTAGTCCTTTTACCTTTATGTTTAGTTTTCCCAACTGCCTTTGAAATCTATGTTTAAGGGAAGGATTATCAAAAATTGTGCGGATTTTTGCATTTGCACCTGATCCTCAGTAATTTTGGTCAAATTAACGTTAGCGCTCTACATCTAAGCAATATTAAAATTAGTTTTTTTGGAGACTGTCATAAAGTGTTGACATTTTCATTCAATTTTCTAAGCATCAAATGACTTTTTTTGTCACTGAACAAAAAATTTTCTTTCTAGAAGTTTTATTCTAGAACAGAAGTATTCTTCGTACAGATGTTAATTATATTTACAATTAACATGTAACCTATGTATTTCAGTAGAATAAATTTTACAACCCAAAATAATCAACTACTATTATTTTCTTTATTCAAAAATTGCAAATTCATTTTTTCAATATTTGTCAAGAGGACTGTCTCCGATTTGTCCAAAGACAGACTCAGTTCATTATCTTCAATCCATCTCCTGATTCTCTCGACAGCGAGGTTGGCGTTTTCCCTCACGTCAATACCACTCCTTCCAGTAACGACCACCGCAACATTATCAGTGTAGCCCAAGACCCTCACGCCTTCGGACACTCTGCGTCTAAATACCCCATCGAACATACTGTTCCATAGGATATTTACTACATATCTAATTAATGCCCTATATTTCAGATACTTAAATGCACCTTTTGTAAACCTCCAACCAAGAACCATAGATTTTGGAGAAACGGATATAGCAACAGTGTCAAGAAAGAAATATTTCATGTTATGCAATACTGGACGTAAGGTCACGCAATTCGCTATAGATTTAGGACGTGCAGACCTGGAGGTTATCGTTCAGCCAATGAAAGGAGTGCTAGAGGTAACTAACTCTTCTGCGTTACAATCCATATTTTAGACCACTATTTTCTCTTTTCGTTTCAATTTTAGCCTAACGAAACTATCCGAATTTACGTGGAAGTAATGGGGTCCAAACTTGGGCCGTTCGCTAAAGAAATTTGGATAAAAACGGAACCTCCTCGCAGAGTCAAACTCGTCGGTATCTTCATTCAGCCTATGCTGGTAGTTGAACACCCACTATCTATATTTAGGCTTGCGTTACTTGACTTCCCAAAGACGTATTATGGAGCTGAAATCTCAAAAACAATGGTGATTAAGAACAGGAGTTCTACAGCCAGAATGTTTTGCATAGTTGTAGATGAAAAATCAGGGTTACTGGTATGTACGAGTACATTACACAGAAGATACATTCTCCATAAACCATCTAAAAATGAGACTCAACACACGTTTTGTTGGCCATGTTGGCATCATATGGAGATCATTAAAACTCAACTGTTTATTTGTTACTCTCTATTATTAGCTCTGCATAAATACTCATTCGAAAACATTTAGGCTGAATATTTCTGTTACTTATTAACCATTTTTAAAATTAGGCACAACTAAGGTTATAACAGATACACGGGGTACTTTTATATTTAAATTTACGATTGTTAGGGCTTAGGGAGTTGATAATGAAGGATTGAATACAACTCCTACAAGGATCTTGTATCCTTAATATATTCAGAACGTGTTAAAGTCGTACCACCAAGAGAATAGTTATCTATTAGTGGTTGTTGCTTATTTAAGGTATACAGTAAATTTTACATTTTTTATCTCTGCTTATTGATATTTTATTCTCCGAACACCACGACACAACAAAGTAGATAAGTGTTTACAACTACAAGTGATGGTTTAAGCAGATTATATTTAAAAATAATTTTAAATCATCGGCAAAAAATGGTGCAACATATGCATTAGAAAATAAATCATTAATAAACAATATAAAGAATAATTATTCAAAATGTGAACCTTGAAGTACTCCAGAGGATACTAACAAAATCTCACATTTAAGGCCATTATATAAAATAAATAATGTACAGGGTGAGAGAAACTCGATGACTCAGCTCTATTATAAGAAAAAGAAAAACGATAGAAAAAATCTGAAAAGAGGTTCTTAAATGGGATTGAGTAAAGTCCATTTTAAGCCAAATTTGCGTATTTTTCTATATTTGAAAACTGAGGTAATAATATCACCGATTTTTTCCCCAGAAATATACGTATATTTTGACATATTTAAAAAGAACTAATTTTTGTGAACAAATTTTATAAAGAAAAAATTTGCCATCTTTTTGCGTTAAAAAATATGTAAATTTGTAAAAAGAAAAGTATTATCAAGAATTTGCAATCGTCACGATTTAAACAAGTAGCCTTTGGAAACAAATAGTAAAGTGTCGCATCTGTCAATAATTAATCTAATGGTTAACATATATTGTTCTGTTGCCATTTGACTTTGAAAAATGTCGATATGTTATTAGTTTATGGGGAATCTCAAAAGAACCCTAGAAGAGCAGTTCAGTTATACACCCAGAAATACCCCGAACGTGTTGTTCCAAGCTTAAAAATAATTGCAAGACTGGAATGCAATTTACGTGCAAGTAACGAGGCATTTTCTTCGATAGGGAAGAAAAATTGTTAAAAGGGTCCATTCTGACAATACTGTTACCACTGTTTTACTTTTTATCACTGTATTTTGAAGACAATTCAAGGAACTCGATTCGGCAAGTCTGTCGTGTGTTGAATTTAAAATATAGTTCGGTACGAAAAATTTTTAAAGAAAACAGTTATCACGATTATAAAATTCATAACTTATAACACTTGTCAGATCAACATCACCAACGCAGAATTAATTATGTTGTCCAAGTGATGGTAAACTTAGAGATCAATTACAATCGGTTTTTTCAGCATGTGTTGTAGACGGACCAAAGCCGTTTTGTTAGTAACGGTAAGCCCAGCCAAAAAAATAAACATTTTTCGGCTACTGAAAATCCACATTTTGTCAGTCCGATTGAATTCGAAGGACACTTCAGAATTAACGTTTGCTGTGTTATTATTAATGGGAATTTGATTGGTCCATATATTTACGAAGGAATTTTAAATACTGAGCAATATTTGCAATTTCTTCAAGAACAACTTCCTGTGCTTCTCGAAAATGTGCCATTACAGCTGCGAGAGTAAACACGTGTTTGCAGAATGACGGAGCTCCACCGCATAAATCAAGAATTATTCAACAATATCTAAATGACTTATGGAGAAAATTGGATAGGTATAAATGGACCGATACAGTGGGTGCCTAAATCACCGGCCTTGACCCCACTCGACATCTTCTTGTGGGGAATTTTGAAAAATTAAGTTTACAGAACACCATCTTTTAATTTTGAACATTTAAAAGAAAAAAATCACAAATGCTTGTGATGAACTCTCTAGAGAAATGTTTCATAAGATTTCAGTGAAAGGAGTAAGGCGGAGATTGTATAAGTGTTTAGAACTAGGAGGTGGTCTCTTTCTGTGGTAATAGTTGTAACATATTATGTGTTTGTAATGTTAAATTAATAAATAATACTCTACTAATTAATAATCTTTAATTATTAACAGATGCGACTTTGCTATTTGTTTCCAAAGGCTACTTGTTTAAGTCGTGACGGTTGCGAATTTTTGATACTTTTATTTTACAGATTCACTTATAATTTTTTAACGGAAAAAGATAGCAAATTCTTATCTTTACAAATTTTGTTCAGAAAATTAGATATTTTTAAATATACCAAAATATAGGTATGTTTCTGGGAAAAAATTCGATGACGTCATTACTTCAGTTTCCAAATATGGAAAAATATGTAAACTAACCTTAAAATGGACCTTATTCAATACAATTCAAGAACCTCTCTTTACATTTGTTCTATAGTTTTTCCCCTTTCTTATAATAGAGCTGAGACATCGAGCTTCGCTCACCATGTACGTCTGGATAGATACAATTTGACTGAGAGAAGAGGATTGCTACTGAATCCATATAATTATCACTTTGAAATTAGTATATTATGATTCACCTTGTCAAAGGCAAAAACCAGTATAATACTTCATTCAATAAAAAAAATTGATAAAAGTTGGAATTAAAGACAGTTTAGGAATAGTTTTAATAATGTTGTGATTACGCCAACTTGATTGGCGGAACGCGTGTAGCGCGTTATCTATCTTTCTTTCTCGAGACCGTTAATTTACCAATATTTTATAGTCTATAAAAAAAGGAATGAAGACGAATGAGAACTTAAAATGCTTCACTATCAACCCCAGAGAGGGACGACTCGGGGCCCAACAGAAGTACATTTTACGGTTCACGTAAGAAATGGCATTTAATAATTGAAGTTGTTTACACATTATATATAATATTTCAGGTTCGCCCCTAAGAAATCAAAGGTGTTCGAATCGAAACCTTACAAGAACTACAGCCTGGTGTTTCTTAGAATAGTGAATATACACTACAGAGACGTCACCGGAGGTAGTTATTGAAGAATAACTTTCTGTGTAATAGCCTGACTTAGGTGTTAAGTACCTTTATCGCAAACACAGCATTACAGTTGAATCTTGAGTTGTCCGTAAATATATATAGAGATGTTAATATTCCGAACTATGTTTTTGTGATGGTACTAAATAGTTAAAGTTATTGAATCATCATATTTCATAAAATACCATATTTGATTTCTCGTTTATTTTATTTTATTTGTTAATAGTGCAAAATATCGATTGAACCGGTCCCGGAAGTTCCAAGTCGATCCTTTCTTGTTAGACATTCTTAAACTTTGTTCTCCGGTAACTGTATTAAGACGGACGTCAAATTTCTATTTTTCGACATATTTAACTTCTTATTTGGAGTTTTTTCTCCTGAAATTTCTTTAAAAAGAATTATTTGGTGTATCAACTACAAGAAACTGACATCGCTTCAAGTTGTAAAGCGAGAAAAGTAAAAATATTAATTTATTTCATTTATTAACAAGGGTATTTGATTTTAATTGGAAAATTTTATTTGAAATATGTTGTAACGACGACTTTAGGTAATAATTATTATCTTAACATTTATAATTCTAAAGCTATTTTTCTTTTATCATTAATACCTACTATTTCTTTTTTATTTTTTTTATTTTAGATGACGATCGAATGAAGGCTTATCGGACCGTTGCAGAATTAGGTAAGTATAAAAAGAAATTCTCGCGTAAATCGTTTTATTTAGTTTCGATTTTTGGGAGAGAATATTCAAATTAATCATTTGATTTATGGTAATGTCATAGAAAATCAAACGAATAGAACAAAAATGTAACGGCTGTGATATGGATATACAGCTCGTCAAAAATAGGAACAAGTTTGAGATTTATGCGTAAATGCGTAAATTATGAATGCGTAAAAGAAAAGCCAGGCAGCATTTGGAGGGAAAAAGATGCACTTTACGCGTGGCCAGATCGAATTTTGTGTGCAGTCAAATTGCGTTTACTAGGTACGTAAATATGAAACAGGAATTTTTTGTATAGAAAATACACGTTTATTGTATGAAAACGAAAAAATATTTTATTCGAAGTATTGCCCATTGCTAGCTATACACTTTTCCCATCTCTCTGATAATTTGTGGATTCCATGCCAAAAAAATTCTTGCTCCTCCAAACCAGTCATCGAGCCATTTTCGTACATTCTCGTAAGAAGTGAATCCCTGCTCAGCAAGTGCGTGTCCCATCGTTGCAAATAAGTAGTAATCGGATGGAGTCAAGTCTGGTGAGTAAGCCGCATGCGAAAGTATTTCCCAACTAAACGTTTCCTTGACCAGTTTTGCTGTGTGTGAGGGAGCATTATCACGGAGCAAAATCACTTTGTGTTGTATTTTTTCCGTCCATAGCGATTTGGCCTCACAGTCGATGTCGATGTTTCGCCTGGAGTTACCCATGATCTTTTACAATTACGATTCTCAAAATATATGCACTTTTCCCAGTCACAATTTGATGGAGAAATTACTTTCTCGTGTACCTGGCGAGCGGAATTTCGACCGTAGGCTTCGACAAGCATTCGATGCAATTCTGCAGCAGTCTTCTTCAAATGGCAACAAGAAAATCAATGCTGTCCGCAAATCGTAGTTTTTAGGTACAAAATTCGACATGTTCAATGCTATTAAAAACGATATTGTTGTATGAAACTTGTATTGTTGTGGGATAAAAACCTTTATCAGTCGTCAAGACAAGAAAATGGCGCCAATAACGCGGTATGATGGTAACTACATTAGTAGCTAGGCCATCTATGGGCAAATTCTAGTTTCATATTTACATACTTGGTACATCAGTCTGCAAAGGTCTCAATCTGACTGAGTAAATACCAGGCTATTTACTACGCACATCGTGGGCGGTCCGATATCGCAGCTTTGAGACTTGTCCCTATTCTTGACGAGCTATTCGTACAATGCTCTCACGAAGCAATTAATTGGAAGTCATTGGAAATTCAAAGAGTAACTGTTGGAAGAAACTAATGAACCCGTAAATTCTCTTATCTTGTCGATAAACGGGTCAGTCTACCTGAGCCTAGCCATAAAATCAAGCCACGGTATGAGATAAGAGCCGTTTGGGATTTCTTATTTGGCAAATAACGATGAAATAAACTATGCAGGGTGATTTCTATAGGAGCTATAACATCATCGATATATTTTTTTGATATTAATTTCCTTTTCTTATCACGGAATGTGAAAGTGCACATGTTTTACATATGTATGTTAAGGTAATAATTATATTATCGTGAGTATAAGTTAGATAAAAGCAAATGAAGAAGAATTATTTTGCAGTTCCAAAATACTAAATTTAGTAACAATGATTATTTAAATTAAATTTTTAAATTATACACCGTTGGGTGCTAGATAGCAGCCAAAATGATTAGTAAACTATTTACGCACATTATATTGACTTAAAATCTTCTAAATTCGCCGACGCAGTGACATATACTTTAATTTCCCCAAAAGTAATCTAGGGGTATCAAATCTGGCGATCTGGCTGGTCACTCAATCAGCCCGCTTCTCATCTAAATCATCGATCATCTCATCTAAATAAGCGCGGACAAGTGCTGCAGAGTGGAGAGGTGCGCCATCTTCTTGAAAGAAAAAGTTATTTTTCGGAAGATCAGGTTCCTCTGCATCTTGATATAAAGGTATTAGTGCAGGAATAAGGTCAACTTGGATGAAATTCAAATATTTTGCACCAATTAGGTTCGCGTCAAAGAAATAAGGACTCTGACAGCAATAAAAAACATTGTCGGTCGCAAAGGCTACTGTCTGGCAGCTAACGGTACACAATTTGAACATTTATTTTAGTCGATTCTGTAATTCATTAAATTCAGTATTTTGAAATTGTAAAATCATTTTTCGCCATTTTATTATCAAATATGCTCACACTAATGTAATTATTATCATAGTGCATATAAAAAACGTGCTCTTTCACATTCCATAATAAAAAAGGGAGTTAGCATTAAAAACATATCAATAATCTAAATTAACATCATGAAACATCGTCATTTTATCAAGTTGTTCTAACTAAGACACACGGTGTCTATTCTTTTTTCAATATCTTCATGAAAGAGGAGAAAATCACTTGCCGAGATCTAGGGCTTTTGAATTCCTAATTTTTCAGTACCTATCCTAACTTCAGAATATTCCCAGCTCTCTCCTTTCTAAACTCAAGGGTTATGGAGAGATGAGGAAACAGGAAAAAACTATGATCAATCAAAAACGTTACTAGAGTATGCACTGACGTTAATATAAGAATAAAGTAAGGGGGCGTAATACTGAAAATCATATTTGAATGTTACAAAACTTTGTAAATTTATTACAGAAAGTGTTTTAAGAAAGTGGAAGTGGCACTAACTAATATATCTTGAAATAATGCAATAAATAACTACAAACACCACTAAAAGTCGCATCACGAGAGTATTTCAATTAAAAATATAGTTATACAATGCGTATATAAAGACCCTGAAACTGCTTAAGTACTGTTACGTCGAAAACCATTGAAAAAATATATGTAAAATGGCGCCACAATGCCATCTTTGATGATTACATAATTTTGTATCAACTAAAATATTATTCTTAGACATTGTATATATGTGCATTTATGTCAATTATCGTTCTTTTAGGTGTCTTAGTGCCAAAATTAAAGGGAGTGGGGGGGTGGAGGAAGAAAGGAAGGGATCACTGTATATTATTTAATTTGTCCCATTTAATTTTAAGAAAATTGTATTTAAACATTGTTCATGCCATTTGCTTGTCATGTACTTTATTCTGATTTGAAGTTATTCCATTGTTCATGGAATAGCTTTATTGATTAAAAACATTTAATGCGCTCATAATTATAGACAGCCTATCTACGGAATCACTCCAAAGTCAACAGGGATATCAAGCTGAAGAACCCTTAAGCAAAGATTACCTTCATATATACCTTTACGGAGAAATGGAACAGGCTTCAGTTAAGTTAGTCCCAGAATCCTTTTCAATATCGTATCTGAAACTGAACAACATCTACAACTACGAATTGAACATAAAAAATATGTCGACAAACCTGCCAATTATATTCCTTTACAACAAAATAGCCAGCATTGAAGTTGAACCCAAGCAAATGCTTCTCGGGCCCGGCTGCAGCACGGAAGTAATTGTCATCATTAAACCAAGGAGGATAGGTCCTGTGGAAGTGAACATCAAATTTGATCTAATTTATGAGGGGGAGAACGAACGTTATAAAGTTGGGGTGGCCAATGTTCCTCTCCGATACACGTCCTCAAAAGCTCCTCCACTAATAATGCCGAGATTCAATTGGGGAATCACCCCGCGAACAGCCAACGAAGTTGGGTTTTTAGTAGATGACATCAGATTCAACAGCCCTGTGGAGAAACCCGCGCAGGCTATCGTTGACAAGAGTTTCCGTAATTTTAATAAGGACAACGATAATCTCATCGCCTTCCCCAACGACAGGCCGAAGTGTTTGCGGCTCTGGAGGAATAAAGTCCCGTAGTTATATACGATCACTTCATAACTGTGCCTACATTTAAATTTCTCCGTTTCAGGTGTAAAACTATATACGCCAAGCTACCGAAACTAATAAACAATTCGGACGAATATACGTTCAATTCCGCACAACGGGATATGAAGAAATACACTAAACAATTCTACGTAGATTATATTCGATCAGGCGCTAATGTCAAGAGGAGGAAACAGCTGGTTCCTAACCCTGTGCCTCATTACGATATTGTTAATGAAAAGCGAGTATTGCTAGAAGAAATGTATATCGAAGATTGCAGTTCGGAAACATCAACATCTGAAGTTGCACCTCGATGGCGGACTGCTTTAACTCCAGAGAAACTTATGAAAATCAAGATAACACCGAAATACGTCGATCTAGGGAAGGTAAATGATTTGTTTTTTATTTAACATTAAACTATTTAGGGGAAAAGCCAGCTTCAAACTGGAAAAGTTCTTAATAGATGTGTATGTCAACATGTAGTCATCCATGGCTATTTTCTGTGCAATTTCTGAGTCAAATATATTTATTTGTCCAGATGGCAACCATGGAGAAGCCTACAATAGATAGCGCAAGATTGGAAATAAATTGAAGTTACGTGAAGAGTCTATCCTCAAAGAAAAGAATAAATCCAGTCTTTAATACTGCTCGAATCTCGTTTAAATTTATTTCTCTATATTATATTGTCTATATGAAGTCAATATATTTAGTACTTTCTTATGATAGAAAAGATGGTCTACGTAGTTTTAAGGACATAAAAGTAGATGATATTGAACTAAACAATTATTAACATTCAAGATTTATAGTGAACTAAACTTGTATTTCTTTAAAAAAGGATAGTCTGATAATTTGTACATTTTTGAGTGCACACTCAAATCTCTCTTTCTCAATCTACACTTTCTTGTTCACTAATACAAAATGAATTAAAGTCTATGAATGTATTACCAATGTAATTTTTATGTTAACTTTTTTCAAGAGAACTCAGGAACTATTTTCTATTAGTAAATGAGTATATGTATTCTTTTTATAGAGTTTTTTCTCAATATATTCTATATTCAATCCTCTATATTGGGCAGGCAAAAGAAGTAATTGTAATTAGATTTAAGGAGCATGTGACCTGCTCAAAGTATGAAAGGCTAGAAAAGTCTTCCTTTGCCCAATACGTTTTCGAAAACAATCATAGAATGTATAGACTCTAATAACTTGAGACGGTGAACAAATCACAAGGATTTTAGATATAACAGTCTATTGTTTTAATTGATGCGGCGAATCACGACAACAGTCCATAAAGCTAGAGAAATATTAAATAATATTTAAATGGAGGAAAATTATTTACCTTTGTTAATGCATCAAAGGTTCCTGTCCCTTTCCAGGACAATGTACCCTATTAACGAGGGACATAATATTGTAACTATTTCACTTCTTTGTCCCATTTTCAAATGTTTAAGTAGTCAACCTATTTGGATAGATATGAGTTGAGGATACGAAACAAGTTTCCATACGCAACTGTTTTTAAAACTATCAAACTTGTCAGCGCATACATATTTCGATTAAAATATATGAGTATTTATATAAAAATTATATAGTATAAGATTATATTATATAGGACATTGATATAATAAGTATACACAGAAAGAGATACTACTCTGGTTGATGTTTTAATGCGATCAAGGACACTTCTTAGTTCAATTCCAAAAATTTATATTCATTCAATAATTACTAATTATACCAAGTATTTACAAGTAGAAAAACTTTCCAATAATTTTCCCAAAGATAGAGCGGAAACACTTGTATGATAATCCATTTTATTTTTCAGTTAGCTCCTTATACAACTACGACGGAGTCTTTCCATATACAGAACAACAACAACTTTAACATACAGGTATCCATTAAAGCTTTCAGCAAGACAATTACAATAAAGGGAAAAGAGAGGATTATAGTTAAGTCTCGGAGTACCAGATCGATCGCATTTGACTGTTGTTCTCACGGCACTGGGAAATACAACGTGCCCGTCTTCATCATAGTAAACCAAGCACATATTTTTGATACCACTGTTTCTGCGATAGTGGTACCTACAACGGTGATCTGCCTTGCCGATGAGATTGTGATAAGTCCAAACTCACTGAAGAAATATTTCAAGCTCTTCAATCCGGTTAATTGCGACATCGGATTCTCTTGGGAACTGCAAGATCCGAATTTTGAAGTTTTTCCCGTTTCCGGAAAAATCGAACCCAGAAAAAGCCTCTACTGTAGGATGACGTTTCAACCCAAGGCGGATGCAATTTACAACACTGAAGTTTATTTGACATCGCAAAGTGGATCGAAGCAGATCATAAAGGTGTACTGTGAAAATACCAGAGCCGAAATAGGATTCCATACAAGTCCAGTAAAGTTTCAGAATATTCCTTTGAATATGGTGGTTTGTAGAGATCTTATTCTGCGCAATTTTTCGGATGCTCGAATAGCTTACTCTATACTAAACCCGAATCCTTTAAAGGAAATAACTGTAACTCCTTCCTCGGGAAAAATCCCCCCAAAATCGGACTTATTTTTTAAATTAACTGCTCGCTTTACAGATATTGTGGAGTTTCAATGCTCAATAGATATTTTAGTTCAGAACGAATATCACTATAGCGTTAACGTGGAAGGAAACGTTGTGTTTCCAGACATATCTATTGAACCAGAATTTATTCACATCCATAAAATTATATCTGGAGCTTACGAACGACGTGCCTTTCATATGACCAACCTATCGGAAGCACAGAGTCTAATTCAATTCTCTTTGGAGGATTTTCCTGAAATTTTTATAGCGGACTACAATAGAAATATAATAAATTATCCTATTTCGTTGAATCCCAGTGAAACCCTGGAACTGTTCTTGGAATTCCAACCTACAGAACCAGTAGTCTACTCAATTTACCTACCTTATATAATAAATGGAATCATAGGGCCACCAGCACTGAACGATCCTCAAACCGTAAATCCCAGTACATACTTCAGTACCACTAACGACGGTGGAAAAACTGCTGTAAAACTTCCGGAAACTCTCCCGATTGTAGGTGTTAAATGCGCTTCCGGAGCGCCTTGGGTAAAGTTTTCATCGCTTCAGTTCAACTTTTCTTACAGCGGTGAACGTGTAAAGTACTTTACAGTTAGGAATATCTGTTGTGCTACACATAAAATTACTATACCTGTGGTCGAAAACAATTGTCAATTTAGAATCCACGTAGAAAAGGGGACAAACTGCGAGATGAATAAAGAACATTACATGGCATCTATCGACCCTGGTGACGAAATTGTATTTAAAATCGAATTTAAACCTGATTATTATGGCTCGTATTGCACTGAGCTGCCGGTATACGTGAACAGATCTATTAAAAATCAACCATTCAACTATCTAAATTTAACTGGTGTGTATTTAAAACCCAGCATTGTCTGTGATAGAAAAGTATTGTACTTTCAAACTATCCCCCTGAAGGAATATACTAGTGGTACAGTTTCTCTAAAGTTTGTAGCTCACCGAGAAAACTGCGTGTTCACTTCACAAGTATTTGATGATAGTCTAAGTGTAGAATTCACCGAGGAATCGATAATAGATCGTGATAATACGAAAGTTACCGCTGTCATTACGTTCACCCCAAAGAGCGCAGGTTACATAGAATCTCACATTGCTTTTAACTGTACCTGCAATGTATCCTGTAAACTAAATGTTAGAGTATCCGCTGGAGATTCAAGATTTGAAGCCTACGAAACCTATTCCAAATATGAAGCAGCCTTCCGTTCAATGGAGTTCAAGTCTACTTTTCCATATTATCCCAGACCGTCCGACGACTCTTATTATGCCATCAAAATGAGACTTATAAAGAAGAATATGGAAGAAGGCCTTTATTCTCAGAGATTTTATTATAAACATTTCTTACGTATACCTGAAGGTGTCTGCACAGTTCCACGTGATATTCAGCCTAGAGGTAAAGAGAAGAAATTAGGCGACAAGTGGACGCCGCCATTGCTGCCATTGTTGCAAGTTTTGGTACACCTGGTGAGCCAAGACGTATTAAAATTTGTTGACGATGGGTAAGTACCTCAAAGACCGTTATAAAATTATATAAAAAAAATAATATCATGTGCAGCACAGTACACGTGGTAGAACTGAATACTTTTTTAGAATAGAGAATGAGAGAGATTAAGAGTGAGAGATTGAAAGAGAGAGAGAGAGAGAGAAAGGGAGAGGGATAATTTCAAAAGAAATATAACAATATAGAATTTGTGTAAAAAATATTCGGTTTATTCCTTATCTACACTATCATCGGCTGGTGGTTCAATTGGTAATACTGATATGATTGGTTTGTGATAACTAAAATATGAAATATATGTTCGTGATTCGGTATTTTCTAGATAACGTGTAAAAATTGCATCTATTGTTGTTCCGGATTTTGTTGTTGATTCTTTGGGATTGTTATTTATAAGCAGACCAAATGTTTCTCGAAGAAAGTTAATCAACGTCAAAGAATCATTGGATCCGAAATTTACGCTGAAATCTCCCCCGAGAATTAAAGGGATTTTGTCTTCGCCTCTTCCAAGGCGAAGGATATTATCAAATAATCACAGAACACAGATGTAAATAACGTAAATAATTACAAAACATAATGATAAATATTCGGTACATACGTATACTGCTTCAGCTGTTAATATATAGCGTCTGGACGCGTACATCTATAACGCGCTCATGCGCGACAATTGGGAGACGCGGATAGCCTAAACTGATATATATATATATATATATATATATATATATATATATATATATATATATATATATATATATATATATATATATATATATATATATATATATATGTATATATATATGATGTATCTCTTTCTCCCTCTCTCTACGTTATATATTTATTCTCTCTCGTGTAACGAAATCTCCAAATGTTACATTTTTTCCAATTCACTCTCCATTCTCGTCAAATATCAGAACGCCGTCAAAGAAGTATTCACTTCAAAAATAGATATCTGCGAAACTATTGTGAAAACTACGACAGCAATACCTTTTCATAGAAATAGGCGTACTCAGTGGCGAAGCGTCAATTAAGGCTGTAAAGCTAGCTAACTTGCACATCATTACTCGTGTACTCCCCTCTCTCCTCACTGCACCGCGGATCTCAATAATGTCTGTTAAAACCAAGGCAAGGGAGATTTAGCGACAGTGCATACGCATTGCCGATTATCGACATGCCGACGCGAATAATGATATGCAATCCTGCCAGCCTCACAGCCTTAATGGACGGTTCGCCACTGAGCGTACTATATAATAAACATAATTATTTATAACATTGTTTTATGTCTTTAAATATACAACAAAATGTATGTAACACACTACTTACAGAACTGTATAATGTGCACATGACTTGCAGTGGCAGATTTTGTTCGTAGTGCACGTATGTGGAATGATTTTGGCTAGTACGATATTTACTGATAGAAAAACCAAGTTTCTCCAAGAACGAAATTTAGCAACATTGGCCCAATAAATTAATATTTACAGAGAGCCAGATTTAAAAGAGATGACTTCTAGAGTAGATTCCACAGTATTTAAGTAATAAGATGTGTATGTAACTCAGGTATTTTTAATTCTTCAATTTTTCATAATACAAGATTATCAAAATATTGACCCTAAATTTATTACGATAACGAAAAGTAAACCCACATTATTTCCCATCACTCTTTTAATATGAACCACAAAACATAATTGAGAATTAAGCGTCACCTTCACATTCCCAAAGGATCTTGGTCCAGAATATAATATAGAAATAATAAGATTAAGATTATACGATCAGATTAATGTATAATCTGAGTATCAGTCATAACATTGCACTTTGTTAGAGTTCAGATATAGATTATGAAGCTATTCATCGATATTGAGGACACAATTACTATCAGTTATGAAGTCAATCTCTAGCGTAATTGCTAATCAGGATTGTTCTTTGACTTCTACTCTCCAGTTCTTTACTTTTCTATCGTTTACAATAGAAATATTTTTCGCGGCAAGGTCTTCTGGAGATCAGGCTTATGTAAGCGACCTTTTCAATGTTCTTGAAGTCATATTCTCATTTTTATTTCTCCAACTTCAGGTTGATTAGGATGTTACTCTCTCTTAAATTTTGTGAAGTTAATTTTTATATGAACTTTTGTTCCCAGTTAAAGTACTTCGGGAATCTACTGATATTCATTCTTATAAATCATGGTTTGCTACGAAGTCCATCGAGTACTTCTATTCGTGATTCACTGATATCGTCGCTTAATTTACTTATTCCATTATTTATTCTTCAGATGTAGGTCTAGTTCTAATTTCTGTTGTAGCTTCTGAAAACTTCTTTGTAGCCCTGAACTCCAACGTATACGCCAAAAATTATTCAACTTCTTGTATCCGGTAAACCACAATGTCTCCTGCAAATTACTGACTATAACACGATCGATGAATATTTACACAGCTTCTTCCGTAGCAAAATAGAGCTCTCGTATACTCGTATACAATATGTACTAAACATATTACGAGGATGCATCCAAAAGAAACAAAGCTGATGTTGTGGTGGGCGGTGTCTTTGTAGTACCGCGTTCTGACACTGGGAGGGCTACCATTCTGGAGTCAGTAAGCCAAGCGTCATCGCTAAAGAAGGCTTCGTTCAGATTGTATGATTTTTTAGTGAGAGTTGTTTTGTGTGCTCGTAGTTTTTTGGTGGTTTGTTTCCCCTGCTTACTCAGCCTTGTCTGTGCGCCAATGGTTCGTCGTCAGTTTTCTGCGAAAATTTCGCGAATTTTCATGGATTCCAGCCGTGAAAGAATGACCAGAGCGAGGTTTGTCATCAATTGACATTTCATTTCTTTTGAAACGGAAAAACCACTCAAATATCTGAGTTTTCCCAACAGCATCAGTATTTTAGGCCGTTTTAACATTTTAAGTGTTTCTATGCCAGTTTTTCCGGGCAAAACATTACGGCCGCGGGTTGTCCGCGAGAATCAAGAAACGACGAGCACACAAAACAACTTTCACTAAGAAATCCACACAAGCCGAATGAAAATTTCTTTAGCGATGATGCTTGCTTTAGCTTATTGACTTGGGAATAGTAGCTCTATACGCTCCTAGCAGTAGAATGTGGTAATACAAAAACTCCGTCCACCACAACATCAGTCCAGTATCTTTTGAATACCCCCTCGTATATCGACTTTGTACCGCTGGAAACTTTGCCTGATGCGACAAACTGTAGAATTGTTATTGCAGATACTTGTCGCCAAATCTCATTTCCAATCGAAGAACTTGCTCGTCAACGTTCTTATGCTATTTTAATGTCTACAAGGCTATAATACGTCATCTCATATAGCCACTATTATTGTTTTTATTTTTTCAACATCACTTCAGTTGTTTATGACGTAGCTAGCAGCTGTATCAAACTGATTCTTGTAAATTTGGCATGAAGTATTTCCATTATAGGTACGTGGTTAATTTTTATGGAGTTCTGGTCATTAATTTTGGGTTCATCTGACTTGAGTATTGATATTTTGGAGATACTCGTATCTACCTGCATCTTTAATGTCATCGATTTCTGGTCTCATGTTTGTAATTTCCTTGCCAATTTTTTTAAGCCTGCAAGTTTTCGCTTTAAGTCATGTTATTGTTAACTAATCTACTTGACTAATTTTAATATTGTCAAGCTATTGCTTATTCTAAGTTTCTTCATATCGTCTTTCATTTCCTATTTCTTATCTCCTTTCTATCTTATCTAATTGTCTCTTGGCGTCTTCCTTCAATACTTCTAGATTTACTTCAATCTCATCTTCGGTTGCCTTTGTCTATCTCATGACTTCCATTAGTTGTTTCAGTGATTCTTTATCTATTGTAGTTTTGGATATAGTACTAATGAACACCAACTCTTTTCTTTCTCCTCTTCACGTTATTAAAACGTAACTCAAGTCAAAACGCTTTGTTGAACTTTTGCGGCTCCTACAACAAAATTTAAATTCGCGGTACAAAGTATGGACATAATTAGTAGGTCTATTAGGTATAATAACCTAATTATAGTAGTTCTAAAGTAACAAACCAATAACGATAACTGTTGACTGTCGCTTTCTCTATACATTTAATATTATTTTTCTTTGCAGAACTACCCGTCCTGCTTTCGAGGGACTTGAAGGAACCATCTACATATATACCATCTACAGAAATATACTGCTCTTCCTTAAACAATACAACGTGGTAGTATCGCAGATTGAACCTGAGTATTTATTACCTTACAAGTTATACGTAATTTACAAAAAACGTATATGTCACGCTGACGATGAAACGCACGATTCGAATACTCTCTCGGAAGATGACTTCTATTATTTCACCACACAATGTTGGATAGATTTGTTTTTGAGGATTCACAAAGTATTCGTTTTCGATAGAATAATGAGTTGTCCTCGATTCGATGAGCAAAAATGCCTCCGTTCACACGATGTATTCAATAAGGAGTTCGTGGAGTACTATTTAGAGAATAGAAATGAATTTGTGGACAGATACGATAATGAAGTGAAGTTACTATTATGGATAGAGTTCCATTACGAACGGCAGAAGTTGGTTTTGTGGGATATAGAGCACTACCCGCATTTAAAAAACCCGCGCAAGTTTCGATTTTTCGGTAGAGATTTGGCCGATGGTCTGGCTTTCGCGACACTGATTGTCGCTTACTGCCCTTACTTGAAGGACGAGTTGAAAACTTTCTATCCCACATCTGATAGCAATGAACAAATGTTTCACAACTCCTGCCTTATTTACGAAACTGTTAATAAACTGAATTTGACATACAACTTGTTATCACCTAACTTGGTGTTTCCAACTACGGCTGAGATGATGATGGTGATGTGTTACTTATATGACGTCCTTCCAGGTTTCTATCCAATACAGACTATAGTCCTGAGGGCAGCATTAGGTCAAGAAACTGAGCACGAAATAGTGATAAAGAATGACGATAATTTTACCATTGCTTTCACAGCCATATTTTTTTCTAACGAATCGAACGAATTCAGTGTTGATCAGAATGTAATAATAATATCAGCAAAGAAGGAAAAAGTATTAAAAATCATTTACTGCGCGAAGAAGGTGGTGAAGAGATATGCGGTACTAGTTTTATCGGGAGAAACTTATAGCTACAAGCCAGCGAAAAGTATAACGTTAAATCTTCATGGAATACCGAAAATATTCGACTTCTCTGAAGAATTTAAGTTTAACGTCGAAACATTTGCACTTCAGACACGGGGAATTAAAATTCATTCTCCTTTTGAGAAGTCGTACGAAGCAAAGATATTTTTTTACCTAGGCGATCAGGCAGAAGCGCCAGAAACCTTAGACAGGTTTTTACCAGTTTCTTTCTTGTTGACGCAGAGCATTCCAAGGGAACTAAATGTAAATACTGAATGCACTTTTAATAACCATGGAGTTACTGTGATCACTTTGAATATGTGTTTCGTATCCGTTGGCGAGTTCTCCTATTTCCTATATTTCGTAAATGATGAGGTTGGTGACTTCTGCATAAAACTACAAATCTCGTCAGGAATTTCTAAGAAAAGCTTCGTGGATATTGACGTTTGTCTACCAGTAAACTTTTCTACAGATAGCCGTTGTTCTTGCAACAAATCGCTTCCTCGTGTCTATAAATGCGAGAGCTTAAACTACGAATGCTCCAAGGTTATTATCCTAGATATTCCTTATAGAAATGTAGAACTCATCGATGCACTGCAGTCGATGTTCAGAATCTCTGTCCGAAATAATGAATACAACTTCTGGAATAACTTATTAGGTTAGTATGTGAACATTACTTAGGTTATTATGTTATTATTTGGTAAATAAATCGTCATTTGACTGAATCAATATAACTGGATCTTACACCATTTTTATTTTCGGATCCTAGTTAACAATTCACCGCATATCAATTTTAATAGGTATTTTATATACTCGTATGCCTAAATTAGTTATCAGAAGTATGCATGTCATAATGGAAAAAGATATGTACTATTCATAAGTTGACAATTACTTCATTATTATTCGTTCTTATTTAAACAATTATTTTCAAGTTTCAAATATACAGCAGCTAACGAAGAGCTAGCAGCTTCTGTTGCAATAATATAAACGTATACAGATTGTCAAGAATAGGAACAAGTCTCAAAACTGCGATGTCGGACCGCCCATGTGGTGTACAGTAAATAGTCCGGCCTTTACTCAGTCGCATTGAGACCTTTGCAGGGTATGTGTGGTATATCGAGTATCTATGAATGTACACAGAGTTCGCTCTTCCTGCGCATAAAGTGCATCTTTTCCGTCCGAATGCTACCTCACTTTTTCTTCTACGTATACAGAGAGAATCTCACAATTTTTCCTATTCTTGACAATCTGTACTTATAATTCAATGAAGATTTAACGATGTGTCACAATTTATCTTCGTCAAGGACTTTAAAATAATTATCGGAGCTAGTATCATACAATATCAATCAAATTTTCTTGCTACTTTCAGCCATTTTTTATAGTTTCCACCAAAGACCATAAAATTTATGTAATGGAAGTCTATGTTGAATTGGTGAGCTAGTTAATAGAAATTGGGAATATTATAAGCGTTTATGTTTCAATAATTGTCGAGGGCACCTCCTAGGCTTAATAGAAATACCAAAATTATTTTTATGCGTATCATAAAAAATGTGTTGCACGAAGATGCTGGTAAACTAACCTTGTAGAAGTTGTCAATGACTTTCGTCAGAAGACGGAACAGAAATCTACAGAACTTGTTTAAAGAAATTTAAATTTCTTATAGTTTATTTAATACGCATCCATATTAAATAAACCATTTTACACCTTCTTTTTGGCACACCACCCCAGATATCTTAATGTATGTCACGATGGCAATCTATTAAATTAAATATTTCTTTCTTTTTTTTCGGCAAAGAATGATTCTACCCCTTCCGGGGTATACCAATTCTCAAAATATGCCAATGTGGAGCACTGATAACATCTTCACTGCATCTATATAAAATTCCTGTTTGAATGATTTTGTGTTTATAGTAGAATACTTCTACTATACTTAATATAGTACTTAATATAGTAGAATTATTTCTTTTCAATTTCACAGTCAATACAGAGCGATCCGAAACATTTTATTCAACGACCACACGACGATGAAATTTTAATAAGATTGGGCAACAGTACAAACGACATGAGACACAATAGCTTTTCTTATAAAGTTTTTTAATGGCCAATTCATGAATTTGAAAGTCAAGTATCCTCCTACATATCCTTGTTTTATCATTATAGACTATTTTGTATTATTTGACTTAAATTCTGTATTTCTTGGACTCTTGTAGCTGATTTTGTAGCAATCAACATGTAGAATAATGAATTGTTGATAATCATGCAACCATAATATTGAATATGACACAAAGTGCCTTCGATAATATGAATAGAAGGCATGCAAACTTGTTAATAAAAATGCTACCAGTCTTTCGTTTGCAGTTTGAAACTTGCAATTACTATTACTTATATCTAGGATTAATGACCCAATTTGCGCATCGTGGATGATAAGGCAAAGAGGAATATTTTCTATTCGATGACCACAAGTCTTATATCCAACTAAGTTGTTTGTAGCATGAAATAGAATAAGTAGCAAAGTCAAATTTTAAGCTTGCATTAGACATCATCACATTAAACGTAATTTATTGTCTATTAAAGCTTGCCAAGCTATAAATTCAATACTAAGGAACAAATTTTTACTTTTCCGCACTCAACTATACCAGAGCGGAAAAGTAATCTAATCGTGTAAAGAAAAATGGAAAAAATAAAAAAATTTCTAGCGTTTATTTTTCATCTTTCGGCTTAAAAATAAAAAAAAATGGTTTTCAAAAAATTCTTGTCTGTGTGTGTGTAGTCGTCGGCATTAAAATATCTTGTTTGCACGATAACTCAACTAAATTGTGTCGGATCGATCGGATTTTGACTGATTCTGATCGGGGACATCTCCCAGATGACACCTATTGATTTTGAGGTGGATAGGACACACCCCACCCTACCCATGGGCTATGAGAAAGCACGATGGTGGACTATTTGGAATTTTTTTTGTTAGCACGATCACTCAATTAAATTGTGTCGGACCGATCGGGTTCCAACTAATTCTGATTAGGGACGTCTACTAGACGACATCTATTGATTTTGAGGTGGATAGGATACACCCTATCCTGTCCATGGGTCATGAAAAAGCACGATGGTGGACTATTTGAAAAAAGTAAAACTGTCGCATAAAACACATATTCTGCATATATGTGTTGGTTTATTTTTTCTTGGCCACTCAATTTCGAGATAGAGATGTTCTACGTACGAAGAAGTCCATTTAAGGTTTTAAAACTGTTTATTTTTTAAATCCATTGGTGACAGTTGTACATTTTTATTATAAGTTTCTGTTGTAAGTTGCTATGTATCTTGGCACCCATTCAGATCTCAACTCTTTTATCGGCGAAGCCGACAACCTCGAACGAACAACCTCCAAGTCTCAAAGAGGCTGTGCTTTATTATCGGTCAATTATTACCTATTTTATTACAATTAGATACGAATATTTATGTTATTTTTATGTTTGATATTCGGTAAGAAGAAGATAGTTTAACAAATAACGTAGTTTAGTGGCGCCATCTCTTTTTGTTGTATTAATTGATACATAGTACGTGTAACTAACCGCAATAGTAACTTTTTCGACATCAAACATTGGTAATGTGTGGTTTCAGATTTTTTCCCTTGTATACACCTAATGATCTCCTTTGACTTTTCCAGCCAAATTTCAAATTTCTAAGTCACCTAGAAGTGATCTAGGTTTTTGATGAGTGAGTCAGTGACTGAGTGATAAAACTAGTACTTTTCAGACCTTAATGACTCGAGAACTATAATAGGTTTATTCATGTGGAGGTATATGTATTCAAGGGGGCCTTATTACACATGCAATTGTAAGTGTGTTGGTCTAATAGTTTTTGAGTTATGGGAGATCGAAAGTAGATCGAAATGGTTCGTGTAATATTACACACTGCCGCACAGTGGTCGGATTTCCCGATTTCGTGGCTAAAACTCCCAAAATCACCATTTTGGTGGATTGAACTTGAGGAATTTTTTCACCATAGATATTTAGGTTGGGATAGGTACTATATGACGTGGCATCTTTTGAGGCCCACATGTACATATTTCCAACGGGAAACCATTGTAAATCTGAGCGTCATTCACAGTCGGTCTTTTGCTCGCGCTAAGTTAAAGGTTGCGTCCAATTGAAGGGTTCACAGTTTTATGTCGAATTCACCGATCTCCATTCTGAAACATAGATTCTATTGTTGAAAGTAAGTACTTTTTGACCGTATTTGGGTTTTTTCTAAATATATTCTGTAAATCCCTGTTTGTAATGCATGTAGAAAATTAGCTGCTGCGACTTGCTCCCTTTTTTGTAAACAAAACAAAAAGTTTGCAGAGAGTTATCTTAATATTTTTTATTATGATAGAAGGATCTATGACAATTATGTGTGAAACAAAATATCGGCAAAATGCTCGCCACGGCTTCGGTGGCATACCTCTATCCGATGGTCCATATTTTCAATGACTCTTAGACATAATTGAGGTTCAATGTCGTTAATGTGCCGAATTATCTCATCCTTTAGCTCTTGAATTGTTCTTGGCTTATTGACGTACACTGTTTCTTTTAAATATCCCCAAAGAAAGAAGTCCAACGGTGTCAAATCACATGATCGTGGTGGCCATAACATCGCCACGACATGAGATAACACGGCAATTGAATTTCTCGCGCAAAAATGCCATTGTTTCGTTGGATGTGTGGCAAGTGGCACCATCCTGTTGGAACCACATATCGTCTAGGTCCATATCCTCAATTTCTGGCCACAAGAAGTCCGTTATCATCTCGCGATAGCGAACACCATTCACGGTAACTGCTTGGCCGACCTCATTTTCGAAGAAGTACGGCCCGATGACGCCGCCAGCCCATAAACCGCACCAAACAGTCACTCTTTGTGGATGCATCGGCTTTTCAACAATCACTCGTGGATTCTCATTTGCCCAAATGCGGCAATTCTGCTTGTTAACGAATCCACTGAGGTGAAAGTGTGCCTCGTCGCTGAAGATGATTTTCTTTGTAAAGTCACCATTCACTTCTGTCTGTTCAACCAACTATTCGGCGTATTGACGACGCTTGAAATGGTCAGTAGGCTTCAGCTCTTGAGTCAATTGAACCTTGTAAGCGTGTAAATTCAAATCTTTATTCAAAATTCGCATCAGTGATGCTCGTGAGATGTTCAATTATTGGGCACGACGACGAGTCGAGGTTGACGGCTCCTCTGCTACACTATCGCGAACAACAGCAATTTTTCCGCAGAACGAACTGGACGAGCTTGCACAGGTGTTTTCACATTTCCTACAGACCCGGTTTGCTGTATTCTGTAGTTTGGTCGATTATGAGTCACGAAGTGCACGAAATGCATTTTGATTTGAACGCCCATTTTCGTAAAAGGCTTCAACAATCTTAACGCGCTGCTCAATTGTGTACCTCACCATGGTAGAATTTGTCAAACACTGAAACAAAGAAATGTCAAATTAAGTTCGGCAAAAAACTTGACGTTAAGGTGTGACTCACAATTAACATCGTGCATTATGGTTGGACCACCCTTTACATGCATCCATACTTGTGTATGTGTTATATGCGTGCGTGTAGTTTTTATGCATTTTAACAAATACTTCTGATGACTTCATTTTATTCGCAGAAAAACAGCATGGTGTCGCAGACATTTTCATTTTCAGAATGAAAATATTTGAAATAGTAGAGTCGATTTAGTGAAGAAAATAATGTTCCTCATTGATATTATTGCTGAAATATTAAGAACAGTAATCAATTTGCTTAGATAACATCCTATAATGTTAGCGACGACAACGAAAACTCGAAAATTCAACGAAATCGTTGCCACGTATAGCGACGGAGATTGAAATTTTAAATAAATACGATTTTTATATTGACTATTTGATCTAAATCCCATTCCAGACCTTCATAACAGTCTTTTATATGTTTAAACATAGGAAAAATGTATTAAAACTAAAATCCGGTGTTTTTTATAGAGCAACTTAAAGAGTTGGTCACTTTGAAAAACAATATGGTGATATTGTTTTTGAAAAAAAAATTACTAGACTTGTTCTCAGCGGCCTCGAAAATCCCTGTATTACCATTTTTTAACGTAAAAACAGTGTTTCTTATAGAGAGATTCGTCTACTTTGAAGCCGCCATTTTGCTTTTTTGAAAAGCAATTTCCGGGTTCGTTGTCGAATCTAGAAAATCTCTACGTGAACATTTTTCAACGTAATATTTTTTATAGAAATAGTCGGCCATTTTTGTGCCGCCACTTAATTTTTTTGAAAAACAATTTCCGGATTCATTCTCAGCTACTTCTCTAAATGAATATCTCCATATGAACATTTTTCAACGTAGAAATAATCTTTTTTATAGAAATAGTCGGCCATTGTGAGGCCGCCATTTTTCTCTTGAAAAAAAAATACCAAATTCGTTCTCAGCAACCTCAAGAACCTCCATATGAATATTTTACAATGTAAAAACATTTTTTTATAGAAGCAGTTGGCCATTCTGAATCTGCCATTTTGTTTTTTGAAAAATAAATATTATATTCGTGATCAGCAATCTCGAAAATCCCTATATACCAACTTTCAATAAATTGCACAGAATATTTGAATTTTGGCCACGGGAATCGGGAAATCCGACCACTGTGATGCAGGTGCGCGTCGCCTTTTTCTTTTCCGAACTTGGGTGACACACTGTCTGTCGTGAGTCTAAATAAGTTTCACCGCTGCCTTTCATATAAATTATTTTTCTCTACTCATGTTTATATGATCTGTTATATTAGATTTAAAAAGATACATTTCCTTTACAGAATATCCTAAAGGGTTCCATATCCTAAGAAACCACCTCAGGAATTTCATTGACAACGCACTGCAACCGTTTAAAAACGTACTAAATCCGTCAGCAGGTTACCAAGTGGAGTTCAGTAAGGCGGAAGTAGATTATGCAAAATACATTATGTTCGACAATGTCACGTTAGATGGTGTGTGCAAATTTCCTATACACTGGAACTCTCCAGATTACCCACAGAAGGAGATAATAAGGCTGGTTGCAGATCACGGTCAAGAAGTGCGACAGTACAGGTTAAGTTTTAAATCTTACGGTAGTATGTATTCACATTCAGGCTCAAAGAAATCATCATTATAATGATTCGTATAGTGTTTTATTTCAGCTACGCTTTTCTGTACTTCGTCAACCATGATGTTAGATGGATTTACGTTGTTCAATATTTTTTCTTAGTCTTCGGATAGATTCCGATCCAGTCTAGAATTTGACATCAATGTTTCGTCAACCATTGCAGATGGCATTCTAGGGGTTGTCTTTAGATAATTATTATGACTATTTCAAAAAATAAAACCCGCCACAGGTAGGATTCGACATTTGTCCCGGATCGGAGCCGAACGACATACAGCTGTTTCGAACTTATTAGTTCTCATCAGTGCCGTACATAGTTCGCCGATTCAGGATAAATGCCGAATGAACTCTATGGGGTATACATCTTTATCGATACGATCTCTGTCACTAACATATAAGTCGGAAATCGAGAAAGGAACCACCAAGCCGCCAAGCGGTTATCAAAGTAGTTCCAGAATAGCAAAGCTATTACATAATAATTCCTATTTATAATAAGCTTATAATAATAATATAAGCGTTTTTCACGAATATACAAATATTTTCCGTACTTGCACTAGCATATGGCCACTTTCTATATTAAAAATAAAATAATGTATATTTTATTTCAAAAGTTTCATATATTTTCCCTTATTGGACAACATGTACAGTAAAAGACGTAAAATTTAAACAAAGTTTACACCAAAATGTGATGAAGTTTACACGAGATGTAAAGTTGATTTTAATCCATTACTGGTATGCGAATCCACACCAGCGAATGGTAAAATTTTACCACAGCCTTGCAGTGTTTATTTTACATCAAATTGGTGTGCATACGAGGGGGTACCCAAAAGAAACCCAACTGATGTTGTGGTGGGCGAAGTTTTTGTAGTACCACGTTCTGGCGCTAGGATAGTATAGAGCTACCATTCCAGAGTCAGTAAGCCAAGCGTCGTCGATATAGAAGGTTCAGTTCGGTTCGTGTGAATTTTTTGTGAGAGTTGTTTTATGTGGTCGTCGTTTTCCAATTGCAAAATTCTGATTCTCGTGAACAGTGCGTGGCCATAGAGTTGTGCTTGACTCTTGAAACTTTTGAAATATTAAAAACTTCTCAGAAGAGTGATTCTATTGTGAAAACTCAACTGTTTGAGTGATTTTCCCGTTTCAAAAGAGGTGAAATGTCAATTGATGACAAAAATCGCTGTGGTAGTCCTTCCACGGCTCAAACCGATGAATACGTTGAAAGAATTCGCGAAATCATCCTGGAAGATCAACGACAGATCATTGATGGAGTTGGTCAAAAATTGACGCGCAAACAGGGCTGTGTGAGCAGGGGCGTCATCGTAGTGAAAATACCAGTCGTCCGACTGCCACAATTTAGGCCTCTTCTGCCGCAAATTGTTGCGCAATCTTTTAAAAAATTTAAGGTAGAAAGTCTGGTTAACTGTCTGACCTTCTGGAATAAACTTTGAATGGATAACTCCTCTCACATCGAAAAAAATAGCACTAGCACACAAAACAACTCTCACTAAAAGAATCGCACAAGCCGAATGGAACCTTCTCTAGCGACGACGTTTGGCTTACTGATTCGAGAATAGATTGGATGCTCCTAGCGGCAGAACGCGGTACTACAAAATCTCCGCCCACCACAACATTTGTTCGGTATCTTTTGGGTACGCTTAGTATATGTATCCCGTTTGGCGCCAAATTACTGTCAATGGCTACAATTTCCATCATCTATGACAGTCCAGGAAAATTTACATTTTTAATTACAGCCTTAATTGCATCAAATCATATTTCAAACACGAGTCGGAATTTATCATTCATTATTTTCTTATTATTTTTTCATTATTGTAATATATTTCATGTATGTTGTCCTCTTGTTACTTGTAACCGAAGAACAGTGTAACAATAAATAAAAATATAAATAAAATTTACCCGTTTTACTAGTCATCTAATAATGTCCAAAATAGGCAACTTCCCTGGGGATAAGGAGCGATTGGCTCAAATATACCGAATCGCTGTCACAAAGTGCATCACACCCTGGAGGGCATACACCAAGAAGCTGGTTGTATGGAACGGGACAGTAGAACGCATGCAAACCCTCAGATAGAGCGACTAATTATATTAGGGCGCCGAGAGTTCTATCCCCCAGGACCTTCAGGGCCACTTAGTCCTTGTGTTACATGTTGCTCTCACGCTATTGCATTTTGTTTTGCCTCTTGTGAGATACAGATATTTAAACAATAATACTGTGATTTTTACTTTAATAAAACAATCAGCGTTCTTAAATTATTATTACATGTCATAAATTCCTATTAGATTTTAAATATATGCTGCACCCCATAAGTAATATATAATTATTTTCTATGTAATTTACATATTACTTACAACTTATTATGTGTAATTAGTAGTAGATAGATGCATTTATATACAGTTAGAGAAATACTACGGAAACTCCCGATGGGTAAAGAGAAAATAAATTATTTCCTCTTTACCCATCGGGATTTCGTCCACACTACAGTCTACTTCTATGAGCCCAAGCTCATAACAGTTCGGCCAGGCCTAATTTTACAACTAATATATTTAAATAAAAGTAATAACACTCTCAAAACTATTTTTTAAAGAACAATATTGATAGCAAAAACAAAGTATAAACTTTTAACTTACATACGATGAAATATTACTACGATATGATATGTCAGTGACAAGTTTGTTAATAAAAAAAAATTCTATTCTTCAAACTATGTTACATCAGCTTCATTAACAATAACAGCTTTGATTCTAATAGGCACTGTATCTACTAGCTCAGGTTGGATGTTTGGGCACCTGTGTTTTCACTTTATGTCGCAACGCTTCTATTGGCGAGAGGTCTCGACTGTAAGAGGGACATTCCATAACAGGAAAATTATGTTCTGTAAACCGAGCTTTGACAGTTTTTGCTCTGTGATATGCAGCCTCATCCAGCTGGAAAATGTACTGCATGTTAGTGCCCTGACATACTGATATTGACGGAAATACTGTCTGTCAAAAATCTATATTTTTCTGCTGTCACAGTACCATCTACCAAATGCAATTTTCTTACGCCCATACCACTCATACATTCCCAGATCGTGAGAGACGCAGGGAACTTCGCTTTCCTAAACGAACAGTCAGGATGATAAGTATCCTGTGAGGTTCTTAGCACACGTTTTCTGGTATTTCACCCAAACAGATGTCAAATTTGGATTCTTCACTCCAAATTACAGTTTCAAAGTTAAGGGTAGGAGAGGAATTATTGTGCTGTCAAATTTTTAATTATTCATTAAATCAAATAAATATTAATTCCAAACCTATCTGTTTAGAACTAAACAAAAAAAAATGGAAAATGAGAGCCATGTTGAAGTATATCTTGTTTATGAGAAAATAGGCCGTTCTGAAAATCATTTTTTAATTGATCCTGTATTTTATTCGTTATGATATTGAACAATAACCCAAAACCAATATTCCTTTTAACGAGTTTTTCCAAACCTAAAAATAATACACTTATTATCAGTGGTATATTGTCTGTGTGGTATATCCTGTCAATTAAATCTTTATACTTAAACATATTTTTTTTAGCCCAATACAAAACCACATAGTGGTTCGTAGTTTTATTAAAATTGTATATAATCATTTGTAGTTCCGTTATTGTATCTGTAACTATATTTATATTAGTTATAATATAATAATATATAACGATAATAATATCTATAACGATATTTATAAAGGAAAGTAGGATGCTGTACTTAAAATAACTCATCTCCATAAGGTGATAAGAAGGAATTATGCTATGTTGTTAAATAAACTGCCTGTAAGCTTAAAAAATAATGAAGTCAAACGTACCAAAAAGAAATAGTATATTGTACAACAAGTGTCGAAAAAGAAATTTTTCGCACGCAGTGAGCCGAAGGCGAGAGCAACAAGTCTTATGAGTGGGAAAAATGCTTTTCGCACGTATTTTACACTATAATTTTTCTACGGTTGCACTTAAATCACATTCGAGGGATGTATATCTTTTTCTTGTTTAAGTTTTGCTTTCAGAACGATGATTTTTTGACATAATAAACAAAAATTATTTAATTTTAATAAGCATTTACTTACTATTATTAGTATTAGCAATAAACATCATTATTAACAGCTAATGATAATTTTTTTAATAATAGGCAATAATAATTTTGTTACAAACAATATCTATTTGAGGTTGCAATTAATAGTAAAATTACTGCAATTTTCTAAATGAATTCCTGGCATTTCTTTGTGTTGATTGATCAAATTACTTACAATAGATATGTTATTGTTTGTTTTTGAAGAAGATGGCATTTCATTTTGTGGTAGAACATCAACATGTACCTCTGAATCTACGGAGTTTAACGAATTTACAATTTTATTGGACATTTTGATTTTTTCTTGAATGGATTCATCTATGTAGCCTTCCGCCACAGTGCTAGAGCGCCATCCACCATGGCGTGGGACGCCTGGATGCCAAGAAAAAACGCTATCACTACTCCACGGTGTTTTGCGCACAGCGTGCGTAAAATGCCGTTTTACAGTTGCGTTTTTAGCGTGCTTTTGCTTATTTTCTAAGCAACCGTAGGAAAAGAAAATTTTTTCTCTGTACCTGACATTACATCCAACTATAACGGTCTGGTTGCGTTGCAAAAATTCTATGAAATGGGCTTCCATTATCTGCTTTATTTACAAGATTTGTCTCTTTTGAGCAATCATCTATTTTAAGAGCAGCGAAACGATCTGAAATGTGAAATATTTTGAAGCAATAAATGAATAATAAATTCTAGGAATAACAAGTCGGGGAGTGAATTTCATATTAACAGAAAGGACATTTTTCCAAAGGTTCAATAATTCATTTTGAGTGTTATGTATAGTAAGTGTATAAATGTAGAAGATGATTACTTTCAGTAACAAAAATATACAAAATAATTGTTTTCTATTTTGTGCTAGAACAAGGATTTATTAACGCCCCCTCTTATATATAACTCAATAAATCCTTTCCTGGTATACGTTACGTAATAATTACTTAATCCAATATGATGTCACTGTCAAAAAATAATTTTGTGTCTAAATAATTTTAATGTTAATTCGATCCGATTTAGTATGATAGGATTTTTGTAATGCAAAAATATCTGGAGTTTGTGGAAAATGATGTATCAGTCAGTTCGCGGCGGAGTTCTCTAACGTCCGACAACTTCGTTCCGGCCGAAGAAACAGAAGATTCTAGACACCAAACGATCGTGGACGATGTTAGAATCATTCCGCCTGTCATGATATTCCGCGATGCTTACGATGGAAAAGTATTCAACCAGTCGTTCAGCGTTATGAACTGTGGAAAATACCCTGCGTTCATCAGAATACTGGCAGCTAGTTCGAAGGTAAATATTGATATATTTTTTATTGGGTGCCATTTCGTGAACGATTATAAAGGGCTTAGAGATGCATATATGTATGGAGATTGTAATCACATCGATTCCATTTACCGACAGAAAATCTCAAAAATTTTGCGTATGCTAATGGTGTGATAATAATTTTATAAATAGCGATCTAAAATTTCCCACGTCTCGTCAGCTAAGTTGGAATCATAGGAATGTTATTAAAACTGAGCTGATTAAATGGAGTCAATTAAATCAGTTCTAATCATCTCCCGGTTATGCTAACTTGATTGGCGAATCTCGCATCGAGAATAGTGTAATATTTCGATGTTCGTGGAAAATTGGTATCCTGTTGTTGTTAATAAGAGATAATTGATTTTGTACAATACTACTTTACATGATACCGGTAAACATCATTATATTTTTTTATCTACAGATTTTTTATCGACTGAAAATATAGGGTTTTTTAATAGGGACGCTCGCAATTTATTAGATTATAGCGGCCATTTTTTTAAAGCAACGTCTGTCAAATTTATTGTGAATTCTTCAGTGGTATGGCAAATCACTATGAAAGGTTATAGTGTTCGAATATGTGTGAAAATTATCAAATATTATTTTCAAAATCAGTGCTCCATCCGAGAAACGTTCCACGTATTACGTGATCTTTATCTTCGCCACAATCGTCCCGCCGAGTCGACTATACGACGCTTGGTGGCCAAATTCGAGTCAACCAGTTTGATAAATAATCAGCCAACATCCGTATGTCACCGAAACGTAAAGCATGCTTAAAACATCGCTACTGTGTGTGAGGGTGTACGGAAAAACCCGAGGCAGTCAATTTCTCGTCGTTCACAAGAACTTGGCCTATCTGCGACTTTAACTTGACGAATTTTGCCTCGGGGCTTGGGTCTGATGCTGATCAGGCTCTGGAGCAGTTGGAAGTTGAGCCAAATTTTTCCACAAAAATCATATTTAGCGGCGAGGCCCATTTTTGGATGAATGGATATCTGAGCAACCGAAATCATCGGATTTGAGACTATACCAATCCATACGAGATTCACCAGCACCAAATGTATCCGGAAAAAGTCACTGTTGGTTGCGGATTTTGGTCTGGCAGAATCATCCGTCGGTACTTCTTCCAAAACGAAACTGAATTGCCATAACCGTCAACGGTGTGCGCTACAGATCGATGATAAGTAACTTTTTGTGGCCTAAACTGGATGATAACGACGACATTTGGTTCCAACAGGACGGCGCTACGGGCATACAGCGCATGCCGCGATGGACATATGCACAAGCGATTTTAGGGCATGGTTATTTCACGTGAAATAACCAAGGCGATTTAATGCCTTTAGACTTCTTCCTTTGGGGCTATCTTAAATTGCAGATCTATGTGAATAAGCCGCAAACAACTGATTCCCTCAAACTCAACATGACGAACGTCATCCAGTAAATTCAGCCAGATTAATGCGACAAAGTCATCGAAAATTGGATCCCCCGAATGCGTGCCATCAAGCAAAGTCACGGCAGATGTTTAATCAACTTAATTACGTACTTAATGCCATAAAACATTCCTTTAGATAGAAACACAATTGGACAGATATCTTACACACAACTTGTTTTATTCACATTTAAAAATCGAGCGTCCTTATTGAAATACCCTTTACATTACTATTTTTAAGAATAGTTTCTTGAAAATAAAATGAGAGGAAACCCTCATTATTCTTAAATATTTTTAGGCTTTCAAACTAAAGACAATTCCCAAAGGTCATTCGATCTCAGCCGGGCTAAGCATCGTCAGGAAGATATCCTACACACATACAAGTGCCATGGCTCTACCAAGGGCATCTCTCTGGATTTATATTAATGACAAACCTGTTATGTACCAACTAGAAGTGTTAAGTATAGATTTTATATTGTACATTAATCATATAGGAAAATTTTCAACTTTTCAAGTTGGCCTCATTCGCCAATCATTGTCCGTCTATAAAGTTAAAGCGAACGTAGATCAAAGTATCAAAGTATACTTTAACAAAATTAACATTTAATCGAAAATCTCGAAATTTCGAATTTCTCGAAAAAATGTGGCAACAAACTGTTCGCACATTTACTGGCGTGTAGCTAGAAACTTTTAATGTGATAGCAACCTTGATTTTAATGATATTAATAATAATAAGCTTTATTGTTTTTATGGAAGACGACATTCAGATAACAATAAGTTCGGTGATTAGAATAATGTATATAACAAAGATCGAAATAGAAAAAGAAAGAAATCAAAACCTTAATGTTGATTTACCATTGTTAACTAAATCAAATAAGTTATTAAATGTAACAAACAAAAAAATATATACCTTAGATAATTTAAAATTCAGAACAGAATAACTAGATCCATGCTATTCATGGATGCATAATAATTCAGACCAAAATAATAATAATGAGCCATGTTAGTAATAAAATGAAAGCCAATTATTTGTTTAACAAAAATTAACTTTATATATTCCAAAGCTGGCTCCAGGATGAAGCATACACGTAATACAACACATTCAGTAATTTAGATGTTACATTTTGATACTAAACAATTTTATATTTGGTAGTAATTAATTATATAAAACACAAATAGTATTCAGTCAAATTCATCAAGTAAGTTATAACATGCATAACCATCAATAACAACAACAATTTCAAAGACAAATTCAGTTCTTTCTATTTCCTGTACGTAGCTTAAACTGTTATGGATCTTCGGCCACATAACATTAACATTAGCAACGAAAACTATAGCTAGACATTGTACAATTTTAACTTTTACTTTCAGGCACTTAATTTCACCTCACGTCACGTTACATCCAAAATCATTAGATTTTGGTGAAGTCGACGCAGGCACGGCATCCGATCCAATGTCGATACATTTGTGTAATGAGGGCCATAAGATCACAAACTTCGTAGTTGATTTACGAAGAAGCAGCCTGGAATTAATTGTAGAACCAATGCGAGGAACTATAAGGGTAACATATGAGGGGGCACCCAAAAGAAACCGAACTGATGTTGTGGTGGGTGAAGTTTTTGTAATACCACGTTATGCCGCCAGGAGCTTATAGAGCTACCAGTCCCGAGTCAATAAGTCAAGCGTTGTCGCTAAAGAAGGTTCCGTTCGACTTGTGTGAATTTTTTAGTGAGAGTTGCTTTGTGTGCTCGTCGTTTTTGCATTGGCTGATTCTCGTGAACAGCGTTCGGCCGTGATGCTTTGCTTCTTTCTCGGAAAAACTGGCACAGAAACTATTGAATAGTTAGAAATGATGATGCTAAGAAAGAAAAATGATGATGCTAAGATGTTAGAAATGATGATGACAAGGATGATGCTATTAGAAGAACTCAAATGTTTGAGTGGTTTTTTCGTTTCAAAAGAGGTGAAATGTCAATTGATGACAAACCTCGCTTTGGTCGTCCTTCCGCGGCTCGAACCGCGAAGGTCGGCGACGGACCATTGACTAAGTTATGGAAATTTTAGGTTAAAAATTGGCGCATAGACAGGGTTGTGTGAGCAAGGACGTTATTGTGGTGGACAAACCATTCACCCGACTGTCACAAATCAGGCCTCTTCCGCCACAAACTGTTGTGCAATATTGTCAAAGCTTCCAGGTAGAAAGCCTGGATAACTGCCTAACCCAGTGGAATAAACTCTGAATGGACGGCTCCTCTCACATCGAAAAAACAAAAAAAAACACGAGTACACAAAACAACACGCTCTATACGCTCCTAGCGGCAGAATGTGGTACCTACTACAACATCTCCGCCCACCACAACATCAGTTCGGTTTCTTTTGGGTACCCCTCGTATTTCTTAATAAGTTAACTAAACTTCATCCTAGCAGTTGGTGCTAGCAGATATGAGAAATATAGTTACCATCTCTATTTTTCTTTCAATTTTATTGTTTGCATCTTAGTAGTGTATATTTCTGCTGTTGCTACACAGAACATAACTTTAATATTGTATATTGCTGGCGATTACATAGCTTAGTATATTTTGTATTTGTAATATAGCCTTTAGAAGATGTTGAAATCAAGGTGGAGGTGTTGGGTTCAAAGCTGGGTTATTTCACTAAGGAGATCTGGATAAAAACTCATCCGCCTCAAAGAGTGAACATCTCGGGCACCTTCATTAGATCGAGACTGGTGATTGAACGTCCAATATCAACTTTCAAGTTTGCGTTACTGGATTTTCCAAGAATATACCTAGGAGCCGAGGTTACCAGAACACTAGTCATCAGAAATAACAGTTCGTCTTCTACTATGTTCTGTGTCGTTTCGGAATCTGAGACGGGGTTTGAGGTAAATACCCAGAAATACACCAAATATCGTTTATATTGTGCAAAAAATTTGATATATTTTAATTGCATTTAAGTTGAAAACTTTGACTCACATATATTTAGTTTGCAATTTTATGTTAAGGGTAATCTTTGGTAATAAAATAAGCTAATTCTATTGTTCAAATGAAAAATAACATAGTTTAGTCCAACCTGTTCAATCCAATGTATTGTAAATACAGAAATCAGGGGATTTTGTACAATTATCAGTTAATTATGTACAAGTGCACATAATCAAAACATAAACTTCTATTTTGAAAAGTTTCATGAACAAATTGTACATTTCATACCTATGCATGAACTAAAAACTTCACAAATAGTCACAATATTAAAACATACAAGTATTATCTGGAGAATTATGCTTTGAAAAAACTAAAAACTTTATTTTCGGCATATTCGTTTCCCCCGATACATGTGGAAAGTGTAGAAGTTTATATATCAAGATATTTCCATCAAAAATGCTAACATTATTGTCCTTTATTTTTATACTCACAGTAATAATTTTTCATATTTTTTAACTTCATTATCCGTAACTATTTCCTATAAAAATGGTTAATTTAATTAAGTGTATTTACAAACTAAAATAAGTTTGTAAATAACAATTTATATTGCCATGTGAATAATATTTGAAAACATCAGGTGGCCTGGCCTGCCTTACAAAAGGTGTAGGAATATAAGAAAAATTATATTGATTTAATTTCAATTTCTAATATATTTTTATTTTATGCTTTACAATATATACTTTATTTCCTAAGTCTTGATGTAAGTATAATAAAAAATAACTCGTGATACATGTGCGTAAAGTGAGTTTAGAAAATGTAGAAAACTTAAACTAATATATTACACTTATATCATAATATACTTGTATCATAATATAATCACATTATTCACTTGCATTATAATATTGCATTCACTTATGTTATGTATCAACACTGCTCTTATACAAAATTTTATAGATCACACTATGTATGTATATTATTTTCAGTTTTTAAAAGTAGCAATGGACAAAAGCGAAGACTTAAAATGTTTTAATATCGTTCCAAAGGAAGGCAGACTCCAAGCGCAACAGACTCACATTTTACAATTCACGTAATAAATTGTTCTAATTTTAATCCAGTATTTGTTATTTTAGAACTTATTTTAGATTCGCTCCAAAAAGTACTAAAAATTTCCCTCAGATGTTTAGCATCGCATTTGTAAGAATTATGAAGGTGCATTATAGAGATAGAATTGTTGTAGGTAAGTTCAAAGAGTGTAAATTATTATACACTTCTATTTATACTCTAGTAAACTATTAAGCCATGGCTGGTGCTTAACATGGCTGGTAACAAGTGGGCTTAATCTACTTCACCACGGTTATCTCTCTCTCTCTCTCTCTTTCTCTCTCCATGATTCGTGAAGATGTTACTAATACATTTTTATACTAATATATTTTCTAACTAATAATATATTTTCAGATAAGGATCCCTTTGCTTTATTCAATCTATTGAGACATCTGGAAGAATATAAACTTTCGTGGTTGTTGTGTTACGGTAATCATCGAATCGGTCTTGGCGTTTCGTTGATCATTATATTAGCTTCTTCAAAAGAAACCCAAAGACTAACTGTTTATGTCTTCCATTCCTAGTATATCGCAGTTCTACTTTATTTCTATCTTCTCCACCGGTGCTTGAAAAATTAGTTTTCATAATTCCATGATTTCTAATTCTGTGGTCCTTATTTTTATGTATATGGTGCTGATTTGTCTTGATGTGTTTCTTAACCGCACGTGGCTTTAATACTCGATAATTCTGCATTGAATGATTATGTTTATATAACTTATATAACTGTTTTATATAAAGTAATTTCACTTCATGTACACCTTTCACTAATAACATGGATACATTTTACTAACAGTGTTCATATTAGTAAAATGTATCTAATGGATCGTCTTGACTGTTCGAAAATGTGCACTTATTTTCCTTGTATAATACCATTTTTAGCAATAGTCAATACCAAGTTTCACCGGTAATACAAAGCAGAAATATATAAGAAGTTAATTGCTCTAGTTTTCATGTTCCTGTCGTGCATGGTCCTTCGTATATATCTCCATTCATATTAATTCCTTTCCAGAGCCATATTATATTAGCTTTGTGGACTAACATTGCCATTGGGATATCTTCTATTGCAGCTGGTTATCAACAGCCACATGTGGATAACAGGCTTGTGTTCTTCTAAGCACTATAAACCAGCTTGATTTGAGTGCCTTTCATTAATATATCCAAGAATGACAAAATTTCTGCTTATTCAGGTTCCATCGTGAACTTGATATTTAAATGTTGTTTAACGACCTATTGACCCTTTCGTTGTCAGATGATAAAAATATCAATTAAAGATGATTCTCGATGGAGCCAAATGCGTCGTTCAAACATTATAATCAGCATTTTGGTTTCTTCACACTGCAATGTAATGCATGGGATATTTTCATCAATAAATTAACTACAACCAACGAAAGTGACGATTCCAGAGCTGCTCATTCTTTTTTCCTAAAACTTATCATTTCACAGAAAATATTTAGTTGATAAATATAATTGGGATATTCCAGGGATATTCTTCTTTTATACTTTTAGGTTATGATCATTGGTAAATGAAAGCAATCGTTTCATCCACTTGTATGTTGGTAAACGACGACTCTAAATCGAAACTTACTATTATGTACATACTCATATATTACGACTGGTTACTTCCTTACCAAGTTCACCAAAGTATCTATAAAATATTCCGAATTTTTGGGTCGACGCGGAATTGCCGATTTTACGTACATAAAGTTGTAACATGTCTGTAATTTATTTAGTCAAGTCATATGTCGGTGACCCATATGCACTAATGATTGATCTAAGACTAAGGGTAGTAGGATTATGGCGATCTAATTTCATTCGGTAACAGGCGTCGTTGCTCTTCCAGAAGTACTGATGCTTCATTGAAAGCTGATCTTATCTCTGTTGCAAATTGTTAATGTCATTCTTCTTAATTGACGTTCCTCAAAAATGATGCATTAGAGTTGAGTGTATAGTTCAGTGTTATAATTATATAAATACATGAATTTATCATTAGCCAATAATCTGACCACACTGCTAGATTACTGATTAATGATCATTGGAGTTTTCGTATCAGATGCAGTCTATTCATACTTCCTCCTTTACCTACCCCTGCATTAATGGATTCTTAATTTTTATCTTCTCATTGGAAATTTTCGTACTTATTTTCATGTTACAGAATTGGAAAATTTATCTTTGCTCATTCTAAATATATAAAACACTATATTTCTTACACAAAACTAACATATTATATTTCTGGTTTACTTTCGACAATCATGATGACATAATGGCGGATTTTTTCCGTTAATATGTCATCATTCCTCTAGAATACCTTGTTTATCCTCGTTAGGATAAAATCAGTTTTTATTTTAAATTTAAATTTAATCAGCTAAAATATTATTTATATTTTATTTGCACATCTCATAACAGTTTTTTCTTATATTTCTCGTTCTTTTTTAGATGAAAACTTTGAAGCCAAAACATTTAGAACAGATAGTGACTGTGGTAAGTTGGGATACATGGAGACTGTAGACTAGGATAAAATATCGGACTCAGAGATTTTATTATAATCAATAAATTAGTTCTAGTAAATAAGATATCATGTGAAACATTCGTTGAAGTCCATAATGTAAATAGTATTACATTATGAATTTAACTTCACTGATTCCACCATATATGGGAACTTTTGGAAACACGTGAGTATACGCGAGTTGACCAAAGATGAAATAACGCAGTGCATTTTCTTGTGTGAAAATTTTAAATTCTGAAAAGGATGTTACGACACCTCATCTGTTTGAAATTTTTATTGTCTATTCAATAATATAAACATTTTCAAACTTAATGCAGTTATAATTCAAAAAATGTATTTCGAAAACTTATGAAATGGGTCGTGAATCAATATTGTTGTCAGTTAAAGGCACTATATAATTATTACTGCTCATTTATACGAAACTTATAAAGAGAATAGATTTTCTAATTACGTTTGGATGCCATAACAGCAACTCAAAAAGAGGTATGTAAAATATTTAATAATAAATACATTGATCATCATCTGTAGTTAACAAAATAGAAAAAGAAATCGAGGAACTTGATGTGTAAATAAATGTTAAAAAATCAGATAAAACTGCCAAAAATTATATAAATAAATAATAGATTCTGTGCATTAAAAAAAAAGTACCGTCCCTACAAAGTTCAGGAGATGTTAACTATCCAAATGAGATATATTTGAGGTAGTTAGGTATAAGATGGAGTTACACCGCATTTTTGACAGTTTTCCTTAACAGGTAGACTGGCAGACGTCAAACCATTGAGTAACCACCTCAGTTTTCTCACATTACACCTCTGGATCACCTTTTGTGGAGCAATTTAAATTCAGAAGTCTCTGATAACGGAGCATAGAATATCTACTATTAAAAATTCCTATATTCCTTCTCATACTGAAAATTGAAATTTAAAAATAGAAATCGACCTATTTCAGGACTGTTATTAAATAATAATAGTGACCCTTAAAATGTAATTATTCCATATATATAGACTGCACTGTATATTGTAGAACTATATTAATTACTACAGTGCAGTAGGTAATAATCATAGTACATGTAGTAAAATGTGCACTCGCAAAATTATGCATTGCTACTGAACAAGCGTTTTTGTTTATGACAGTTGAAGCTTCGAACAAGAAAAATATTGGGTTAATACTAAAAAAAGGTTCAATCCTCCTCAATCAGCCGCGAGGCCTCAATCTGCCTACTCCTCGGTTCGAACTTTAGGTAGAAATTTGGTTCAAGAAGGGTATGTAACTTACCCCCGGGGTCTCAGTCTGCCTACTCCCCAGGTCTAGTTACCAGTTCTTGCCGAGGCCTCAAGAGGTTCTCAGGTGCTTCATATAACTTACCTGTCCATGGCCTCCACCAGGTATTATAGGAAATTCAAAAATACGTGTTTGTATTAACGATTATTTAATTGAGGTAATAAAGAATCATTTGTTTTTCCAAATTAACATAAAAAAGATCAGCTTTCTAAACCATTTTGCCAAATATCCACTGTCTTTGCAGACAGTGCGTTGCTTATGAGAGCATAAGCAACGAAAAGTATGGCCTCAAAGTCTCACATATAATGCAGAACTTTGTGATGATGTAAAAAAATTTATTTTGACTTAATTCTCTGATTTAAAACACGATTCTGAATAATAGACCAGTTCAGTCTACTACGCCGAGTAATCGCTACTTTAGAATATAAATCTCTTTATTTTTGTGATTTAGTGACTCTCTAGAGGTTCTAGTATTAAAGGAACATCGGATATGCAGGAAGATTATCGTAGTACCGTTATTAAACAAAAATTGCATATTTATTTTCAATAAACAGTCGGGGATATTCAGCGATATTATAGCATAAATGACCATTTTACAGTGCAACTCAGACCTTGCTCTACTGTTACTCTTTGGGCGAACTGTAAGGTCATCTTCTGAATAAGTTTAAGTTACATAAACTTAATCGGTCTAAGTAATGCCTAGATATATGTAGATGGAAAATTTTTCGCTCTAATATACAGGGTGTTTTCTAAGTAAGTACAAAAAATTTAATAGCATATTTTTGAGTCAATTCTATGAAAAAAGTTCATATGAACATATGTCCTCAAACGGTTCGTTTCCAAAAGGTGGTAAAGTTTTAAGAAAAAATATTTTTTTTTATAATATCTATGATATCACTGTAAATATTTTTGTGAAATTTGGTACACACATTCAATGCATCTGGGGGTACACAGTTTTTGCTTAATTAATTAATAATGAATTGATGTTTCAAAAATGAAATTCCCATTTATTAACATTTACAGTTATTACTGCTATGACGTTCAATTTCATTCAAAATTTCTTCTTCTAAATCAGGAATTTTTTTGTGGTAGGCCTTCGTGAAATATCTCTCGCCCTTGCAAATGAACTCGTTTTTACTAAGTGTTGATGAATTTTTGCGTTGATGAAATGTACGAACATTTGAGATTTGTTGGTAGGGAAATATTTCTTGGTAAATCCGTTGTCCTGCTAAAGAATTTCCATCATCCAGTCCATAAACAAAGTGGATGTCTGCCATTTCGGAGTTTGTGTAGTTAACCATTGTCAGCATTTGTTACTTTTAATACATAATGTAACAGTAATTATTAAAATAAAGAACAGGAAACTTATAAACACAGTAATAGAAACTAGAAAATGCGTTTAAAATTCGAACCCAAATCAAAACGCAAACTTAGTATGTATTATTTATGATTGTCAAAAATGATTTTGAGAATCAGTAACCATACCAGTTTATAACTAACGTGTATCTTGGAAACGAAGCGTTTCAGGACATATGTTCATATGAACTTTTTTTCATGAAATTGACTCAAGAATATGCTATTAAGTTTTTGTACTTACTTAGGAAACACCCTGTATATGGTTGGAACGTATTTTGCATTATTCATTGAATTGATCCCTATTTAAGTAAATTATCTTGCGAATTAAATAATAACCAAATTGTTGTGTACAGGTACCGACATTTTCGCTATGCCGTCCATGCAAGTGTTTCAGGAATTTTATATGGAAGACGACGACGTTGAGGGATTAGACGAGATGAGCGATGATTATTTGAGAGTTTGTCTTTACGGAGAAATAGAGGAAGCCAGAGTAAAACTTAATCCAGAATCATTTTCCATAGCCTATCTTAGACCAAACGTAAGATACAGTTACGAATTAAATATAAAAAATATGTCTCAGCATCTTCCAATCACATTTCAATACAACAAAGCAACGTGCGTCGAAGTTGAACCCAAGAAGGTAACTCTTGGTCCTAATTCCAGCGTTGAGGTTCTTCTATCGATAAAACCCACGAAAATAGGGGAGGCACATGTTACTGTTGTCTTCGATTTGATCTATGAAGGTAAACAGGAACGTTGTAAAGTAGGAACCACCAGTCTCCCTATAAATTATGTGGCTACAATGGCTTGTCCATATATAGAACCAATGTTTAACATGGGTATTACCCCAAGGATCACCAACGAAGTGGGCTTTCTCGTTGACGATGTCAGATTTAACAACAACATTGACAAACCGATACAAGCGATAGTGGATAAAAGACATAAGTGTTTTAATAAAAGCAATTACGATATAATTGCGTTTCCTAACGACAGACCAAAGACATTAAGACCATGGAAAAATGATGTTCCGTAATTCACGATATATTTTGATAAAGCTCTTAATTATTTCTTGGCTATTTTAGATGTCGCACGATCTACGCCAACATGCCTCGGTATGTGAACAAACAAGATGAATATACATTGAATATCGTCGAGACGGACTTGAAGAAGTACACTAAACAACAGTACGTAGATTTCATTCGATCTGAAGCTAGGAAAAGACAAGAAAGGATACCGCCACAAAGATTGTTGCCTCACTATTTGATTAATAAAGAGAAACGGATATTAATGGAAGGAGTCTATTTTGGAGACTGCAGTGAAGAAAAATCAGTGTCAGAGCTTTACGCATATATTGGTGTACCGCTGCCTCCAGAAAGATTGTTAAATGTTAATGTGAAACCAAAAATGGTGGGCCTAGGAAAGGTATATAAGATAATTATTATATAAGGTTTCAGGATATTTACTGGGAGACTCATAACTTTGACAGGGTAGTCACCCCACTATGAGAAATCTAAGTTTAAGACTAAATTGTAACGCAATGTAGTAAAAAAACCTCTTCTACAATCAAACGCACTTTATCAGGTCAATAAATTGTTAGGTTCAGGACGAAACGTTATTTTATATTTTGTAAAAAAAAAAACACTTCCTCTCACAATTTAACACAGTGGCAGAGAGGCGCAAAGTCATCTTCAAATAGTAGGCATGTGTAAAATTCTTTGAGGGTTTGTATTTTTGACCTTGCTGAACCGTTTTAATGTGAGATTAATTTAATTGATATTAAGACTGTTTTACTATTCTGACGAGATAAATAAGAATCCAAACATCGATTAAATCAACCTAAAGTTATAATTAGCTAATATTCCCGTCATGTAGCTACACTACTTTTATTACATAGCCCTTAAACCAACAGCATATCTGCATATTCCTGGTAACTAAAGTCTCTCATTTTCAATACTGTGCCGTGACTGTATAGTATTATACTATATTATAGTACTATATGACTTACTGTATATGATATTAAGTAGAATGTTACCATTAGCGTAGAGTAAAGGAAAGGGTGTTAATTACAAATTTTCATTTTGTGGTATCTTGGATTACTTGTACAAATTTATTTTATTCTAACTTTAAAATGCTACATTTACTTCAAATTCTCATAAAAATTAAATGAAAAATTATTATAAAAGACTCGAGAAAATCACGAGGCGCCAGTGAACAATGACAACAATATGAAATAAATAAAATATTATGATGGGTTTAATACATTCATTTTCCAACTATTATGGCCAATCAAAGCACGATGATTAACTAGGTCATTATAAATTTGAATTTTTCGAAAATGTTACCTTAAATTCAAAAAAATACTAGACAAGTGCAACAAATCTAGAGACCACAAAATAACTACCCAAAACGAACGAAGACATCACGTGGTTTGTGAATCATAGTTAAGGAATTATATAATAGTATTAAGTTATAAGAAAAACTACCAAAGGCCACCAAAGGTTTCGACAATCAAGTGGGCAAAACGCCATATCGTCGAATAACACGTAATAATGTGTAATCAAACGACATTAAATATGCATATATCACAATTTAATTAAATATTTCGTTCTAGATAGCACCGTACACGGTATGCACAGATTCGTTCTCCATCGAGAACAACAACGAATTTCCCATTCGTGTTTCCGTCAAAGCCCTGAACAACTCTATCATCGTCAAGGGGAAGAAGATGATGACCATCGGAGCGAAGACAACGAAAAGTATACTTTTCGACTGCTGGTCATACGGCCTTGGGAAGTACTACGTGCCGGTTTTTGTTATAGTGAACGATTGCCACATATTCGACGCCACTGTTGTCGCGAAGGTCGTTCCCACGACAGTGGTGTGTCCGAATGAGGTGATAGTAATAAATCCCAAATACAATATGACTTTCTTCGAGATATATAATCCGGTAAACTGTGACATTAGTTTTTCTTGGGAGGTCCAGGATGACAATTACGATATATATCCCTTGTCCGGCACAATACCTGCTAGGAGAAGTCTGTATTGCAGGCTTACGTTCCTGCCCAAAATCGAGGCGGTTTACAAAACTGAAATCTATTTATTGTCACAGAATGGCGCAAAACAAATTATTAACGTTATAATTGAAAACAACAAGGCCGCTGTGCAATTCGATTGTAATTCACTAAAATTTGATGACATTCCTTTAAATATCCCTATCACCAGAGAGCTAATTTTGAGAAACTTCTCTGACACTGAGGTAGTCTATATTATAACGAATCCAAACCCCGTTGACGAAATAAGTATAACTCCAAGCAAGGGGAAAGTCAACCCTAAAGCAGATACCTTTTTTGAGATCGTCGCACATTTCAGGAATATAGTGAAATTTCACTGTCAAGTGCAATTCCTGTTACAAGACGAATATTCGTATAACATCGATATTAAGGGAAATGTGGTCTTTCCAGAAATTCATATAGAACCAGAGTCTATTCAGATCCCTAAAATTATCTCAGGAGCGCTTAGGAGACGGGTCTTTCAACTTGTGAATATATCTAACGCACAGAACTACATAAACTTTTGCTTAGAAGATTTTCCTGAGCTATGCATTACGGATATTAATAAAAATGTTATAGTAGATGACATTAATCTCGAACCAAGAGAATCTAAGCAGCTATTTCTGGAGTTCAGACCTACAGAAGCGACTGCTTACTCGATGTTTCTGCCTTTTATTATAAACGGAATAATTGGACCATCGGCTATGAACGATCCTAAAAGTATTGAACCACAATCGTACTTCGAAGAAAATATTGACGAATTCCATATTCCTATTAAGCTGCCTGAAAGTTTACCTCTTATAAGATTGAGATGCGCGGCAGGTGAACCGTGGGCAAAGATGTCCTCACTCAACATTGATTTTCATTGTAACGACCAACGCATCAGGCACTTAGCCATTACTAATGTCTCTTCGGTGTGTCATGAGGTAACTATACCTATACTTGATGAGAACTGTCCATTTGATTATATGAGAGAGCGGTCACACTTCTGTGATATAAGTGACAAATATTGTAAGTTACTCATCGAGCCCAAAGAGGAAGTTGTAATTGACTTCATGTTCAAGCCCACGGAATTTGGTGTCTACAAGTTTGAATTGCCCATGTTTGTTGACAAGTATATGGATGTATGTCCATTTAATTACATATATCTGTCCGGTACATATGCAAAGCCAACGATTGATTGCAATAAGACCATTTTATTTTTCCAAATAATTTGTACTAGAGACAAAGTCAGTGAAAATCTCTATTTGGAATTAACAAATCATGAGAAAAACTGCATTATGGATACAGAAGTACTTCATGAAGCTTTTTCATTGCAGTTCCTGGAAACAACTGAAACAGACTCCTTTAAAACACGCCTCAATTTTACAGTCACGTTTGCTTCGAAGGTGGAATGTTTCGTAGACTCCAAAATAATTTTTGTTTGCAGTTGTGGAGCGACGTACACTCTCATTGTCAAAGCTGCCGTTGATAATAGTTTCTTTGGATCCTATGAGAATTTTATAAAAATAAAAGCCCATATTTTCTCTAAACCGTTCGAATCGACCTTCCCTTATTTCCCTAGTCCATCGACCGAATCGTATTATGGTACCAAAATGAATCTGATGTTGGTGGACCTCGAGAATTGGATGTACTCGCAGACGTTTTTCTATAAAAATTTTTTCAAGATACCCGACGGTATATCGAGAGTGCCGGCAGATATTACGTACGGTGGCCTTAAACAAAAGAAAATCTTTGGTAAAGCACCGAAACCTCAACTTCCTTTACAGAAAGTGTTGATCAACCTGATGGGCTCGGGCATAGTCAAGCATTTCAATGATGGGTAAGTTAAAATGTGACTATTGTCCGTTTAATTAGATTAATAAGTAATTCGCAAGTATAAGCATGCTTCGTGCTTCCTATAAGCATCCCATCCAAATGTTAAGTTAGAAATGCTCATATTTCATGGGAATTGTTCGGGAACATAAGAGGATTATTACCTTATACTGTCAAATCTCCGTCGGTATACAGTAAGACGATCAAACTTATTTTTGAAAATATATTAAGTGACTTACAAATTTAATTTTTTGTAAATTTTGTGTTTAAGTTGTGACGTCATCATACTCTTTCTAAATTGCCACCCCGTTTTTACAAAAATGAATTATTTAAAGTTTTATACCATAAGTACAACATGTCGTGGGGTAAGCAAAATTAGGGCGGAGCAACAAGTCCAGCAGACCACCCCCATTTATATTTCTGACCAGTCGTGAAACTTGATCGAATATCACGCCACATTGGTGACGTAACGATTTCCTAACAGTAGTTTTCATGAAAGACATATGTATGGATGGCGAGGCAGTCGAAAGACAGTACCTATGCGACTATGCCTGTACCAAATCTTCAGTAAGTAGTTGGTAAAGAATGGAACGAAACGAAAGCTCTTTCCCAATCCGATGGAGACATTTCTTGGATGCACTATGTTCCCCTGTGAAATAAAGTTTAAGATGATGAATTGACAGGGCCATTTTAAGTACAAACTAGTCAAAAATACTCCTCTTAGTAAATTCTATGGGACGGAATTAGTTATTTCCAAATTAATCTTTAAAAAATCGATTAAATCGCTAGTGACACTAAACGAAGCGATTAATGAAAGTACCTACATATTTTGAACGATCCGTCATGTGATTTTCCTATAGTAAATATATCTATGTAATGTATCTACCAATCTACTTCTGTATTTGTTAATCCTCTCCATCTCCATCTAAATGAATCTACTCGATCATTGGAGGGAGAATACCTATTTCTGTGTATGAATTATAATTTTCATATTTGTTTTAGTTCTCTAAAGCCAGCCATTGAAGGGGTGGAAGGAGCTATCTATATTTATTCCGTCTACAGAAATATCCTCAATTTTCTTAAGACACAAAATGTGTTCATACCGCAACTGGAGCCACAATATTTAATGACCTACAAGCTATACGTAGTATTTAAGGAACGCGTCGACGATTCAGTGGATTATCCTCAAAAGTCCGCTAACCAAAAGACCTTAACAAGGGAAGAATTCTATTCGATAAGCACTCAGTGTTGGCTAGATCTGCTGTTCAGGATATATAAGAAATTTGTTTTCGACAGATCTGTCGACTTTGTGACTCCCATAACTCACAGTAAACCGGTCAGTCGAAAAGGTGACGTATATCGCGACAGATTCATGCAATACTTTAATGAACACAGATGCGAATTACCGGACCGTTACGAATTGGAGGCAAAGCTATTAATATGGCTCCAATTTCATTTTGAGAAACAGAAGTCCGTGCTGTGGAATCTGGAAATCCACAAGCATCTACAACAACCGAAGCACTTCAGATCATTCGAGATCGATTTGTGGGACGGCTTGGCATTTGCGACGCTCATAGCTGCTTATTGCCCTTACATGAATAAGTTCTTGCAGAATATCTATCCGAGCTTCGAAAACGAGGAGCAAATGTTTCACAACTTCTGCCTCATACATCACGTGATGAGGCAAATAAATTTGTCGTACTTATTAACCCCGCCTCACCTAGTTAAGCCGAGTACAGCTGAGATGATAATGACGGTAGCTTACTTATATGATGTTTTACCTGGATTATTTCCTGCAGAAACTATTTCCCTTGAGGCGTCATTGGGAGATACCAGTTCACACGAAATAGTTCTGAAGAACACTGGTAATGTTACGATAGCTTACACGCCGATACTTTTTGATAACAACACGAACGATTTCGAAGTAAATTCCGAATGTGTAATTATAGCTCCGAAGCAGCGAGTAGTTTTAAAGGTCACTTACATCGCGAAGTCTATTCTAAAAAAGACATCTATTCTTCTCTTATCAGGCGAAACTGTTGGCTTCAAATATGCTACGAGTATGGCAATTACTCTTGTTGGGAATCCAAGGACTTTTGACTTCACCAATGAGTACAGTTTTAAAGTAAACACGTATGTCTACGTCTCCAAAAAACTCAATATCTACTCGCCATTTGAAAAGGAATATAAAGCTAAGATGTACCTGTATTTTGGTGATGGAACTAAGTTACCTGAGACGATTGATGATTTTGTATCCGTAGCCCATTTTGTGGAGCACAATGTCCCAAGGGAAATGTGCGCGAATCCTGAATGTACCTTTAATAGCGACGGAATGACTACACTCGATATAAAGTTCTGTTTCGTTTCTTGTAGCGAATATTCATTTTTTATATACTTCGTGAATGAAGAGGTGGGCGACTTCTGCGTGAAAGTAACAATTCTCGCTCAGATGGACAAGAAAAATGTTGTTGACATTGACGTTGATTTACCGCTATATTTTTCACTAGATACTCAATGTTTGTGTAATCAAGAATGGGTAACCAGCGATAAATGCAAGTGCTACCACCTATCAAGTGACTGTCCAAAAATGATTCCCGTTAGAATTCCATGCCTCAACGCCGAACTTATTGAAGCTTTACGCATGATGTTGAAGGCTTCCGTCGTACCTTCCGAATTCGAGTTTTGGGACGCTTTGCTAGGTAACGTATTTTACTTCGTTTATGCACCTGACATGCTACGAGTAACAAAATTTATCATACTTATTTTTTCAATTATAAAATAATTTATTATTTCCAATTAATGCAACTCTATATTAACATGTATTGCTTGGCAAATGACTATGTACTACAGTGGCAGTGGCAGTGTTAAAATATCTTTATGTGGAAGTAATATTGAACATACGGTCTTGCGAGACATGTTAAAATAATCACGAATTAGTTGCATTCGATTTAGCATTTTGTACCAATCTTTATCATTGTACAGTAAATTGTAAAGTATCCTAGGTTGTTACTATTTCATTTTGGAGTCACTGTAAAATCAACCTAAAGTATTTGTATGTGAAAAAGTATATAGCGTTATTCTGTTGGTTAGAGGCTTACTACGTATATGGGTACGAACCGGCACGACGCCCACTTCACCATAATCAACTTTTCTGGATTTTCGAGGTTCGAGGAGAAGATCTGGACACTGTGTTGCTCTTCGCATTCCAAGTCATATCTTCCTGATAGATAATTCCATAGAACTTGAACGCTTATGCAGAAAGGAAAACTCGATTCACCTTTGGGTTACTTTGTGTTGTTCCGAGGAACACTCTTGGGAAGTCTCGTCTTTAACAATTCTGCTCCCGGATACCTACACACTGTCGACGTTAGTTTTGGCCTAGGACTTTGCTGACTCAGGTTCAACAGCTATTTACATTAAATCCTTCTCCGCGTCAGTTCTTGCTCCTGGTACTAGAGGCGCGTCTTTGGAGGTTTTAGAGGTGCGAGCTGTAGATAAATTGTACATTAGTATGTACTTTGTTTCAGTCATTCATAACTTTGGAAGAATTTATTTTTCCAACTATTTCAGACTACTACGCATCTGTTACAAATTAAAGATATCACTACGCTGTATTTAATTCCTCTTTATTGTACAGATTTTAGTATGCAATGTCATCAAAACCCATCTCGACAATTACTGTCCATTTTATGTTGATGAGAAATTTGCGGCGATTCTTGCCTCATGATTACTCATCATCGTGAGGTCATCAGTCCTAAGACTGGTTGGACGCTAACCTCCAGCTTCTCCTATCTTGTGCTAACCTATGCATTTCGCTAATTGTGCTACAACCTACATCCCTTACTATTTGCGAGCAGTAGTCTATTCTAGGCCTACCTCTGCCTTTCTTCGCTCCTATTTCTGCCTCCAAAATATCACGGACTATTCCCCCATGTCTCAGCAAGTGGTCTACCATTCTATCTCTTCTCTTCTTTATGTTTTTCCACATATTTCTTTTCTCGCCGACTTTCTCCAATACTTCTTCGTTTCTAACCCTATCAGTCCATGGTATTTTCATCATTCTTCGGTAACACCACATCGCAACCGTATAGTGCCGTGCTCCATACATTTGTTTTCAAAAATCTCTTCCTTGTTTCTAAGTTTATTACCCCCGAGCACAAAAGTGCTTTCTTTTTGTTAAAAGCTACTCGACCCTGCGCTATTCTTTGTTTTATGTCTTTATCGCTTCTTCCATCCCAATTTATTTTACTTCCTAAATAAGTGAAGTATTTAACTTCCTCTAATCTTTCATTATTAATTTGTACTTTCGTTTTTGCTCTGCTCTCGCGCCCTCTGCACATTAACACTTCAGTTTTGTTTTTATTCACCCTCATTCCGTATTCCTCTGTCAACACTGCCTCCATTTCGTTCAATGCTGATTCTAATTCCTCCTTACTAGATGCTAATACTGCTATATCATCCGCGAATCTCAGCATTTTTAGTTTCTGTCCCTGTACTTTAATCCCGAAATCCACTCTATCTTTTACCACATTAATCGCCTCTTCGATGTACAGATTAAAAATTAGTGGTGATAGCGTACATTCTTGTCTTACTCCTTTCCTAACACTTACTTCCCTTTTTTCCCCGTCTACTTCTATAACAGCAGTTTTCTCTTTGTATACTTGATTGTGTACTACTCTCCTATCTCTATACTTCATTCCCGCGCTCTTTAGTATCTCGAACATTTTTTCCCATCTTACGTTATCAAAAGCTTTTTCTAAATCTACAAATCCTATATAAGCGTTAATAGCTTCGCGAGTTCCTCTATTTCGCCTAAACCCGAATTGGTCTTCTCCTAGTATTTCCTCCGCTCTATTTTCCATCCTCTTCTGCGCTATTCTGGTTAAGATTTTTGAAGCATGAAAAGTTAGGCTAATCGTTCTAAGCTCTCGCATTTGTCGGCTCCTTTCTTTTTCGGTATAGTAACGATAATGTTCCTCTTATAATCCTCCGGCATCTCGCCCGTTTCGTATATGTATTTTACCAGTTTAAACATCCTATTTACTAATTTCTGTCCCGCACATTTCAAAATTTTCGCCTGTATTTTATCTACACCCGGCGCTCTATTGTTCTTTAGCCCCCTTAGTGATATATAAAATTCCTCTCTCAATATAGGTTTTCCTACATCTTCCCTATCGATGCTAGATTCTTCCTCTAATATCTCTCCTAGTTCCTGACCCTCGTATAAATTTCCTAAGTACTGCTTCCATATATCTGCTTTCTCCTCTCTTCTGATCAGTATGTCCCCCGATTGACTCCTAACGTTTCTACTTATTGTTCCTATATCCCTGAAGTTCCTTTTAATTATTTTGTAAGCCTTATCGGTCTTACCTACTTGCAGCTTATCTTCTACTTCTTTGCATTTATCCTCTATCCATTGTTCTTTCGCTTTTCTACATTTTCTAATGATTTCCCACTTTATTGCCTTATAAGTTTTTAGTCCTTTCTCGTCTCGTCTGTTTTTGTAGCCTCGTCTCTTTAGCATTAAGTTTAAGATTTCGTCCGTTATCCAGGGCTTCCTAGCTTCCCTTTTCTCGTGTCCTAAAACGTCCGGAGCCGCGGAATCTAGACTATTCTTGATACTCTCCCACTCAGTTTCTGCGTTCTTGATTTCGTCATTACTCGCTTCATGATTACTATCCAACATATAAAAATATATACATGCAAAGTGTTACTAACGTAACTAAATATATCCCTGTAACTTTTATTTCAGATGCTCCAAAGGGATTTCACGTTTTCAGAAATTACCTTTCGAACTCATTTGGTAACACCTTTATGCAATTCAAGAACGTATTGAATCCAAAGGTGACATATCGAGTTGAAATGACAAACAGAAAAATTACTTACATGAAGAATATCACTATCGTCGATGTTACCTCGAGAGGGGTATTTGAAATGGCGTTACATTGGAATGCGAAAGAGGAACCCACTCAGGAAATTCTAAAACTATACGCTGACCATAATCAAGAAATACGACAGTATAGATTGAATTTTAGACGGCCAAACAATACTATGTAGTATAATTCGCGTAATATATAATATTGTTAGGATGTAAATAAAAGTAAAGTGTAAATAGGAATGCTATTATTTATATAGTTTTACATTTCCGTATATATATATATATATATATATATATATATATATATATATATATTCTTATACATTATTAATAAATGATAAATCAATTGTTTTATGCCACTATTCATTACACTGAATATCTATGGAAAGAAGTCGTTCACAAGCTGTTTGTTCCCATAAGTTCTGCCTATTTGTATTTGAAAGTTATCTAATCGGTTTACTGAATTTTTAATATAATGTACAATCTAATTGAATGATAACAAGGTGCCAAGAAGCCATTGAAGACGAGGCATTTAAAGTATATTTTGATTTAGTTACATGGACTAACGTATATACGTAATAACACTATGACCATCTACATACTAAATAGCAACGCAACTTTTTTGCGTAAAATATCCAAGACATCACTCACTACATGGAGTGTATGTTGAGCGAAGGTCTTTATTTAGGCCTTATTAATTTAAATAATAAAAAGAATCTAACAAAATATAATAACGAAAATAATGACGTTATCAGGCGCAATGCATGTGGCAGATTCGGACGACGCATACAAATCCAGGGAATGCACAAAAAAAATCCACACCATATCGAGAAAAGTGGTTTGGAGCTAGGAAGCTATGAGGGCGTTCGAGTTAATATTCGTAATACATGCGACAGGGCAAAGAAAAAAGTGACTGCCGGATCTTACAGATCAGCTGCGCCCGCCGGAATGTTAAAAGTTTCTTAAACTTCAAAAACTTATTTCATAACAGAATTTTGAATATTGGGCAAAACTTTATTATCTTGATGTACACATTTCGCTACTAAGAGTGGTACTTGGCATCTTCTCTCGACTTAGCCCTCTATAACTAAATATCTTATCAAAAACAGGAAATCAGTTTTCCACGAAGTTTATTTCAGAAGTAGATTATTGAGATTATTTTCTTTTTTAATGTTTTTCGAAAATTTAACAACCCTTAGGAAGATATTATTTCTTCGTATGGATTGTCATGAAACAAAAGTATTATCTGCAATGAATTTTTATATTAAATGAATGGAATTGCCGTCACGAGCCTACCACGTTGGTAGGTTACACTTGCGACATGTACCAGACAAGAAATCGTTCAGATATTATCGACCGCCTTCTCCATAAAAACAAATCTAATTATCGAAAAAAAGTGTATCAACGACAGTTATGCTCCAAAATGCCTCGGAAAAAAGCTCGAGCAATCAAGGTCGCACGTCAATTTTTTCCACCACCAAGGATACTCTTTGAGTGCCTCTCGATTACTTTGTTGGCGGAGCGTATACACACGGCCCATTTCGAATGTATTAATAATTACGTAAATATATAAATACCATCATCTGCGTAGTTCCTATTCGCTGGCCGGTAGCGAAACGTACAACAATAGACGGGAAAAAAGATCGGAAATTGTCTCGCGAAGGGCGTCACGCAGACCACGAAAAGATCGGTTGAGCATAAAAGCGACCGGACCGACTTGGCGATTTGCTGTCGGCGTTACTTATTGAAACCCTTCTTCAGTTGACGGTCGGCGCGTCACTTCGCCTTCTTCAGCAAACGTACACGAGTGAGTGTGAAAGTGGGCGAGGTGTCTTAATTGGATTCTAACCTTTGGAGAAAGTGATTTGCATCAGAAATGGACGTTCAACAGTTCAGGGAGTTCGGCAAGGCGGCTGTGGATTATATCGCGGATTATTTTCAGACTTTGCGGGATAGGTGAGAGATACACGGATTGTTATTAGTGTTATTCTATTTCTATCCATTGTTGTACTATATTGGCACCAGGAAAATATTTGAAAATTCAAGTGAAATTATTGTTCAGCTCAATAAAACTGAATACTCCAACGGTTTCATTAACTAAAAGATGGTGAAAACTAATGACCAAAGGACTTAAGGTAGTACTTAGTTACATAAATTTGTAGCCATTTGACAAGGAACTATAAATGAAGAAACCAGATTGATATTGAAAGTAAATTACATCGATATCTTATATTTTACTTTTGGAAAATGTATGACAGTACAATGCAATTTTATTTTAATTCAATAATTTATATATGACGATTTGTAACTGCCTAAACCTTTTGAGATGAAAACTCACATGACCGCTTTTCATAGACAGCTTCGAGGGTGACACACATGTATCTTTCATTTCACTTTTAATACAACGAGGAAAATATATTTCTGTGACGGTATTTTTTCTGTTTTTCCGTTTTTTTTTATTTACAGCTATTCTACACACTCTATAGGCTTCTAAAAGATCTGAGTGCGATTTCTTCATTTTCCATCATATATCTGAACATAATTATGTTCAGTTAATGATTGTGAAGTGATGTCACAATGCAAGTGTCCACAAATCTCTGCTATGATTGTTTTTATTAAATTTGACCTAATGGCTACCAAAAGGCTTATTTATAATTTAGACTTTTTCGAATATTTAAAAGAATTGTAACAAACATGACTCCATGCACTCAAGACAAAACGGTCTTGGAAACTAATTATTAATAGTTTTTAATATATTACGTTATACCTGCACGCAATTAAAGAACGCCATGTCTACTACAGAGAACTCACTATGAAAGATACCATCTTTTTTGCTAATATCACAAGCTTATCATCTAATATCTTAAGAACAAAGTTGTATTGGAAAAAAGTTATAGATAGTTCTCTATAGAGATAATCGAACACACTAAGTAGGAACACGATATATTGCACTTAAAATGCATAAGTGAATACATTTTTTGTTGGCAAATACACTCACTTCGGTTACTTTAAAATCCTAAGATTATAGGTAAAATTAAAATATATCAAAATAATTAATTTAAAGGATATACATGTATTATGAAAATTTCGAAATATTTCAATATCAGATAAATGAATATTTAAGAATATGTAGTTTTTTTGAAAATTAAAAATTTTACTGGAATATATTTTCAGAAAATCATGGCTTCTATTTAGACTGGTACATATGATAATTATACATTTCTTCTTGAAAGAATACGAATTTAATTAGAGGTTACTATTTGGAGGGGTTGGTGATACTTAATTACTAAAATATACAAAAAGGCCACAAATCAGATGAGTTTGAACTGACATCGTATGTTATAATATTCAATCAAAATTATAAATTATCATTATGTAAATATTTATGTATTTTATGAAAATAAAATATAAAATATTTTTATATACCTATTTATTTATGTAGCCTACTTAGTAAAATTTCATTTACTTCATCTATTCATATATATGATAATACTCTATTTAGTAGTAGTCGTAAACATATGTATGTTTCCAAATTATGTTTCTTCTCGAAGTTAAGTAAATTATGAACTATTTATGTAACCCTGTATTATATTACATATTTATAAAATAACAAATTCAAATTGTTTTGTCAAATCGTTATTTTTGTATGATGAAAGTCGATTATGCTGCTGGATATTTAATATCCAGCAGCATAATAGACTTTTATCTGCTCTATTCTAAAGTTTATATACGACGATTTCTTCTACAAAAATATTGTATAAAATTTTACTTTTTAAGTTAACGTGATAAAAATTTATTTAGTTCACGTTGTAATTTATAATAATACCCCATTTAGTAGTAGTCGAAGAAATATTTTTCCAAATTATATTTCAGCTCGAAATTAAGTAAGCTATGAACTATTTATGTAACCGTGTATTATATCACATATTTATAAAGTAACAAATTCAAATTGTTTTGTAAAATCATTATTTATGTACTGAAATATCCAGCAGCATAATATGATGTCTCTCAAGAAGATAATACAAAAACAGTTAAGAAAATTGCCTGTAGTTATTATTATATTATACCATCTATTAGTATTTACTAAATAATTAATAAAGTCTTTATACAATAAGGAACAAATAAAAAACGTTATTAATTATTAGATAAAAATCTCTCAAAGGAATCAATAAATCCACGTATTATCTAAAGTAGCTACCATAATGGTAAATATAATGCAGTAGCTGTTTTAGAAATTAACAGCAGGGATTGTAAAATATATCTCATTTGTCTTTAATGGCCCTTTAAATTTATTATTTTTTGACTCAACATCTTCCATTAATAAATTGAATTATGTTCCTCTCATGAAAGCAATACATGGGTGTTAAACCTGAAAATTCAGAGGGTCATATTAAACCTCTTGGTATAATGAGAAAAGTTTTCCTTCTAAAACTGTTGTTGAATATTTGTCACTCATCAAAAAATATTCAAAAGAAGCAAATTATATAATACTCTTAATAAAAGTTTATATGATTTTGAGTAAAGTGAGTGATATAGAATGTTGTCAATAAATAAATAGTTAGAAACGGCAATCAAATATAAAATTATCATTAATAGTTTTTATATTTATCAATAGGTAAATTGTTCTAATTTATGAGATTTCATCATAGAAATCATTTTGAGCCACATTAAACTGATCTCAGTTATGATTTGGGAGCTGTCCAATAGTTTTGTTTATTGTAAGAGATGTAAGTAAAATACAATTTTACGAAATTGTATTTATCAGACCAGAAAATCGATCCACAAATATATGATAGAAAATTCGTAAACATAGTGGATATCCGCTTACCTTTCCTTAGGTATCTACTAATAGCGGCTACTGTAGTAACCTTATTAAGTTGTTAATAATTTTTTGTATGAGTTTATTCGCTAGTATCTTATACTTTCCAATTCAATTCCTTTCCAATTAATGTGAATTGTATTTATTTAACCAAATATTCTTGATAAAATCTATTCTGGTTTAATTGTATTTATGGTACTAAAATAGTACTTTCTGTTTGCAGTTTAACATTAATATCAGTCTGATATAATAACTGGATATTATGATATGAATTTTTAAATTCATTTTATATGAATCATGGGGTATAAACCAAAGAATGCAGTCATACACAAATCTAGCTACAGTTATATAACAGTGGTTTCGTAAAAGCCTAAAGTCGTTCTCTATTCTCTATTTACAGACTATAAAATAGATTTATTTGCTAAAAATAATAAATCAATAATGCGGTTATATGCATGCAGATTTTTAATATGTGCAAACAATTGAAATATGTATTATAAACAAACTAAGAGGGTATTATAATTTTTTTTAATATACTCATAAAATTATTAAGTATTTTGTAAAATCATCAAGTATTTACAGTAATAGGAGAAAGAAAAAATAGCAATACGTATCAGGGACAGTGACAGCGCCAGGCGGGGGCCTGATTTGGGGCACGTGCCCACCCAATCAGTGACAGTGCCCACCCAGAAAATTTACTACCTACAAAATTATAATATGAAACAAAATATAAATATAAAATGTTGACTACTACTATTTCAAAATTTTAAAATGAACAAAGTGTTAAAATCAACAATATTTTACAGCTATCCGACATGCTAAATAAATACAGATTGGCATTCAATAAGATTTATAAATTATGTTCAATATGTATCACAATTCCTGTATCAAGTGCGGTATGTGAAAGGATCTTTTCACGTCTGAAAGGGTTAAAAAACGATTTAAGAAAAAAAATGAAACATGAGAGATTAAGTAATTTTGCTGTACTAAATATAGAGAAAAAAATAGCTAAAAGTTTGGATTTGGATAAGATTGTTGAGGAATTTACAACAAAACTGAAATAATTTTATTAGTATTTTAACTTTATTACTTAATGTACTACTAATTTATTTCGTAAATTGTGTTTATGTTTATGTTAATATGTTTGTATCTTTGTATTGATTGAATTGACAATGAATGACTACCCCCACCCCTCCCGACACACATCCCAAATATGTGCCCAACCCAAAAATTTTGTACCACTTTTTGCCCTATTTTAGAAATCCTGGCGCCGTTACTGATCAAGAACGGTTTTCAATGTCAGGGATATACGCAATGCCTCTTGTTTTATTTCCTTTTTTGGGAGAATCGTAACAGAGAGGTAAAAATCAATACATACATCAAGACTGAAAATCTATTTTCGACAAGCATGGTCTAAAAAACGTGGTGAATTGTGAGGAAACAAATAAATAACGTTAGTTGTGAAAGTAGGTAAATAACCTCGGAGACAAATAATACAAACTAACATAAATTAGAGTTACATAACATTTTGAACAATAGTTTTGAATTTATTAGCCTAGATGTGTTTTTATGTGCAAGGTGTCAATTATTAAGAACATAGTAATGATCTTGCAGTATATGTATATTGAAATTCTCAAGGTTACTTTTATTAACGCTAATTTCACACTCTGTAATTTACACTATTACAGCCTTAAACTTCTAAGAACGCACTAGAAACATTTACTTTATTCAAGATCAATGATTGATTCTCTTACATAATAAATCGTTTCAAAAAGTTTTTTCAATTTTTTTTTTGACGTCCTATGTACACCAGTGTAGCAGTATTAAATTTCCATAGTTATTATATCTCAAGGTTAGGGGAATATGAAATTAATGAAAAAAGAAAATTTGGAACAAAACGTTACAGAAATCTAACATCTAAACCTCCACAAATATATTTTTCTAACAATAATGTGCTACCACTTAGCTCACCTATATTGTTCTTTAGCGTAACCGTATAGAGTGGCATCTCGTGGGATGAACATGCGTCAACGAGTTATTTGATTAAAACAAATTGATACTTAATGCTTGCAGGACTAACGAAATATATAGGCCAGTTTCAATTATCCTTGCAATATTCTTTATATATCCAAGTGCTATGACATTTTCTCGAGTTCTTGAAATATAACTTTCATGAAGGATGCTCAGATAAAGTTATTTCTTTACTCCCTAATAGTAATCACTAGTATAAGAGTAACTTCTATTATACTAGACATTGTGACAGAACTTACTAGTACATAGCGAAACGTGATAAACGTTCAAGATGCAAGATTCAATAAAAATGAGTCCAAAATTGTATAATTAAGTATTACATACCATGAACTGTAGATTATGCTTTTAAGGTCGATAATACGGGTATACGGGCATAAATGGGTTTTATATCCATTCGAAACTTATACTAAATTAAAAATAAAACTACTAAATAAAATTAACTGAATAAAAGAATAAGAAGTACTAAGTAGGTTCGAATTTTAATAACCCTCAAACTGCCCTGCTTTTCTGTAATGTAATACACGAACAAAGCAAAGTTTAAAAATCAAAAATCTGTTAGAAATTGAAACCTAACTTTCACCTAAAATTGTATTTGCAATATTTCTAGTACAATCTGCTTTAAAAATGGATTGTAGCGATATTGAAATCGCTGCAAAGATTGCCTGCATGTCCTTTTGACTAGAAATGTCTAAGAAAAGGTATGAAATGGCTTCTAATTTCTTCCTGAAGTAGTGCAACATTGAAAGGTAGAGACTCATACAAGTAAAGCAACCTTGTTTCTGGGAACATATAGAAATACAATTATTGCTCTGCGAGTCAACTGCGAGAATGCTGCCGTCAACAATTTCCTTAAACGATAATAACATTGTAACATACAAAATTATTAAACAACAAAACAAAAATATTAGACCTCGTCCTAAAAAGTGAAATATTTGTAATGGAAGACACTACCAACTTTTTGAAAAAAAAGCACGTGACCAAATATATATAATGATAAAGTGGTCGTCATAATGGGAATGGCTGGAATCTGTAGCAATGACAAATTATACAAGATAACTCTAGACGATATTTTATATAGAGGAAGCACAATATTTGTTAGAAAACCCGAATCAAAAAACCATAAATTACCAAGTTCTATTGTTGACAGTCAACATGAAAATTGAAAATAATATCTGGAATTATTAACAAAATATAAATGAATCCTCGACCAATAAATTTTTAAAGGAATTTTCAAAATTCTTTTCAACACTTCCCAATTTGCTATGATGCAAAATAGAAAATGTGTCAATTAATTCGAAGAGAGAAACATTTTTACTAAAGTTTATTACGCCATTACAAACTGTTCTAATTTGAAAACCAGAAATGTATACCGGGCATTCATTTTGTAGGACTCACCCACTCTTTTGGCGATGTTGACGTTCTTAGATTAAAGAAAACATAATAGGTGGAAAGTCGTCGAAAAGTTATGTGGTAGAATCGTTCGGTAAACAACGTAGAAGTGTCTAGCAAGATATTCCACACCTTCAATTAAAAAGCTGGATCATCTCATCGAACTTCTCATCAAGCTAGTGATATTTCATATAACATAGTTCCACTTGATGGCTCTGAATTAAGTGAAAAATAAATAAAAATGTAATATCAATGTTTCCTGTCAAAAATAAGAGTATTTGTTATCTTCGTATTTCAATATGAAATAAAGATTTTCATATTTCAATATAGATAAGATAAGGTAAAACTACTATCGTATCTCTTTCGAGTTTTCTATATAAAGTGAATGTTTATTTTTAATAGCCATTGAAACTTGCAAATGAATTTGAGTTTGAAGTTTCAAATGTATTTGAAGAAGTTATTTATATTAATTGTAATTATTGTAAAGCGTGGTCCAACCAAAACGCACGATGTTAATTGTAAATAAAACAAAAAGTTTTCAGAGAATTATCTTAATATTTTTATTATGATAGAAGGATCTATGACAATTATGTGTGAAACAAAATATCGGCCAAATGCTCGCCACGGCTTCGGTGGCATACCTCTATCCGATGGTCCATATCTTCAATGACTGAGACATAATTGAGGTTCAATGTCGTTAATGTGCCGAATTATCTCATCCTTTAGCTCTTGAATTGTTTCTTATTGGCTTATTGACGTACACTTTTTCTTTTAAATATCCCCAAAGAAAGAAGTCCAACGGTGTCAAATCACATGATCGTGGCGGCCAATTAACATCGCCACGACGTGAGATAATACGGCCATTGAATTTCTCGCGCAAAAGTGCCATTGTTTCGTCGGCTGTGTGGCAAGTGGCACCATCCTGTTGGAACCACATATCGTCCAGGTCCATATCCTCAATTTCTGGCCACAATTGTTGGGCACGACGACGAGTCGAGGTTGACGGCTCTTCTGCTACACTATCGCGAACAACAGCAATGTTTTCCGCAGAACGAACTGGGCGAGTATGCACAGGCATTTTCACATTTCCTACAGACTCGGTTTGCTGAAATTTGCGCACAATTCTTCCGATTGTGGACACATTTGGTCGATTATGCTGACCAAAAAAGTCACGAAGTGCACGAAATGCATTTTGATTTGAACGCCCATTTTCGTAAAAGGCTTCAACAATCTTAACGCGCTGCTCAATTGTGTACCTCTCCATGGTTGAATTTGTCAAACACTGAAACAAAGAAATGTCAAATTAAGTTGGGCAAAAAACTTGACGTTAAGGTGTGACTCACAATTAACATCGTGCACTATGCTTGGACTACCCTTTATATTATCAAAATACTACAAATAGTTCAACAAAGTCTCTCCTTTGGAAATAATTCAAATTGGTAGGTGAGAAATTTATCGTTTTTTAACTATTCATTGTAACATCAGCTACATGGGTGAAATCATATTGAACAAACGAATAATGCGAAAGCATATTAGATCCCAGTCTTCCAATATAAAAAAGGGTGCTAGATTATCTTATGCTTCTTATAATCTTCAGTGATGGAACTTAACATTGGCTTATAGAAAAATTATAATAATAATTTATAACTAAAATAATATCAAAGTATAAATTGAGGAAAAAGTTAGGGTTATAGGGACGAAAATAGACTATCAGCATCTTATCGAAGTATTTTAAAATATATGCACATATCTATGTATGCATATCAGTGACAGGAATTGTAACACCTAGAAGTAACTCATATTTATTGATTAAATTCTGTAATATGCTCACTACCTTATATGTTGATCAAATTTCGATAATAGCTGTAAAAATAAATGGAACTTTTTACTTTTATTAAACACTCAACAACAGACGAAACTGTTCCAGTCGAAACGTTGGTCGACTTGACGTATCATGCTGTCTACTTCAGTTACCTAAAGTTCATAATACTCGACGTGGATTTTTCTAGAGGTGGTCGATCCGACACACGATTTATCCACAAAACAAGACGTATACTCGTCAAGGCGACACATCGACCGTCTGTGTTTTATGACACAAGTAACACAATCTAATGATTTCACAACAGTCAGTTGTCAGGCCGTCTTTGCCATGCATTCTACGAGAATGGCTTCGTCTGCTTTCGACCTTTAAGAACTGTCACAAGAGGCCACAATAAGTATGAAGGGGGTACGGAGGCGTAATATATCTTAATGAGTTTGAGTGATGACATAATTGGGTTGCGGGGATTTGAAATCGCATTTAAGGAACATGCTTACAGCATAAACAGAAATAAATAAGAGTGAGAAGATATGGAGAATGATGTTTATTCAGTATTCAGTAGGGGTTCATTATAACACACTGTGGGAGTTGCATATGGGTGATTGTTGCCTATGCTAACAACTTATTTCTTTTAAGCAAAATGCTCTACAACTAACTATTTTTCAGAGCATTTATCCAACCATTATTTCAACAGGCAATATCCTTCTATGGCAATTATGACTATCCCATCCTACGCGAACTATTTAGAAGCTCTTCAGCATGAGATTCCTGTTGCAGCTTATATACCTGCACTGCTGTGATTTCAGTATTTCTGTAACATAGAAAGGGGGTGACAGGGACGCCCGGTCAATCTTTGACATCCTTAAACTCATTATTTATTCATATCTTTATTACCATCGTGTTCCCTACTATAATACACGATATTTTACGATTATTTTTAGTAAATATTGTTCAATTATGGTGAAATTGTAATTTACTCTTACTTAGACTATGTTTGTTTGAATTTTTGTACAGTAAAATATTTGCTGTTATTTAAACTTGGCGTGTTTGTATATTATTTTCTAGTCCTGCGGTTTCTCTCCACTATTTGTGCACTCGTCCATCCTCCGGTATTTGATTTGTTTGGTCGACGTCGACGTCACCGTCAGTCCATGCCTCGTTGAATGTTGTCGAGTTCGTTATTATTGTCATATGTCCAAATCTTCATACAAATATTTATGTTTGTGAGCATTGTCTATGTTAATTGTTCTTAAGCTTTATGTAATTTATGGACTCTGTATTTGTGTTGTATAAACTTTGTCTGCTAGTTATTTTCTGTGTTGTTTTATGTATTGTGCTTGTGCTATCTCATGTAGCCACTATCTGCTTGCGTTAGTTAATAGTCTTAGTGTTTTATTTTGTGTCGTCTGTAGCTTTAGGTACTGTCTTTTAGATATGTTGTGCCATATCGGACAGACATATGTGATTATGGAGCTTAACATTACTTTATAGATCAGTAGTTTATTTTTGTTTAACGTTTACTCTTTCTGTTAATAAGCTGGATATAGCTTGTTCATAATAAAATATAAAGATTTTGTATTATATTACTGAAATGTTTTTTAAATATTAGTTTTATATAGAAAGTTAGTTACTGTAAACTCTAGACTATTATGTTATGAATATATTTACACGTCCGTTTTGTATATTTTTATTTATGTATGCATCATTTATGTTAGTTTTGTTGCAGACCAGTGTTATCATCGGTCCACCCAGGCTACCTAGGGGAACTGTTACCTAAAGAACCTCCCCAGACCGGGGAATCCTGGCAGGATGTACTTCAAGATGTCGATAGGATCATAATGCCTGGACTAACACATTGGCATTCGCCACATTTTCATGCATATTATCCCACGGCGCATTCTTTTCCGGCTGTAGTTGGGGAAATGATGAGTGCGGGCTTCGGATGCGTTGGGCTTAGTTGGGTGAGTTTTAATAGAGATTGACATCTCTTATACTACAAAGATTATATTTAGAAGATTCCAACGCGATTTCAATCAATATGGGTTTTAATGCTTTTATTGTATTGAAAATCCATATGCAACAGAATTTTCAATAGCAACAATAAAACGAAATAACAGTTACTAAGATCAGACATATTTTTCTTAGAAAGTTTACAATAGATTATTACTATTAAACACTTTAGAAATTATTTTATTGTTCTATATTTCGGTAAGTTTATATTTTGAAAACTGTGAAGTGTTTACTGACTCGTGAAATTAATGGAATCTTATATCACTTCAGTTATTTATTTTAAGCAGCTCTTTCTTCTCGATTTAAGTGGCTCATCTTATACAGAGTGTCTCAATTAGAATATCGGGTGTTAATTGATTTAATATGGAAATATATTTAACTACAACTTTCGTTAATCATCTTCAACAAATTGGTTGATCATCTTGATCATCTTTTCCTCTTGTTTTTTGGAAGTATAATTATCAACTATTAACATGTTTATCGTCACAATGGAGGCCAATAAATTGTCTTCCAAGGTATATTCTTGTTTGAAATTGTTAATAAATCATCCCACAAGGATATATAATTCAGTTCTCGATAAAAAGTCATAACTTACTTCTATTTTTTTTTTTTTCATAAAAGAACAACGTTTGTGACTTGAAGCCTCATCACTTACTACATATTTCAAGCATAATCCACTAGACATATATGCTCTCTTTTCACAGTGATTACATAAAGAAATATTACAGAATTAAAATAATAGGTACTTTTTCAAAAAATTCCCTTACAAGAAACTGTCAGAAGTGAATTTTTGGGCAATTTTTACGAAATATACAAATAGCCTTGGCCACTAAGAGGCAACATTAGTAGCCCAACATAAAACCCCTAGCTCCAAATACCGAACATTTGTGGAAACAAATATTTCCATTGTGTTTTTAATCACGAGAGTTTTCTAGAGCAATAAACCTTTTTATTCCTGTACTATAGGCTATAATTCACTAATATTATACAGCCATATGAAAAGTACTCCTCCTGCATAAGTATCTAAGATCTATCTAGTAACTTTATGAAATAAAACATATTATGAAATAAGATATTGTTTCATAACAATATGTCAATATCAAGTTGAGAGTTTACTGTTGCCTCAGAAATAATAAAATATATATTTTTTATTTTTGGCTTTGAGACACCTATTTTATACAAGCTCCAGCTATAATATTCGATTCTGATCTTATAGATTAGTTTTTCATATTTTACAGACAAATAAAAATGTATATTGAGGCAACTGATAATAAATCTGAAGAATAAATTAAACTCAATAACTTTACCAAAGTGTCATTAAATTTTTTGGATCACCAACCTATGAACCTTCGGCTACCATGAAAAATGCATAGAAAGTATACAATATTCTGCGTTTAGTATCTAAAATATTGGACCAGTACAAGGCACAATTTATATGCCTTGGAACTTCATTTAACAGAATACTGAGGCACGGAGTGGGTGCCTTTGGGTGATGAACATGTTAACTTTGAACTGTCAGATATTATGTTTCACTGTCAACTTTTAAAACATTAGAGCCTTAATCTTTCGAAACAGACAACCATGATGAAATAAACATTAAATTTAGAAATAAGGCCATTCAATTTAGGTGATCAGGCTTATTTTATACGTATATTCTTGGTTACCGAGAAAGCTTGTAGGATGAACATGGTTCTTTCTCGAGTTCGATGAGACCATGTATAAGTCTATACAAATACATATTATGTTAATATGGTTGTGATGAACATATATAACGTATGGTAATAGTATCCCATGATCTACTAAGTTATACACAAGAAGAACATTTGTAGAAATATGTAAACAATTAAATATAAACTGTGTTCTTATTTTAATCTATTGACATTTCATACATAATTTATGATTATAATACGTTTATTGGTTGACATATATACGAATGCCAATAAACTCGATATATTGACTCTAATTATATTTTAAAAAATCGGAAATAGAAGAGGTTCCTGTTTTATAAAATCAATATTTCGTCATTCTTAAATCAACGTCCATACCGAAATTTATTCTCCATTTAGTAATGATCTTTTTATCATGATAATTTGTTGAAAAAAATGGATATAATGTTTCCGGTTTGTAACACAATTCGGACATACATTGAATGTTACTTTACTCTAGACGAATCATTTGATAAAGATTTTTAATTCACGTATGCTTAAAACACAGGAGTATGTAAATACAATATTCCACCCTCAATTTAACCAATTAAGACTATATACACATTACGTAAGTATGAAAATACTTTAGCTTTGTGTTTGTTGGGACACCCTATAAGAATCGCTCTCAGTAAATTATGACATAGCCACGATGACCACATCTAATTTGTACGTGGACCAAATACTGGCTTAATTACAAATTAATAAAATTACATAAGTAAAAATCTGCAAAGTCATGCGAAAGTGAATATTCTGTCGAGGTATGTGATAGCCCGGGGTTTAACACTGACCTGGGATGCTATTAAAAATGCCACATAAGTACCAAAATTATAGGGTATTGAGATTATTGCAAACTAAAAACTAGAAAGTAGTCTGACGTTCTAGATACTGGATACATCATCTTAGTTCATGTCAATAACAAATCGTAATTAAGGTGTTCAAGATTCATACTTAGAAGGTTTAACTGTAAATCTCTTTAAAACATCAAGAGTTTAGTACATATTTGATATTTGTTTTTGTAATTATGGTCAAAATTTTTATGGTCAAAGTAATAATAATAATAATAAATAAGGAATAAACTCCACTAAATTATGTGCTTGAAAAATACTTTCTATATGCATGATTATGCTCCAAATATTCCTTCTATATTTTTCAGACAAAAATTTCTAAGTGGGAAATCCTTTTAAGGAATTTGTTTGATGATAGAGCAATGCGGAAATGTACCAGGGGTAACTTAGGCGTCAATTAGTAAGATGAGGCGTCAATAAAAAATGCTGAATTGTAATTTTTACCCATAACGGAACTGTATATATTTTACTTTTCTGAGTAGTTTTAATTTAAAAAAATTATGATAACGTTTCACTCATGTAGTAAATGCTTCATAGGAATATTTGACATTCAATGATGCGCATGTGTAAAGGCGTCTGCGATATTATGTAAAAATTGGTTCGCTATTCTATAACAGTGCACTTGGTATTCATAAAAAGTTAAATTTGAACAGATTAGACGCCATGTGTTGTAGAGCAAAGAAATGTCAGTAGTCAGAAATCCATACCTGATAATAGGTATGGATTTCAGATACCTGATACTACAAACTCGACAATTAAAAGATAATATAATAAGGTGACCGCGATCACATACAGATAGAAAGGTCATATTTTTATATATGTCATAGTTTTATATATATATATATATATATATATATATATATATATATATATATATATACATCTATATATGTGGCATATATTTATATATGTGCCACATCGTGGCATCCTAGATCAGCCTCGACTTTTATGTCATATACGATTCACTCGCGAACATTGCTAATAATATACCAAGAAACACCAAATTTGTGAAAGCTCCTTATGTCACCGGTGGGGACTTAAATTAAAGCACCGTCTCAGAATAATCCGGATGTTGGTTCGATTCCCACATAATTCAACTCTTGATATATTTGTATATCCGTATGAATTTCAGTGGTTATTGGAAGAATAGCACTAAGTTAAACTGCGCCTCCATAAAAACAAAGGCACAAAAAAATAATACTGCACCAAATTGGATCCACTATTTTACACCGTATACTTGTATGTCCTTCAAATCATCGACCTCTATCTTGTAAATTGACTGATAAGTATACACTGAGCTTGACTTACCTCTAGAAAAAAAGTCGCTATAAAAACTATCGGCAGGCTAAATAATTATATCTGATACAAAATGACCTGTATACTATTCATTTCATAGCTATTTTCCAAGTAAAAAACACTCTTATCTTGCCGCTAAACAGAACAGTCTATCTGAGCCTAACTATAAGAACAAGCCACGATATGAGATAAGATCCGTTTGGGATTTTTTATTTGGCAAATAGCGATGAAATAAACTATACATCTCTTTACAATTAAAAGAAGACATAATGAAAAGTAATTTAATATTACTAGATAATCGAATCAAATTAAATATTATAGCACATTAATTACAAATTATCAAATATCAATGTTAGTATATAATATGTACAGTACAGTACAGTACATGTACAGTACATAAATTAATTACTTTAATTACTATAATATAATTAATAATAAAAGATCAAAACTCAGACAGATTAATACTTCAGAACAAAACGTAATAACTTTAAAGAAATCGAAAATTAAGGTGTTGCAAAGAACGCAATGTTGACATTCAGCTCAAAAACAAAATTAGAAAAAAATCGTATATCAGTCAATTTCTTTTGAAAAAAATAAAGTTGATGTGTTCAGAGTCTTTCAAAAAAACATTTAATGACAAAATTATGAATACTGTGTAAAGTTTGTCACCATACCGTGTAGTAATGACATGGTTCTATTTTTTCTTTTTTTTTTTTTGAAAATCAAACAGGAAAAACATGAATTTCATATATCGCTCTTGGAACGCACTTACGTGTTAATTTACGTAACGAGAATAATTTAGAAATTAGGCTGAAGAAAGTACTCGTGACATATTCTAATCAGTATGCTAAATACCAATATATTATTAAATGCTTGACACAGCAGAAGAAGAAATGAATGTTACGCATACAAATGTTAATTTCGTTAGATTTTCTAATATCAGACTACTACTGAAGTAATACGTTGCGACATAAAATTTTCTTATAACTCTCCGATATAATGTTGGTTCAATTATCTGAATTTCCTCTCACATTCTGGGTTTTACCTGAAGCGAAGTCTTAGATTTCAAATAATACCATATGAAGAAGTGCATAGACATTAAATCGGGACTTCGGACGACCAATTAATGTCCTCCCGCACTTATTCTGAAAACGTTGCTCTAAAGACTTCTATTGATAAACTTGTAATATGGAATGTAGCTCCATCTTGTCTGGTGTCTAACAAACACATGCTCACATATTTACCACTACTACTTTCCGAGATAAGGAAAACATTTGAGGACACTATGTATTATATTTTTAATGTACTGTCGATTTTCTCGAAAAAGCGAAGACGGAAGGCGAAGCAACTTCAAAATTCGTCCTTACCGAGAGAACAGTTGAAGTTGTACTCTAGGATAGGGAAATCCGATGATACCATTAAATTATAATTTTCTGTTCTTACACATGTACAAAGTTTGATGATGGGCCAATATTAAATTCAAGGTAAACTACTTTTTAGAAATCAAAAGACATTATGTCAAAATTAAAAGACCGTTTATCTTTAGAAGCCCACTGTATAGCTAACTTAATTGGTTAACTTTTGCAGGTAGTCAAAAATTTATTCGGAATTAAAACCTATATTTCAGGGAAATTTTAAGTGTTTCAACACAATATTTCTTGATGGTACGCAGCTCTGACTATAGCCATGAGAAATACTTTTATATAAAAATAAACAGTTTTAAAACCTTAAAACAGACTTTTCCGCACGTAGAACATCTCTACCTCGAAATTGAGTGGCCGAGAAAAAGTAAACCAACACATAAATGCAGAATATGTGTTTCATGCGACTGATTTACTTTTTTCAGTTTTTCTCAAATAGTCCACCATCGTGCTTTTTCATGACCCATAGACAGGGTGGGGTCTGTCCTATGCACTTCAAAGTCAATAGATGTCGTCTGGTAAACGCCCGTAATCAGAACTAGTCGAGAACCGATCGATCCGACACGATTTAATTGAGTGATCGTACTAACAAAAATAATTTCTCAAGTAGCCCACCATTGTGCTTTCTCATGACTCATGGACATGGTAGAGTGTGTTTTGTCCACCTCAAAATCAATAGGCGTCGTCTGAGAGACGTCCCCGATCAGAATCAGTCAAAACCCGATCGATCCGACACGATTTATTTGATTTATCGTGTTAACAAACAAACATTCTCAAATAGTCCACCAAATTGCTTTCTCATGACTCATGGACTGGGTGCGTTGTGTCCTATCCACTTCAAAATCAATAGGTGTCATATGGGAGACGTACCCAATCAGAATCAGTCAAAACCCGATCGATCCGACACGATTTAGTTGAGTTATCGTGCTAACAAGAGATTCTAATGCCGACAACAACGACACACACATAGACAAAATTTGTTACAAACCATTTTGTTGTTTTTAGGCCGAAAAACGAAAAAGAAACCAATTTTTTTTACATTTTTCTTTAGACGACTGCATTACTTTTCAGCTAGTATAGTTGAGTGCGGAAAAGTAAAATAAAATAAACAGTTTTAAAATCTTAAAACGGACTTTTTCGCACGTAGAACAGCTTTATCTCGAAATTGAGAAAAAATAAACCAACACAAATGTAGAATATGTGTTTTATGCGACAGTTTTACTTTTTTCAAATAGTCCACTACCGTGTTTTCTAATGACCCATGGACAGGATGGGGTGTGTCCTATCCACCTAAAAATCAATAGGTATCGTCTAGTAGATGTCTCTAATCAGAATCAGTCGAAACCCGATCGATCCGATACTATTTAATTGAGTGATCGTGCTAACAAAAAAATTTCTCAAATAGTCCACCATTGTACTTTCTCATGACCCATGTACATAGTAGAGTGTATTCTATCCACCTCAAAATCAACAGGTGTCGTCTGGAAGACGTCCCCAATCAGAATCAGTCAAAACCCGATCGATCCGACACGATTTAGTTGAGTTATTGTGCTAACAAGAATAAATGCCGACGACAACGACACACACACAGCAAACATTTCTTAAAAACCATTTTTTTCTGGTTTTTATGCCGAAAAACGAGAAAAAACTCAAAAACAATTTTGCTTTTTCGCTTTTTCTTTACATGATTACATTACTTTTCCGCGTATAGTAGAACGAGGAAAATTAAAATTTGTTCGATATAGTGTAACCTTGTTGTTAGATTTAAAATCTCATGCCAATTTTTATTTTCCGCCTATTCTTCTGAACGATATAATGCCGAGATTAAGGCATCGAGGAAATGAATAATTAAATTATCACAACAATATACATGCATCAATTTTATTGTATTACGCTTCTAACACATATTCTCGATTTCGATCTTGAAACAGCACATTGTAACCGAGGAGAGCATTACCTTATTACCCCTTCGTGACAAGCGCAACTCCACAGAAACGTAATTAATCACAATTAGCATGCTTTATATAACTGATTGCCATAATATGCATTCTACTTTGGTAGACACGCAAGTTTCGCTTTCTAATAATCTTGACCTTGCGACAGGTGGCCAGTCCAGCGTACACGGAATTAGAGGTGGCTATGATGAACTGGCTGGGAAAGTTGCTGCACTTACCCGACGAATTCCTCAATTGCTCCGAAGGACCTGGTGGAGGGGTTATACAGGTAAGATAAACTTATCGTGAGGGAGAATGATGAGAAGGTGTTATAATCTTCTGAAGAAAACATCAGTGAAGCTTCACATCATTACTTTTATGTTTTCGAAGATTTAAATCATAATACCTACACGATGTTATGATTAAATAATTTCAACTAATGTTTAATAAATTAAAATAGTGTTATCGGGAACAAACATGATTAAATAACAGAATGGAACAGTACCTAATGTCAAATGTAATAAAACCGGTGTTAATGAAAAACTCAATAAAAAACTTGGAGGCGATGTTAAATAATAAGACTTATAATTTAATATCGTGCAGATTCTCCTCTATCTCTTTGCTTTCATTAGTCTGAGCATGCTATTTATCAAGTGGTGAATGGTTTCCTGCGGAATATCCCATTCGACAAGAACAACTAGTTCCAGTTCGCTAAGTGTTATAGGGGCAGGTAAATGGTGCCTAACTAATCGCTTGGTGCATCCCATAGATGCTCTATAAAGTTCATATCTGGGATTTTTAGGGGCTAGTCCATAGTTGGAATATTTACGAATCGACGATAATTCAGTACCTCTCTAGCGATGTGAATCCGAGGGTTATCCTGCATAAATATGAAATCGTCGCCAACAAGTAGGGATAATGGCATCACATGTTCTTCGACGATGTTTTTAAGTAGAAATGTGCATTCAATAAATTCCTCCCCAGAACATTTTCAGTCCACTAAAAAATGTAATCCTCGGAGATATATTGCAAGCAGCAAATTTCTCCTCTGGCCTCCGCTAAACCCTTTGAAGTCCACCTAATGAATTAAGACTTATTATTGTCTCATCTGAAAACAAAACTCGCTTACAGTCGTCAAGGGCCCAATTTACGTGTTACGAGTATCTTAGAAAACGCAGTCTAGTAACTCTATATGCTCTGGTGAGGAGCGGCACAATAGTTGGTCTTCTTCTATCCAATTCTCCTTCTCTAAGCCTTCTTCTGACCGTTCGTCTAGAAGTTTCTACATTTGGATCTGCTGCTAGGGTTCTACCTAGCTCTAAACTGGTAGAATGTCTGTTCCTTAAGGCGACTTGTTTAAGATATCGTTTATCTCTTGCATCTGTAGACTTCTTAACAACCTTATCCTGGGGTTCTACAGTAACTTCCAAGTTCATTGAAACATTTCACTGTTCTTCTAATTGTTGATTGTCTAACTCCGAATAAATTATGTCTCTCCTTAAAAAAGTTACCGCTGCTTTCACTGCTTCAACTTCTCTTATGTTGTGCGGTCGATTCATTTCATCTACTCTAAGTATACTGAAAAAGTGTTTCATTCACTTGATGATATTAAATAAAAAAAAAATCACGAGCGTAACTAAATTTATTGCCTTTTATAAATCACTTTAAACGGCGTTAAATGTATTATTTCAGAATTTCACTTCTGGGCTTTCAGTATGTACAAAATATGGAAAAAATTAAATCACGATATCCGGCATATGATTAAAGAATTAAAGAATACCTTTAGACCAGTTGTTACTAAAACTAAAAATACTATTCTGAAAATGTATTAAAACCCTTTTAATTTAAAAAATATAACACTTCTAAGATGGTTACAGTTTTCTTCTATACATTGCTGCAAAATGCTCTTGAAATTGAGAAAATCGTCTAAGGAAATCTTAGTTTATGGAATTTATATCTTGGCGAAGTCTGTTTTTGAGTTCAAGAAATATTTGGGAACAGTACAGTACATTTTAAATTCTCGGAACTCCCACAGAAAAATCTGGGTAACCGTCCTCAGATATGCCCGTCTTATTTCATCATTATTAAATACAGTGTATATGTGATTATAAATCTTATTATATAATCACATATACACTGTAATGAGAATATAAGACTTACTTAGGGCGAAGTGAATTTAACTTCACTAATTCCTGTTAATATTTCTTTTATAAATCCTTAGATTAAAACAAAAAATAATTGTAAATTCTGATCTTGTAGGGTTCAGCCAGTGAGGTCACCTTCGTCGCTCTATTGGCAGCAAAAGAGAAGAAAGTAAAAGACTTACGTCAAATAAACCCAGAGCTGAAAGAAGCAGACATTAAAGGAAAACTAATAGCTTACTCGTCCGACCAATCAAACTCATCTGTCGAAAAAGCTGGTCTCCTGGGTTCCATGCCCATGAGACTCCTCCCAACCGACGAGAAAGGTCGACTAACCTCTGCCGCTTTGATCGAAGCTATTGAAAAGGACAAAGCTCAAGGATTGATACCTTGTTACGTGGTAGCTTGCTTGGGAACTACTCCTACTTGTGCCTTTGACGACTTATCGGATCTAGCACCAGTATGTATCAGAGAGAATATCTGGCTTCACGTTGATGCAGCTTACGCAGGTACAGCGTTTGCCTTGCCAGAGTATAGATACCTGATGAAAGGTATCGAATACGCAGATTCCTTCAATTTCAACCCACACAAATGGATGCTGGTCAATTTCGATTGTTCCGCAATGTGGGTCAAAGACGCTAGATACCTAGTTGAGGCCTTCAACGTTGAAAGGATATATCTCAAGGACAACCACAAAGGCCTTGCGCCTGAATACCGTCATTGGCAGATCTCGCTGGGAAGGAGGTTTCGAGCCTTAAAACTCTGGTTCGTCCTGCGGATTTACGGAGTGGAGGGTATTCAGAAACACGTTCGTCACCAAATATCTCTAGCTAAACATTTCGAGGAACTGGCAAGGCACGATAAGAGATTCGATGTTTTAACGTCCAGCATGGGTTTGGTGTGTTTCAGATTGAAAGGTGAGGACACTCTTACGCAAGAACTTTTAGAGAAAATCCAGGCCAGGAAGAATATATACGTAATAGCCGGCCATTTCCGCGGCAAATTCGTCATAAGGTTCGCGATTTGCAGCAGATTAACACAGAAAAGTGACGTGGACTACGCATGGCAAGAATTTCTGTCACAGGCGGAAACAATTGTACCGTCTAACACAAACAAAATTACCGATGAAATTAATGAGAAGAAGGGCATCGCTACTATTGAATTGACCAGCGCAACTTGTGAGAATATTAGTTGTAATGAGAAGTCTAAGTAGTAGTTGTGTCTTTGGGTAGTAGCTAGTTTTGTATGTGATTTTAATGTAGTCAAAAAGTTTTTACATGGCTTTATTTATTGTTAAGTGCATTTAACTTTAGATTAATAAAGTTAAAGTTTAATTAAACGTATTTATTTTCATTTAATATTGTTTTTGCAGGATTTTTCACTGATACTTTGCCAAGAATGAATATGTCTGATTATTTCAACAGATTATTTCAAGTAATTATAATAATAATGTATTTAAAGCAAAAAAAAGTACAGACTCTTTCAAAAAAAAAAGTGTGCCACTTAAGTTAGTTTACAACACTTTATTTTTACCGTGATTGACTGACTTAACCTAAGCTATGATATGCATTAGTATGTTGAGTTGAATATAATGTAATGATCAAACTAAAAAAGGTAATAAAAATTAAACTTAAATTATGTTTATATTAAAATACTGTAAGTTCTTTATTTTTTTGCCATTGTCATTATTGAGTGCAGCTTATAACCCACTATACAGTATGTTTGGTACTTCCATAGAAAGTCTTAAAAAGGTGATAGAAGATATCGCTTAGATGTTTTATAACCTTACATACTTATACACCAAGTGTTGCCGATTTTGATAAATTAGTCTTTTTCTTTATTTGCTCTCTTTCCCCATTATAAGTGTTAATATAACTGCGAACCCATATTGCTAATCAACTTTTATATAAAAGCGAACGCATTGCTACATCCACTGCCTAACACGTAACTTAGGCATTAATCAGTTTTATAATCATTATGCAGAACGTTTTCTTTAAAGTGTTCACTGTTGTTGCTTAGATTTAATAAATCTATGTATTGAAGCAAACACCACAGTTTATTTCACAACCCTTAACGCAACAGCAACAGCTGTGGTACAATAGTACGCCCTAGTGATGAAACAAGATCACAATTAAAAACATGGTCCTTCGAGCCGGATTAATTGTCGGATGTTAAATTCACCACGAGCACGAGTGCAACCAAGCCAGTGCATCGATTTTCTCGGAGCTAACACTTGTTGATTTCTATATTTGGGATGGGTATGAAACACTAGATAAGATGAAGAATACATGCATCGTACATATTTGACTTTCTTGTTTATTTGATCAAATATTAGCCGGTGATATTTTAGAACTGTTTTGACTCATCATGATTCAGAACTATTTTATAAATCAAGGCATTTCATTTGTCTATTATTTAATACTCAGACTCAGAATAATTAGAAAACAATTCCTTCCGACAAAATAAATCAAATTTACGCATATATGGAGGAATATAACCAAGTTGCAGCACTGTTAAACCATATCCCGCATAGTATTTAAATTCTTGTGTAAACAACATTTATCCTTCAATGACAGAAAAATACAGAATATGATATTCGTATAATGTAGACAGGATAAAACCATAATTCAAGAAAAAAATATATTTATCTCTACATATCAGTACTAAAAGAATACATCTACCTTAAGGAGAATATTTGGTTACATATATTACGAATATAACTAGAACATTTATGTGCAAAATAAAAATATGTTCTAATGCTTTTTGCAACGCTGCACAATATTCAATTTGTAATCAGAACTCACATTTCTGTAGGTCATAAATAATTTTAAATTCAAAACATTTCTTCGGATTTGAATTGTATAAGGGGTGGATAGAATCCGCGTGCACTCAGGTGATTATGTCGGGTACATTGCATTGCCTCAATCAATAGGAGCTGCCAGTTTTTCACCAAACATCGATCTCACTTCCTCAGCCATTTCATGGCGTGAATATATTAAAGTGCACTTGGTAGTCGACGGCAGTTAACTGTTTCCGTCAATAGCTGCCTAAACTAGCTTCTCGTTTTATTGAGAGTGCGGAGCAGCTTTGTAGCGTATATTGACAACATAAAGATGACTGTTTAGTCTGCAATATCTCGTTAACAATCCTATAAGGATTCGTAGATGTATACGAGACACACTGAAGCAATATTTTGCTAGTTTTCTACAATGTGTAGTTAATTACTTATGTAACATCACTTACTTAATCGCTTTGCGTACGAAGAGGCGTATCTCAAAAACGCAGTTACTGAGGTACTAGTAATACAATTGAAGATATTTTAATGGATGCTATTGGGAGAGGAATTCATTATCTTTCAATTTCATTAAAAGAGAAAGAAAAAATGGTTATTTTAATAATTTTTCATGATAATTTTAATAAGACGAAAATCATTTTATTTTAAAGCAGAAAGAATTACGGCGGTATGTTCTTTTTAAATAATTACTATATCTAACACAACTAATTAGCTACTTAAACTTCTGGATTTTAATCTTTTAAATTACAGCGTACTGGCATTTGAACGTAGATATGTATTATTTGTAAACCAATAAGTTCAGAAGGTTCTGAAATTAAGTGGTTCTAGAATACTACAATTATAGTAAAATCATTAGGTATGTTGTACCATCGAGAAAAAATGTAACGAGACACTTTTGATACATTTTCCTAGAATAGAATGATTAACCTCGAAGTTAATTCAACATTGCCTATACTTCAGGGGAAAGTTTATAAAGTACGTATAATATTATCTAATTACCTCACTATTACCTCATTTATGGAATTTTATTTTCCATTAAAACATAGTGAATACATTAAAACAATTTTCAGATATATAGCTATTCCTTTAATTTGAGAGACCTAAAAAAATATAATATATTTTTCAAGGTATATCCAACCAATGCATTTTTGGTCAATAGTATATTGTATCTTACATGTATAGGGTGTCTCAATTGGAACATTAGAATTTGAATTGTTTGCCATTTCTGTTCTGTCAAAGATAGGGCATCATTATTGAACGACTATCATCTACAAACGATACGATGTCAACATGCCGCAATTAATTCAACAACGAAGAGTTTATGTATTACTGTTTTATGACAGTGAGCGATCACTTACAGTTGCATTAAGAAAAATTGGCACACAACTAGGACAATATAGAGCGTTTACAAAGTTAACAGTTCGTAACTTAATTAAGAAATTTGAAGACACCGGTTCTGTTGATAAGGCAACACCAATACGTCCTCGTCGTGGTGGGTTCAATGAAACTATTTCTGCGCTGGTAGAAAGTGTACGGGAGTATTCTGACACATCAGTTCAACATCGTGCACAATAATTGAATCTGTCAGTATACAAAATTCAATTTATATCGTCGAACATTCGTTAATTGGGTGTTAGGAAAGGAAGAATATGATGTTGATTCTTGCGACAAAATTTTGTTCAGCGATGAAGCATATTTTCGTCTTTACGGATCCACAGAGATGCACGGATTGATGCACATATTGTAGTGGTGGAGTAATTGAACTATACTTTAGACATAGAACCATGAACCATACTTTAAACATAGACATAGAAAATTAGTAGACACAACTCTTGTGTGACTACTCACTACATTATTGGCATAACATGGTAAACCTCCTGCATCATCGGTTACTATATTTGTGCACGGTTGGTGAGCATTTTAGAATGAAGGAGTAATAGTAATTGGACCATACTTCTTTGAAAGTAAAGTTGGTAATGCGCAGTAAATGGGGGACGATGTCATGACATATTAAACAGTTTCTCTTTCCACCAAATTGATGATTTGGATTTGAACAACATGTAGTTTCAGCAAGACGGTACGATGTGTCATGCAATCATAACTCTGTTACATACCAAATTCAATGCATAATGCAAAATCATGTGATTTAATACTACCGGACTTTTTTCTCTGGGGTTATGTCAAGGAAAAAGTGTATGCCACCCGACAAGCAACAATGAATGAACTCAAAATAAACATTCAACGTGTCATTCGGGAAATAGAGCCAATTTTATGTGCCCGTGTTATGAACAATTTTACTAAACGGATGACATCATGCCAGACGAGTCAGGGAGGTCATATGAACGTTATTCTATTCCATTTGTAGCCGTATCGCCTCCATTTTAAGTTAAGTTGATGAATAAAAAACCTCAGTTAGTTAAATATTATTAGTTTTACATATTCACAAGTAACATTCTATAGTTCCAAATGAAACACCCTGTATATACCTAGTGGAAGATACTTGACTTTTATGATTACAATAATGTTATAATTATTACTATTACTGCACAGCACTTGCCCCGTATTCACTACATGGATGGGCGACCTATCATATTCTCCTATACGATGATGAAAAAGTCATTAACAGTATCATTCATCGGAATTTAGGCTCTTTATATTAAGTTGATAGTTCATAGATATTTGATTTAAATTGCTTGGTATGTTAGGCTCTAACCTAGTCAATTGTGCATTCAATAAATGACATTCAATAAATAACATAAACATTGTATAGTTGGCTGATATAACATCTATCACTTACTCTAAATTTTATTCTTGTAAATGGTGGCAAACTTTTTCCAAGTAACTTTTCAGATGATGTAATTTAATAAAGAATGATAGAATGATTACTAATGGCGTCTTCTTTTTGCGAGTCCAATGCTTTGTTTTATCATATATGCTTCAGCTACGTGTATGCTTTGCAGGAAACAATAAAAAACACGAATGGTATTCAATATTTATATAACAAAATTTAAAATAAATAATATTCATTTTTGGTATGCCACTTGATTGAATAGCAAAGTATTTACCATAAATTTACCATAAAGCATTTTAATTGGTTTCCAAGACACTGAAACGCTGATACTGAAATGTATTTAAAAAATTTTATTTTGTAAATATAATATGTTGCCTTGAATTTGAAGTATACATTCTCAACATAATTACTACAAAACATGTGACGTGAAATATGCAAATCTTTCGTAAAATTTCATAAGTTTCAGAAGCATAGATTTTTGTTTTGTTGTACGAAATCACGTTGATAATGGGACATAATATGTAAAAAAAATTAGCACATTATTGTGAAAATAGAGTTTTAAGTTTACTGTCATCAACCATTTTGTATTACTGCTATTAATATTGTATATCTTTTTACATATTAAGAAAATGTTCATTTACCTGTATTTTTTAGGACAAACAATTTGGTTCTGTCTTTGTAGACAAAACTCAAAATTATATTTCCCCTACCACAACGTATCAAATTTCATGATATGTTGTGACCTATATTGCTTCCACGTATTACGATATATTGGTTAGTAGTATAGTACAACCTATTTCCAGCTTATTCTATTGGTTCCTTTACTTTGACATTAACTAACATAACAATTTTTTTAAACGAATTAGGAGGATGTAGACTGCGATGAATAGTTTAGTATCATATTGAAAATCGTGACTCAAAATTCAGGAATATTTAAAGATAGGTAGTTTGTTTTCTGAACAGTTTATTGATAGGTTGTTCCTCAGTTTGTATAAAAAATAAACAGTTTTAAAACCTCAAAACGGACTTTTCCGCGTAGAACATCTCTACCTCGGAATTGAATGGCCGAGAAAAAATAAATCAACACATGAATGCAGAATATGTGTTTTATGCGACAGTTTTACTCTTTTGAATTTTCCTCAAATAGTCCACCATCGTGCTTTCTCATGACCCATGGACAGGATGGGGTGTATCTTATCCACCTCAAAATAAATAGATGTCGTCTAGTAAACATGCCTAATCAGAATCAATCGAAATCCGATCGATCCGGCACGATTTAATTAAGTGATCGTGCTAACAAAAACAATTTCTCAAATAGTCCACCATTGTGCTTTCTCCTGACCCATGAACATGGTAAAGTGTGTTCTATACACCTAAAAATCAACAGGTGTCGGAGATCTGGGAGACGTTTCCGATCAAAATCAATCAAAACCCGATCGATTCGACACGATTTAGTTGAGTTATCGTTTTAACAAGAAAAAATTCTCAAATAGTCCACTATCGCGCTTTGTCATGACCCATGGACAGGGTAGGGTGTGTCCAACCCACCTCAAAGTCAATAGATGTCATCTTGGAGACGTCCCCGATTAGAATGAGTCAAAATCCGATCTATCCGACACGATTTAGTTGAGTTATCGTGCTAACAAAAAGAAATTCCCAAATAGTCCTCCATCGTGCTTTCTCATGACCTATGGAGAGGGTGGGGTGTGTCCTATCCACCTAAAAATAAATAGGTGTCGTTTGGGAGACGTCCCCGATCAGAGTGAGTCAAAACCCGATCGATCCGACACGATTTAATTGAGTTATCGTGCTAACAAGAATAAATGCCGACGACAACGACGACACACACACACACAAAATGGTGTAAAAACCTTTTTTTTGTTGTTGTTTTTAGGTCGAGAAACGAAAAGTAAACACTAAAAAAAAATTATTTTACACGATTACAATACTTTTCCGCGTATAGTGAAGTGCGGAAAAGTAATAATAACTCTTGACGCTATACTTTGTGGAATGCTTATCCTGTATCTAAGAATATCACAGTATCTAGTTTCTTCGAGGTCCTGATGAATTCGGTTCTATATACCTGCACTACTCGATGTACTTGCTGGATTGTAGAATGTTGTTGCCTGAACCAGAATTGGTGTGTTGGGATTAATCTGCTTTCTTCTAGGATAGGCGTCAGCTTTGCTAATGGTAACTTTTCAAACAATTTTGAGATTACCGGCAAGAGGCTAATCGACCGACAAGATTTAATATCTTCAGGTTATTTACCTGGTAATAAAACAAGTGTAATTTCAACTTCTTTTCACTGTGAGGGGAACTGCACTAAAAAGTTGAGATAAGAAAACATAACCGCCTTCCAGTAGCTCTTAGAGTAGCATGCTCTTGATGAAATTATAACTTGGAGTGTTTTTAGGATTAACGTTGAATTTAATTAATTTGTCTATTTCATTTTTTGTAAAGCTTTATTGCTCATAGTTCAAGATGATATGGCTCTTCGAAGGTCTGGTTTACTTTATTTTCTACTTCGATGGGTTCAGTCATTTTATTGGGGGTAAATACATTTTTTCGATGGTTAGCAAAGGCTAATACCTCGTTTTTTTTTTCGAGTTTTGTTCTTTCTTAGTAAGTGATATACGGTATTAATGTCGTTTTAATTTTTGAATGGCTTTCCATACAGAGTAATTAGTTCTATCTGTGTTAAAACTGCTACTCGTTAACTGTGTTAACGAAGTTAAAACTGCGATCCTTTTCGACTGATATCAAATTTCTAAGCTTTTTTACTTCACTGTTTAATTGAGTTTTTACATATAGTGATCTAGTTACTTGCCACTGTTTCCTAAGTGTTCTCTTCTGTTCTAAGTGCTCTAATTACTGAACGATGTGTGTCACAAAATTTTTAGGTCGATGTACGAAATTATTTTCGTTCGCATTTCGGAATTTTAACAAAATCAATAGAGTAAATCGACCCTTGCGAACAACGTGGTAACTTTTTCTATCCGAAGCCACTAGACGCATGTCCAGAGCTGCCTTCAATATGTGCAAGAGAGTGGCGCAATATTATTGTGATTTGCTTACTCATCTATATTATTTCTCACGTATAGATATTGGATAGACTTCACTTTCTGATTTACTTATTTTGACTGTTATTAAGTCCCAGGTAGTTTGTTGTACAACTGTATTGTGTTCAATAGCATATTCAACCTGTTGATCTGACTTTAAAGCAAATTTTGGTTGTAATGTGTTTCTACTAAGTAAACACTTAGTAGAAACATGGATTCGGTTTGTTTTTCTATTATTAAGTATGCAGGATTTTTCCAAAAGAAGTATTTTTTATTTAAGATTATATGACTGGTGAGCCATCGGAAGACAGCTCATAAAACAACGCATGATTCTGATTACATCTAATTAAAATAGTTTTAAACAGCTCCTAGAACCTGCACAAAATTTAATTATGAAATTAAAAACTAGAATAGTTTAGAAGTTGGATATACTTATATCCTAATAACGCCAGTTGGTTAATGAAACATGTGTCGAATGGCAAATAATAGTTCGGTGCATATAGAAAACAAATCATCCTGTTTTCTTTTGTTATTAATAATTGTTAGTGTTCTAAAAATAAGTCGTGGGAAAACGATTGGAAGTATTCTCATAGATTTGTGCAATTCGTAATAGTAGCGTGTCATATAAGCTCTGTTCGAAATATGAAAGAAGCCACCAAAACTTTAGTTTACAAAACTTTTGTGAAAATAAAAATTATTAGGGAATAAAATATTTTCAATGACTGCTGTAATCGCCTGTGTACATATCCATTATTACATCGTTAAAGTATATGTTCCTTTCGTGTTTTCCAATTAGGGATAAAATCGTAAAGGAATTTTAATATTGACTAGGGGAATTCACAGTGACGTCGAGACTTACTTTAATTGCACTAGTACAGTCATATTATCTCTTTTTGAATGTTGCATCTTATTATTCTAAATATAGATTAGCCTTTTGCGTTCAATTGCACAGTGGTGTAGAATCAATATGTTGGAAGAATTTTCTAGCTGGGTGACTGATTCGTCTATTTTAGCCTGGATGGAAATTAATAAGGATTGATTGATTGGAAACTAGTCATAATAATTGGCTATTTTTGGGCGTTATTTACGAATGACCGAGATTATCTGTCTGCTATAACCATAATTTTATTATTTATGTTTGCGTTTTGTCATTAAAATTTTGTAAACTACTAGTTTTCAGTCATTTTATCTAATGTCAAGCAGTACTATTATTTACTTTACTATTTTGATAATCTATTATCCACTTAGCGTAGAACTGTATACACTCCTGGATAAAATTAACGCATAAGCAAATTTTTTCTTTAATATTTGTTTATTTGATTACGTGGCCTAAGAAATCCTCGGTTACTACTGATAAATAATTGCAATTGTTTGACAGATGTAAAGGAACATTTTGTAATTATTACGTGCATATACATATAACGTTCAAAGTTATCTGTAAACGGCAATAAATTTAGTTAAGCTAGAGACTTTTTTCAAGTGAATAAAACACTTTATCCAGTACACTTGGAGTAGAAGAAATGAATCGTCCATATAACTTGAGCAGTGACAAAATATAACTTGAGCAAAAGGTGAAGCAGTAACTTTGGTTAACAAGGGACGTATCCAGCGATATAATAGACTATCAACAATTAGCCGAAAAGTTAAAAGTTTCAATGAACTTGAAAGTTACTGTAAAATTCGAAGAAAACATCTACAGATGCAACAGATGAATGATATCTTATGCAGGTCGCATTAATAAACAGGTACTCTGCCAATTTCAGGCAGAGCCCTAGAAGCAGCTCAAAATTTAGCAATTTCTGGACGAACGGTCAGAAGAAGGCTCAGTGAAGGGGAATTTGGCAATAGAAGACCAGCTATTAGACCACTGCTTACCAGAGAATATAGAGAACTGGGCTGCGTATTGCAAGAGAACACGTAAATTGGACCATGGACGACTGAAAGCAAGTTTTGTTTTCAGATGAAACACAAGTAAGTTTTAATTCACCAGATGGACGTCAACGAGTCTGGCAGCGGCCAGGAGAGAGGTTTGTTTCTTGCAATATCATTCCTGGGATTCCATTTTTTGGTGGATCAATATTGTTCTGGGAAGATCAACGAATGCACATTTCCACGTAGAAAACATCGTAAAAGAACATGTGCTGCTACTTGTCCCATTTTTGTAGACAATTTCATTTTCGTGCAATATAACGCTCGACGCCACGTTGCTAGAGGTACAGGACAACCTTCTATTTGTAAATATTCCAATTATGGCCTAAACATCAAGAAGTTCAAATATGAATGCCGTAAAGCATATATGTGATGCACTAAATTATCAGTTAGGCGCCAGATAAGTACCCCTATGATTCGAGCAAGTCTTTCTTGTCGAATAAGAGAATATTTCTCAGGAAATGATTCACCACTTGATCAATAACATGCCCAGATTAATGGAAGCAATAGTAAGAGCTTGAGGAAAATCTACATGCTACTATTCAAATTTTTACGATTTAATTTCACCTGCAATTTTGTTTCTAAAATTTTTCATTAACACCGTTTACATTGCATTGCAAGTACTATGATTTAAGTCTTCGAAAAAATAAAAGTAATAACGTGAAGTTTCACTGATGCTTTAAGTGTATTCAGGAGTTTACCAAAGTAAACTCCAAAGTAAATTACTGAGAATATCAAAGATATTCTTAGTAGTTTTTAACAACAATTATTTATGCCACCTCAACTATCGTAATGTACTGAAAAGTATCGTAAATTACCAGTGCATATTTCTTCATATGCCGAATATTAGCAGTAGATTTTTTAATACACTTTTTAGTCAAGAGCTATTTTGACATCTTCATTATTGTTTTTATATATTTGATAGAAAACATATATACGATAATTATCTCATCTCTATTCAATAATAATGTTGAAGCAATAAAGCCACCGGGACAAGTAGATGTAGTATGAAGATTCTTCTAAGGCTTTTGACTCCTTTGACCCAAAAACAATGGTGTCCCAACAAAAAATATTACCAAATTAATAAACAAAAAACAAAATCAGTATACTTTTAAATTAATTTATCCAAATACTAGAGAAGATAAACAAATACCTTATGCCACCACCACATATTATGATACATTGTCAATGAGAATATCAAATATTCTCAAAAAACATAATATCAAAGTAGCATTGAAACCCCAACCAAGAGTATCAAATTTAGTTTATAACGCCAAAGATAAAACTAATAAATATGAAAAATCGGGAGTTTATAGGTTAAATTCCTCGAAGTGTAATAGCACATATATAGGACAAACGGGACATAAATTTAGAACTAGGTACCTTGATCACAATAGATCCTTCAGGTTACAGAGAACAGATTCTACTTTTGTTAATCATATCTTAGAAACTGGACATAATTTCCCAGATATTAATAATATGAAAATCCTACGCTATGCCAGCAAAGGTTTAAAACGTAATATTGGTTAGAAGCAATAGAAATCTATAAATACAACCATAGTGATAATTTCAGCTTGTTAAATGATCAAGTAGATATACTATATTCTCCTCTTTTTACTGTTACCCATATTAATTAACCCCCTGTATAATAGTTCTTAATAATATTCATGGAAATTCCCACAATTCTACGGTCGGGATTGCACTATTTATAAAACACGTTTTCTTGCAAACCTTAACTACTTGTTTATTGTCATAACACTTAGTCTCTGTATTTGGATAGTATATATTATAGGAACAGAATGTCTGTATTTTATTCTGAGTTGAATCATCGTTTGAAAATGATATAAAATTTGTCAAAACATTTCTGTGAAAATATAATGGTATAAAACTTAACAGTTGTTTTACTCATTTCTGTTGTTCTTATCTTTTGTTAAATTTCTTCTCATCGCATAACGAACCTGTTGTTTACCATGATTTTATATCAAATAATTATACTTCTTCGCGAATTCGTCGAGAATTTAAAATTGGTCTGTTTTAAATTTTGTTATATACGACAAAAATATACGGATTATCAGTACTACACAACTCAGTTGTGTAGTACTGATTCAGTACTACTACCTGGACTATCAGTACTCCAGGACTACATAACTGTCTATGTTAAATGGCATACCCCGAAAGTGGCTTCTTTCCCGTACAAAATACTTATACGTAAAGTTTCTCTCAAAAATACTATTTTTAAGATCTCCTAAAGTGAATGTGTAATTAACTGAAAACTGGTAATAAATAAATCCTCTGTTTATAACCATAAAAAGTGTAAAAATACATTCGCAAACCTTTTCCTTCTTCTTCTTCTTCTTTAAATTACTGAATTTATTATAATATTTGGGGGATGAAACTGAACAATGTAGAAGACATGTGCACAATAACTTTAAATATAAAAATAAACCACTCTTCTGAAACCGCTCAATGGTTGTTACTAAATTTTAGATTGTAATATTAAAACTGTTTTACACAAGAGCTATAGTTATAATCAAGAAAATATGTGACAGAATACATGCACAATATCCTCGATACATCTTCGGTTACAATTCGATCCAAATGCAACAAAACCCGCCTATGAAATCCTTAATTAACACTGGTTGTTAAACTTGAATGTAAAGACATTCTCTCTTATACAAACGTTACTTACAGACAGACAAAATTTCCCGAAAGCCTTCGCCATTAATAATATATTTAACGAGACAAGTTCAGTTCAAGGATACATCTATCTACCTTCCGAAAATTCGAAATGAGGGGTTAGATCGGTTATTTATAGTCGATAAAAACAGCAATCACTTGTTAGTTAAAACCGCAAAACCTTTACCAGTAACAGAAACAGAAATTTCTTCCATTTATGCATCAGAACTCATCATTGAGTATTAAGTTTCAATAGTTCTTGGAAGTGCAAGTTGATTCAAAAATGGTTGGTTTGTATAATGAGACAAATTTACATTGTTATAGCTAATTTATTGACAAGACGACACAACAACATAATTTTTTTATTTTCATTGCAGTATTCATAACCCAGCCGAATATTTCTTGTTATTCAAATTTTAAGAAAAGGTGAATTTCTTGATAGCTTATTACAATGATAATATCATACATGTAGAAACACATAAAATAATTCTTTAATACGTACATGACGTTTTTGATTCGATAAATTATAATACAATGCTAAATTTTGCATCTTAATCATATTCTTCATGGTGTTTTTATTTACCGATGCAATGAAATCGGAAAATATCCTTTTTATTATTTTCTGTAACTGGCGTTACTTCAATGTCATTTATAATTATTTTGGAAATGTTAATGTGAATTAACATTTAATGGGGATTTTGATAGTTATAGTATATAAAAGGAAGTTGCAAAAGGGCACTTCGTACATCGACCTAAAAATTTCGTGATACTCACACGAAAACAGCCGTTCAATAAATAGAGAATGAGATTAAATAGAACATTTTCAACATTAAATTAGTATGAACAATATCAGGATGATCAGGAGAACACCTTATCACAACATATTTAGTAGCCATTCTTCTATATAATCTAGGGACATTTTCAGTACATATTTCATTCGTTTAAGTGCAGTACGTGATTTTATACAATAAGTCATTTCATTATTATATTTCATAGATAATTAGCGATATTGAAAAATATTTTCAACATGCTGTTTATATTTCTATTAGGCGAGTAACAGAATACACAATAATATAAGAAAAATAATATAGAGTTGGATTGCAACTTGGTGGGGAGTATTTAGACATGCATCTTCCACATTTATTTCAACAGAATATTATTATAATAAAATTACTATATCCCATGTTTTATAGTTTATTATTTAGAAATCTAGATTTTTTTTAGCTTCTATGAAAACACTGACTTAGTTTTTCACAGAACACCAAAACACTATACACTGCACTCGACGCCCGTTTCGCCAACAAAGTTGAAATCATCTGGAGATAAGTAAAACTTAAATTTGAGCTTTAATTATCTCCAGATGATGCCAACCTTGTTGGCGAAGCGGGCGTCTAGTGTAGTGTATAGTGTTTTGGTGTTCTGTGGAAAACTAAGTCAGTGTTATCTTCATACCAAAGGTTCCAACTTACTCCAGTATAACTTCCACGAAGTACTCGCTTTAAGTTTGCTTACTGAGTAATTGCAATGAGATGTTTTTTAACACGAAATGTAACCTTGTAGCGGTTTTTAAATCCGGAAATGCAACGTGTATTTTTTCTTGGCAGTTGTGTTGATATATTCAGCATTATTAAGTACTTCAAACTCTTCATGAACAAGATATTTATCTCGACGGATCACCTTGATGATATTTACGATCTAAATTACTATCACTTTATGGAAAATAAATAAATAACGAAAACTTCAAGTTTACGATGTGACCTGATTTAGTTAATTAATATTTTCTCTACGCTATTTTATGACGAAAATTATGTTACTAATTAGAGAGTAAAAGTGCTCTTTAATCAGTAACAGTAATTGAAAGGGGTTAAAGATTGACGGGTTTTGTAGAAAATCCCCTATAAACCAAAATAGTTTTACCAAAACGGTCCAACGTATACAATAGCCACCTAAACGGTTGTGTCAAATGGAATAATAATAGTTATAAATTTTCTAAATTATTTTTCCGCCCATAAGTTGTGCATTCCTGAACACCAAGTAAACAAATATTAAATATATCGATCAATTCTTATTTATGAGAAAAACAATTACTTAAAGTTATGCATAATAATTCATTCTTTTTTTAAAGTACCTAATATTTACCATCCAAATCACCATCGCTTTATAAAAAATAACTAATACTACAAGTATACGATGTACCTGACTTTACCTGGTTAAATTTGATATTCTTTGTCATCGTGTGTATGTGAATCAATGTTGAAATAAAGCCTACAGATTTTGAATAGTATATTTTGATACATTTTTTATTTATTTTTTCATGTATTTAACAAAATCACCATTTTGAAGTTTTTTTTTCTACTAATTTCATACATGGCAGTCGATTAGCTAGGCTGATTTATGCAAATATCATTGATATTAAATGTTAGGGAACAACCGGCGCTTGTAATGATTTACATATCTTCTAATAGCTTGTATGTCAATAAATTTGCAAAAATTACACGAACATAGACAAGTTTGGTACATAAACCAATACTACACCATCTTTGCATAAGGTATAAAACCGTAAGCCCTTGTTTATTACATGTTATATAAGTAAAATATGTATAACTGCAATACAAGAATGGGGGTTCTATCAGATTTCCAGGTTGGAGGTAGTTCCTCTCCTGGTGTCGGTATCATGCCTCGGTAGTGGGAATCACAAAGTCGACATTAAATATCAGCATACAAAAGGACATCATAGAACATGTAATATCTCATTAAAGAACCTTATTCTAATTATAATTTTGATTCGAATTGTATCTAATTGATTACATCCTAACAAAGTATGTATGAGTCATTTCAACAAGACTACTCGCCACTATAGATTTTTAGTTTTTAACGATTTCAGTACCTGAGTATTAAATAGTGGAGTGAAGGAAAATTGGCAACAAAGTATGTAGTTTGCTGTCTAGATTTACCTCATCTACTCTGTTTCTCATGTTATTTAAAAATAGATGTTAATATTCGTGAAGTTTTGGGACCTGAAAGATCATATTTGCTTAAGTTATTTAATAATCGTAATTATTATTAAATAATGAGGCACCATTTAAAATAAAGTCGCTTTTACTATCACTGATATTTGTTTTATAAATAACCATAAACATTAGCTCGGGTAATCAAAGACAAAATCCGAATACACCTGGCGATAGTAGAAGACTACCGGCCCTCACCATAGTACTCCCAACCAAGGTGAGGAGTATCATATGTACTCCTGAAATAGAATTAAACAAAAGGGTGAATGCCGCACTCCATGAACGTAGACACAAGATATGGAATTGACAACTACAGGTAAGAGATATGGAATCGACATCTTGGCAACCTTAACCTGAAAGACAGCTAAGGGAAACTAAATGTGGGAAGCTTTCAGGAACGTATCTCGATACCATCCTTCATGGTGAGAGAAGCATTGTCCATTCTAACGAGGAAAATACAAAAACGTTTGCCGACTGCCTCAAACTCAGAAGTAGAAAAAACCAGCTGGAGAACAATGATCAAGATGCGGCATATTGGATAGAAAGATAAACTAGACGGATAAGCTGGATGGATGGAGGAAACCTCATGTCCCCACTGATCAATGTCGATGAGGTCATTGAGATCCTTAAATATCTGAAGCTTAGTAAATCCTCTGGTTATGACGAGATCAATATAATCAGACGCTTAGAAAAATTCCAAGCAAAAGCATAATGGTGCTATTGATCATAATCAACGGGATCCTACCACTGACAGTGAAAAATGTGGAAAAACGCGGACGTCATTTTTATCCTGAAAGAGAGTAAGGACCTAACACACTCTTAAGTTACAGGTCCATAAGCTTAATATAATATATTCAAATGAAACTTGCATAAAAATGACATTGTTTTTAACATATATTTTTATTTATGAACAAAATTTCATTTAGCAAAACTTTTTACTTAGTTATTAACGATATTGTTGGTTTATTTTTGCTCAATATCATTTATCATTAACAATGTTAAGCATTTTTAACATATATTGTTAAACATAAATTTTTAACATATATTGTCACTTCAAAAAATTCCACAATACGGTCCACTTCGATCCGGAAATTACAATACCTTGAGTCATTTCATCAAAAGCAATAAATTTCCATATTTATGAGGGACTTTACATTATCCAGGGACATTTTGCAGTAAACTGAAAATTATTTCAAATTATTTTAGTACGATTACGATAACTCAACGCTAGTGCAATTTTCAACAAATTCTGACTGTACAAATCAAATAATTTTCTCTACCAGACGCAGGTCATAGATAATTATCTACAAAACATAGGTTATCAATGTCTAGGATCTTATTTTCCTACACTTTAAATATTTGAACTTCAAAATGCTCGTGGTAAAATATACAACTTTGAGGATGACGGATATGAGCTATAAAATCGAAAGAATAGATACAAAGCTATCTAAATATGTTCATTCAGTATTTTATATTTTGGGAAAATCATGAATACATTTTAATTAAAACAAGGGACCGAGAAATTACTGCTACCTGAAGTACCCTAAATTAAGAATAAAAATATTTGTGTACAAGAAAAAATTTCATATATTTGCCTTAACTTCGTACTTGTTAAAATGACTTCATGCTTTTAGTTAAAAATAAATTGACATACCTAATATGCATCACCTTCAATCCAATTCATCATCAATTGAATAGTTTATTTCCAGAAGGTGACATGTTAATTTTTTTCGAAATTCATACTTTAGAACATCGGAATTTGTAAATTAATCCTTTCCACATCAATATGTGAAATGCGGTAGCCACATATTAAATATGGAAGGCAGTAGAAAATAAAACAAATTCTATTTACTTTCAAAAGTTGACATGTTCCGGGACTAGCAGGGCTATTTCTAGTGGCTAGTGGTCCATGCATTCAAGAGAAATTGTTCTATCATGAGAATACATGGGCAAAAAGATATCAAAACATAAAAAAAATACTTTTGGTACATCCCCGTTCTACATGTTTGAATACAAAGACGATTAGGTCACAACACGCAATTTTATCGATGGCCTCACTGACCTGTAAATACTTTTAAATTATTAGAAAAATCTGAAATCGTCGTAAGATTTCCTAACGAACCCGTCGATTCAAATATTATCGATGAGAAAAAAGATTGCTGACCGCAGCAAAGTTGTAATGTATGAAAACCCTGATAAATTCCTTGTATTTTATGAGAAGATTGTGTTATGGAAGATTACAACGAGTGGAGCAGACGACTCTGATTCAATTTAGACTCAGTGAAAGATTTCATTCATTTAGATAACGCATAGTATCATTTTCTATTTTATTTTTTAAATCGACAGTCATTTTATAGCCATCTGATTTTTGTTTTGTATTTTACCTAGGTACCTATGTAATAAAAATAATATTTTCACTCAGGTGACTTTCTTTAGAGACGATAATAATAACATAATGGCCATGTGCTGCTAAAAATGGTATTTTATTGTAAAAATTATGGTAAAATATTACCCTAGCTAGCATTTAGCTTTCACTCAGTTTCAAAACGTGAGATGCTTAAGGTAGTTTTTGTGGTTTTATGAATCAACAAGTGGGGTGGAAAAACTCAAAAAGTAATAAACCAATAAGTATGACAATACTTGCAATTTAATTCAATTTTTAATTCGATATTTAATTCGTTTTATGTTTATTTTGAAAAATTTCATTTTAAGGATATGTCATCTTTTGAAAACGGACACTTCAATTAATTATAGAAGCAGTTTCAACATAGTATTTTTAATATAAATTCCAAACTACATGTGGTTTATTGCTATTAAAAATTTAATATCATGCCACAATAATAATGTATTCTCAAAATAAGGCAGAGTATTTAAAAATTGCAATACGTGTCTAAAGATTAGTATCTAATATACTTCTTTTGTATATTTATTTTGTGAAGCATCAGTTATAAAATGCATATAAATATTCATCAGTTTTCTAAAAATACATAGTATTCTCCCTCTTTTTGATTCTAAAATATATATGTTACGCTCCTGACGTATACTTTGTTTCCCCATTGAAACCTATAAAATGAAAATTCTTCCTACACATTGCAAGGCAGTTTGCTCCAGCATTCATTCATAAGAATGCTTATACTTCGAAAATAAACTCCAATTGTTTTACATCGTTCAAGTTAAAATGGACACACAACAATTCCGTGAATTTGGCAAAGCAGCAGTGGATTACATCGCTGATTACTTTGACACGATAAAAGAAAGGTAAGGAATATTATTATTTTTTTGGACAACATAGAATAGTGTGGTGTATACATTTTTTAATTTTTTTCGGGACATTATTTTTTGTGAGGAATAAATCAAATATTATCTTAATTTTTTTTTTTGCTTAAATATATTGTTTGATCTTTATTTTTCATCAATATAGATTTTACTCATTTTAAGGTTTGTGTAACTAAAATATTAACTTTGGAAAAAACGTATAAAGTGGAAGGTTAGTTAATTAAATTTTTTTATCTCATATGAATAATGTTACTATAAATTAAGCAGTAGGCATGTCCGAATTTGTAAATTTTACTAGTAATACAATAATGCGATACTCACCATGAATATAATTTTAAAGTAATTCATTAATAGTGAACTAAAACATCTTTTAAGATTAAGGGACTAAAAGTTAAGATGGATTGTATTATAGAAATTGATTACAGTTTGTCATCTATTTCTGTTAATCTATAAAAAATCTATACGTTTTGAAACAAACCTTGAACAATGATGGAATATATACTTATATAATTCTAGTTCTACATGTTTTATATAATTCTTTCGTTTATTGTCTCTCTAATAAAATGAAATTTAAGTTCCTTTTTATATAATAGCATTTTTTTAAATAAAACTTAAAAAATTTTTTAAAAATACATTAACATTAATTTTTATAGTTAATTTAAATTAATTAAATAAATATCATCAAATTATAAATAAAGTTAATTTAAATTATGTTTTAAGAAACCAAAACATCAGTTAGATATAACTTCCTAATTTATTTGAAAATTAATCAGCTTGATTTCATCGGAAATTTGGTCAATATGCATAATCCATGTATATTGACTAATATGATATGAAAAAACAGTAGTTTGTTATTTTACTTGATAAATATTTAGATAAACATTTTGAATTATTCACGTAAAATTATACCATATGCAAATTATTTTATTGAAGATGCTATTTTTATTAACTTTTATTTTAATTATAATGTAATGTAGTTACCTCTTAATTACTCTAAAGATTACCTATCTTCTATGAAGAAACTCGAGAAGTATTATCGACCATAAGGATAAATGATAATAAATTTAATGTATTATAAAATTCGGGATAAAACTAGAAGAGAAGAAAAGAAAAGAAGAAAATCCCGCAGTCAGATAACTTCAATTCAATTTATCAATTACAAACGGCAATAGTTATATAGTTTAATAGGCTGTTTAAAAAATCATTTATAAAATAAATTTAATATTTTTATATTTATATCTAAAGAATTCAACGGAGTCTAAATATTTAAATACAGTGTATGACATTTTACCTGACCTATTCCCATCTACATATGTACTAAGGTACGTTTAAAAGATATTTTTAAGTCTGATTGTACGAAAATTGTGATGATTTTACATTTGTTTATTTCAACTTTACATGTTTATTAAGATATATTTTGAATAAATTATACATATATATGTCCTCTCCATCGGCATTACATGAGTAACCATTATATTGAGGCAATAATGTCTTCATTGAAAATGAAATAATTATACAATGCAAATCCGTAATAAGCTACGTGATCACATCATTTATATTAAGGCAAACCAGATATTAAAATTTAAAGCGAAAATATTACTAAAATTAGTCATAATTATGTTTACCGAATTATTGTACGACTATAAGGAAATTATTTGCAAGTTGTTTAAGCAGGTTCTGGTTTTGACGAAGTACTTTTAATGGCAAAAAATGTTGGAATATTAATAATCCCTGTATCAAAACGCAAGAAGTTGTTTAGAGCAGAATTAGTCTAACATACTTTGTTACATTATTATAATAATTGATGATTTATCAGATTTTTACTTATCTGCACTCCACTATACGCGGAAAAGTAATGTAATCGTGTAAAGAAAAAGTGAAAAAGAAAATTTTTTTGTTCTATCTTTTCGTTTTTCTGCCTAAAAACAAAAAAAATGGTTTTTAAAAATGTTTGCTGTGTGTGTGTCGTTGTCGTTGTCGTCGGCATTTATCTTTGTTAGCACGATAACTCAACCAAATCGTGTCGGATCGTTCGAGTTTTGACTGATTCTGATTGGGGACGTCTCCCAGACGACACTTATTGATTTTGAGGTGGATATAACATACTCTACCATGTCCATGGGTCATGAGAAAGTACAATGATGGACTATTTGAGAATTTTTTTTTGTTAGAACGATCACTCAATTAAATCGTGTGGGATCGATCGGGTTTCGACTGATTCTGATTAGGGACGTCTACCGGGCGACATCTATTGATTTTAAGGTGGATAGGACACACCTCAACATGTCCATGAGTCATGAAAAACCACGATGGTGGATTATTTGAAAAAAGTAAAACTGTCGCATAAAACACATATTCTACATTTATGTGTTGGTTTATTTTTTCTCGGCCATTCAATGTTCTACGTGCGAAAAAGTCCGTTTTAAGGTTTTAAAACTGTTTATTTTATATTGAACAGTTTATTTTGCTTGTAAAATCAGCAAATTATTTTATTTTAGTACACAATTTAAATCGTTCTGTATATAAACTAGGCACAAAATTAAGGGATGTAAAGAAATTCAAAATTTTTAGGCGATCTTCAAATGACTGTAACTTGGAGAAAAATAGTTGCAAAGCAATTTTAGAAAAAGAAGATTGAAGCTCCAAGTTCTGGTATACTTGACTTGACTTATATATTTTTTCAGTCACTTAATGATATAGGTTTTTTAGATACTATTTGTCATCTTTTACTTGAGTGATCTAAAAACTTTTACCATTATTTTTCGCTGAAGTCATTTTTGACTTTTAATACTAATAAATTACTCGGGATTAATTAATTACTCGGGAAATAATGAGTGTATAGAAAAATCTAGTAGGGTTTTAAAGACTGCAAATTATACTTTACATTTCTTAGTTATTGAATTTTGATAGAAAGAAATTGTTGGTAAGAAATTGTTGATTAAAGAAGAGATAAAAAATTTTGGGATATCGCTTAACTTGGTATAACTAAGCAAATAATAGATAGGCTAAGGATGTTGAGACTGTTTCTATTCAACGTCAAGGTATTCCAAAGAAATCCTAAAAACTTCAAACTGCTGCGATATTTTTTTCAATTGTGTTCGGAATAATTGAATTTGTCGTTTTTGTTAAAAATCAATTTGAGGATGAATTTTTCATTAAATATCTTATTCACTTTTTAAGGTTGCCAATGCTTTTTTAGCAATAATTCATGTTTTCCTATCAAAAAATGTTAATTATTATAAGAAAAAAAATCAACATTCTTAACTTTTTTACTTTGAACGACAATAACCCGAAAAATATTGGTACAAGACTTTTAGCTACTAAAATTAAATAGGATAAAATTATCTAAAAAGGTTTTATGATGAAATCATTTTATTGGTGCCCGTGAACCTCTTGAAAAGCAAACAAAAATTTAAAAGAAATTTTTTCCGATCGTTTTCTTACTATAACTTAAACTCTGCTTATAGTAAAAGAATGTTAACTCAAGGTCTGAAAATTAGAAACTTTGGCTTCAATTTACTTTTTTTATATTGATCTGTGACTATTCTTTTCCATATTATATCCATTTGAAAATTATTTAAAAATTTAGGAGTTTTTTACGTCAGTTAATTTTTGTGCCTAGTGTATTTCTACTGGGAAATTTAGTTTTTTCACAATTCGTTTAACTCATAACCTTACATAATAAGATATGTAAGATTTATCTCTAAATGTACACGATACACTATACTTACTAAATTTAATTACTCTTCATACGTTTATATAAAGGATTAATTAAACACCACTAGGATTTTCTACAATGTGGATTATTTTCTATATTACTGTCATATTATTTTCCCTGTTAGATATTATTAAACTCAAAATACTGCTCTTTTTTCATTCTTTTCCCTCTTCACCTTCAGCTTCTAAAATTATTATTCCAAAATAATTCTTTAGAAACTGCTAGTTATGTATATAACAAATATACTGATTTTCAGGCCTGTTTTTCATTCAGTATATCCCGGCTATCTTCAAGAGCTCATACCGAAGGAACCCCCCAAGCATGGTGAATCATGGCAGGATGTTCTTCAAGATGTCGACAATGTAATAATACCGGGTTTAATGCATTGGCATTCTCCGAATTTCCACGCATACTTCTCCGCCGCTAACTCATTTCCAGCGATCGTTGGTGAAATGATGGCCGCAGGATTTACGTCCATTGGCATTAACTGGGTAAGTGGCGAGATTTTCTGATAGCCAAAGGAAAGTAGACACCTTCATTTATTCAAATATTTCGAATAAGGTTAAACTATATCAAAATTAAATAAAATGAGATAATTATCTTGTAGAATACCTTATAAGGTTTTGTTGGAGATCGTGTTTGGTTATTTCACGCAATGAACTGTTCTGCTGTTAAGCACGTAGACGACCATAGTACCATAGTGTACATAAGTTAAGAGTTGACAATTATATCTATATCGCAGTGCTTTTAAATTTTACCTGTCATGATCTGGTGTATTAGCTGATGTTATATCATATAATCGTATCCAAATTTCAGCCTGTGATTGCCCCGTGACTCACTGAAATCGTTAATGCTATCAGTCAAACGGACATGAACTATGAGAACGACTCGTATCGGTTTTGATCAGCTACGCGCTGTTAGAAGTGCATCGTTTTGTTTAAAATTCATCTATTTAAATACCGTACTTTGTTGTCTGATTGCTGTTTTATATAAATACCTTCAGAGTATTTTAAACAACAGTATGTTTGCTCCTCACGCATACCAGGGCTTTGATTTAATAATACATAAGATTGATTGATAAATATATTGAAGTAATAGTCTATCTTCATTCCGGTCCTGGTAATTAGTGGCATTCACGTGCTTCTGTGTACATTTACTGAACCTTGGATTCGACTATAGATCCAATATTCTAATCTAGAGGTTGATCAGTATGATGATGTAACTGATTGAGTTAACAATAAGCCATCATAGTTTTTCTTAAAAATACGTGGCTTGAAACGGTTTATCTATGAACCGATTCTTTGAGGGGTTATTAGATATATAAATTTTCTATATTTTATCTTGTAACATGCTACATGATGTTCAGAATTTCCTTCCATTTAACTTTCTCTGTTCATTCCCCCTAAGAAGTGCTACTATCTATGTATATAGTAGCGTTATAACATATTTACTGATTTTCCATGGTATTCAAGACCTATTCCTTTGTCTTTCCTCTATCCACCATTCCTTTCTCTGGCTCTAAGTGTAACAAGTTTTCTAATTTTGCTCTTTTAGTTACAATTAAGTCATTAGAGCACTATTGAATATATTATTTTATTTGCATTACAATTTTATCAATTAAATAAATGAACATCTTGGTTGTTTGCAAATGACCATTCACCTTCGACTAGGTTACAATTTTTAAGTATAGTATACGTAAATAATAATAAGTTTTTTTCGAAAATCTTCACTTAAGATGAATTCCATTCATTCTCTTTTTAACTTTGTATGTCATTTATTGGAATCAGTCACTGAATTCCATTAAATATAATAAAGGTATAATAAATGAAAATAAACCATGTTTCGTACCGCCTAGCTCCTCTTGTTGAAAACAAATTCGTTAATGGAGAAAACTGTAAACTGTATAAAAGTAGAAAATATTGATTCAGCCATCGAAAGACTAACTGAGGAACTCTATAATTTAAATAAAAGTGCATTACACGCCATCAATTATGACTTGAGCATTTGCTTTGACGATGAGAAAATTAGCCGCATTCAAAATAAATCTGAAAAGTATAGCACAGGTGCTAACTTCTGTAATCAATACACTCATGAAGTGTTAAGTTTAGAAGAATTTTGTGAGAAAATGATTCATGCCAATTTGAAATGTTTCTTGTATGAAATTAAAAAATATTTACCAAAAGAAATTGTTCTAATATACCATCTTGAAGATGATAATAACAGTGATGAAAATACTGATCAAGAAGAACCGTAATATGTACTTTTTATATATGTAATATGTAATACATTTATCACTGTATAAAACTTGGATCATAAAATAAAGTTGTGGTATTAACTTAAGGTTTAATTTATTTAATAGATATAAATTAAAGCACAATAAAATACCAAATATTTATATATTAAAAGGAGAATTTTAAGAATAGTAGTGCTTAATGAATGCATTATTAGGACATAATGTTTAAATATATTTACTATGCATTTGTACATTCGAACGAGCACAGTTATCTTCTCCTTTAACGTATAAGTAGATATAAAAATAAAATAAAATGACAATACTTTAATATATTTAATTCATAATGTTTTTGATAATTTATTTATTATTTTTAAAAAAATATTTAATGCTTCTTTATCTAATTATTTAGTCGCATCAACTTTAGAGGTGAACTATTTCAAAATCACAATATCCGTCATTAAGACAAATTTATCTATGTAACTCTGGTATTATCGGATAATATTTTAGCAGTAATGAGAAAATCGCAGTAAGAAGGTTTCTATTTAAAAAACAGACACAAAATTATATTTCTCGTTTATTTTTTATTTACATTATTACATATAATACACAACCGCGTAGGTCTTATTTGGTGGAGCGGATGGTTACACGATCCACACTAAGACCGTGGTACATCTTCCATTTTTGTTGTGGTGTGTATATCCACATCTGTATACCAAGTAACAGTATTCACAAAGCCGATAGTCCTCTTCACTAGTATCGGTAATTAGAACCATCGCCTCCGTAGTACAATACAACGCCGTCCACGGGTTCGTCTCTGTAGTGCAGATATATTTGTGGGAAAAAGCCATCACCGAAGTTTCGTCCTCGACGTCTTCCTCCAGGCCATCGTCCTCACTTAACACATCAACTACATCCACATCGTCCTCCAGTACACCAAATTCTCCCTCCACAGGGGGATCACCTTCCACAGGGACCTCACCTCCTACATGGGCCTCAGCTTCCATCGAGAAAACTTCGCTTGGGAGTCTATCAGCATCCCTCTCGGCGAGACCAATTAGGAATTCCATGTTACGTACACATACATCATCAGTCTCATTGTATAGATAAGGAACTGCTAAAGCTGTAACTAAGCCAAATTGTGGAAACTCTAAGTATCTAACAGCGATAACATTTTCTTTAAAGTAGGGTATTAAAACAGTACTTCCTATCATTCCAGCTTATACATTTACTTTACCTTGACGGTTATACCATTTTTCAATCCAATGAGGATTCTCTCGAAACATCTGCATTTGTGACGATATAACTATTCCATTCAAGGAAAAAGTTAATTCTTCAGAAAAATCAACAAACTTTTGAACAATGGAATTTTTGTTATAATATGACAAAATGTGATACCCTCGCAAAACTATGTGATGACTTAGCTCATCTTCATTCAATTTTTGATTTAAATGTACTCTATAAGGGTGGAACTTTCCATTTTTAACTATATCCCAACTATAGAATCGTCGACATAACTATTAAAAGCTAGTACGTGATATAATCTTAAGAATATTCTTGAACTTTAAGCAATATGCTTAATTTAGTATTTCCATTAATTTGAGGTCTCCTTTGTCGACTTCTAGTTTATATAGACTTTCTTAATTATTGTATATTATTAAATTTAACTTATTATAAATTATTACTCTCATCACATTACTATATCGTACCCACAAAGTATATAGGCCATAGGGTTAAAGATCTACATACTTGTTCTCCCAATTTATAAAACAATAATAAAGTATCCTTCATGAAAAAATAAATTATGCAGTTACATTTCTATATACGCAAAATTATTCTAGATGGCGAGTCCAGCATATACGGAATTAGAGGTGGCCATGATGAACTGGTTGGGAAGATTGCTGCATCTTCCAGAACAGTTCCTCAATTCCTCAAAAGGGCCTGGAGGTGGAGTTCTTCAGGTATTTATAGTAGGGTTAACTAGAGGTATTGGTCATAAATTTGACTCTAATGTTGTACTGAAATTTTTTTGGTTAAGATTTTTAAAAAGGAATTTAAAAATCTTAACCAATTAGAGGAGGTTATAATTGGGAAATGACTTGAGTTTGAATTGAATTAACTTGAGTGTCATCTCCTGATGATGCTAACTTGGTAATGAAATGTACGTACAACCTTTACATAACCCTTTCACTACCGGACCCTGAAAGGGCTGTTAAAAAATTATTTTTTGTTGTAATTGTCATTAACTAGAGCTTAAAAAGTATAAAATGTTACTATTCGCTATATTTTTTGCTTTTTTTCAGTAAATAAATAGTGTTCATGATTCTGTACGAAATTAGTCAAGGGGAGTAACATTGTTGAAAATGAAAAATGAAAGAGATAAGGAAATAAAACAAATTTTATTGCAAAATTATTAAGTTTTTTCACATTTTTACAACAGTATCTTGTACATATGAACAAAGAGGGTAATATAGAAAACAAACACCGTTCCACTGATTTTCGTACCAAAAAAAAAACTATTTTTGGGTATGAAAATCAGTGAAATAATTCCTTCGTTTTCCCAAACATAGGTGTACATTGCACTTTAGGCATTTAAAGTGAGATCTACCAGAACAGTTCTTGTTTTTGCATCTTCCACTTTCCTTTTGCTCATTATGAATCGGCATATGATCCACGGTATTAAGTCTGACGTTGAAAGATGGACGTACTTCATACTTTCCTCGTTTTGGATTTCTTAGTTCTTCTAATTCTTCTAAACTTGGCCTTCCTACCTTTTAGGAACAGTCTTTCCTACCTTCACTAAATAATTCCCTATATCTAATTTGAAGTGAAGAAGGTCTAATTGCCCCTTCTTATTTATTTATGCTTATTTATTTCTTATTTATTTTTAAATTGTTTACCAAGTGCAAGTTTGTTCGTAGTTTATAAAATCTGTTGCGATCCTGTTCTCCAAAAATGTAGCCATACCAATTGATTTATCCCAATACATACTTATTCTAGGGAATCCGAGACAACCCATAATGATGTGTAATCCCAATAATGTTTCAATTTCCTGTTTATTTGTTGGGGGGAAATTTTACGTATTCTCCTGTTGGGCATACAGATTTGTTTTATCGACCATTTCAGTAATTAAATTAGCTATTATATACCTTTTGAAATACTCAAATGGCTGTTTTATTTCCTGGTCTATATTTTCACAATCGTCATTTCCTGTACTCCACTCCTGGACCCAAGGCTCCAAAACATTTCTTCTGGTCCACTGTATTTCCTTTTTTTCCGAAAATTGTATATTCTCCTCCATCAAGTTGAGATTATCTGTATTTTGTGTATTAGCTGTTTCTGGTTCCACTATTTCATTTCCTTCTAAATTATTCTCCTCGTTATTTTCTGCTTCCGAGTCACCTTCTTCTTGTGCGATTATATCATTTAGGCTATCTTCAAGGTTCTTAGCATTTTTTAAAATAGTTTCGTCATCCAACTCATCATTCTCTACATGTGATAAATCTGATAAATCGGAGAAATCACCATTTTCCAACTTTTCAAACAGATCTACGAGCGCTTTTTCCACTCTAACATCTCCCCGAAGAATTGTTTGTCTATTTCAATATTGCTTTGTACCTTGAAAACATAGAAACTGTTTCATTTTTACATGTTTTGCATATTTGTATTACAAAAATTAAAAAAAAAATAGAAAAGGGATAAACAGTAGTCCCATTTATCCTTAGAAATAAGGCGTCTCATTTACAACCGTTGACTCCAATTGTACATGATCGTGTACGTGCTGTTTTACAACGTCGTACAGCATCAAATATTCAATTATTTATGGAAATAATTACTGAAACCCACTAAATAAAACTTTATTTAAACACTTCTTTAGTTTAATGGACATTATTTACTGTTATCATCAGAAAAATAATTAAATTATTGGTACTTACCTTGCCGCTTTTACTTGTGGAAGCCATGTTGCAAATAAATCTTTATTTTATAGAACAGATACTAGATGGCGACTCAAGTATTAAGTTTTATAACTGAATAAGTGTCCACAAATATGTACAAATACACACACGAAACAAAAATAATAAAATATGTTTTATTTAGTAGCTCAAAGTTGACGTACGTGTTCTTGTACGCCAGTAGTGAAAGGGATAATTTTTCGATATTTGTAGAAAACTGTCTTCGTTGCTGCATCAAATGACACAACCATATTTATCTCTAACTAATTTTTCTAATATTAGTTTATAGTTACCAAAATAAACCATATAGACCACATGCTTGCATGAAATAATTATTGAAATCCTAAAAATAAATTTGGAAGAATAATTAACTATTACTATGATTTAATTACTAATATTTTCTTTTAAAATTTAGGGCTCGGCTAGCGAAACAACCCTATTATGCCTTCTGGCAGCCAAGGAAAAAAAGTTTCGAGACTTACTGGCTCTGAACCCCGATCTAACTGAAGCAGATATCAAATCCAAATTGGTAGCATACTCCTCGGATCAATCCAACTCGTCCGTAGAAAGAGCAGGTCTCCTGGGTTCCGTGCCAATGAGACTCATCCCGTCCGATGAAAAAGGTAGATTCCCGGCTGAAAAGCTCTTAGAGGCCATACGAAAGGACAAAGCTCAAGGGCTGATACCATGCTATGTCGTCGCGTGCTTAGGAACTACCCCTACATGTGCTTTTGATGATTTGACCGAATTAGGACCGATTTGTGACAAGGAAAATGTCTGGCTGCATGTGGATGCCGCATACGCAGGCGCAGCTTTTTCCTGTCCAGAGTATAGGCATTTAATGAAAGGAGTGGAGTATGCAGACTCCTTTAATTTTAGTCCCCACAAATGGATGCTGGTGAATTTCGATTGCTCCGCTATGTGGGTAAAAGACGCTAGGCATCTAGTAGATGCCTTCCAAGTTGACAGAATTTACTTGAAGAGTAAGCAATTGACAACCATACCGGAGTATCGACACTGGAGAATCCCCTTAGGAGGCAAATTCAGAGCGCTGAAGCTTTGGTTCGTTCTCAGGATTTATGGAGTTGAAGGTATTCAAAACTACATACGTCATCAAGTGGCACTGGCGAAATATTTCGAGAAGCTCGTCATAAATGACGACAGATTCGAACTTTGCTGTTCCAGCATGGGCCTCGTGTGTTTTAGAGTGAAAGGGGATAATATTCTTACGGAAAAATTGTACGAGAAGATTCTTGAACGGAAAAATATTTTCATATTAGCAGGACACTTCTATGGTAAACAAGTCATAAGGTTTTCCATTTGCAGTCAGTTAACTGAAAAAGGTGACGTAGATTTTGCCTGGCAAGAATTTGCATCGCAGGTAGAAGGTATATTATGGCGACAAGGGAACAGAAGAGGATCAAAAACGGATTTTATTTTTGATAGTCTCCCAAAAAGTATTGTTCGAATGAAACCATGAGTTAAAATTTATAGGAATATATAAGGGTTTCTTTCTGTATATGATGATGTGTACAAATGCGTTTAGTTTTTACGTAGTATTAGACGATATTGTTTGTTTTTAACTAAAACTGAGAGTTAGTTATTAACAAATATGTTTTAAATAGAATGCTAAGTATTTTGCTAAATATAAAAGAACTCAGACTTACTTTATTTTAAATATTTTCATTGTGAACGCATTATATATAAATACATTTTTAAATCAATCAAAATATGTTTTCATTGTGTTACCATATTTGTGACTTTGAAATCCATGTGTAAATCATTTAGACTCTGTGACCTCTTCAAATAACGGTAAGGCGGCAGAGAGGAGGGCGACACAGCCTCCTTTCCATGTGTGTTTTGTCCTGGGTGACCGTGCACTATCCATTGTAGTGTTGAACTTGAGCCGTAGGCGTCGCCACCCTCTCCTTCACAAAATAATTTTTACAATCACATTCTTCAAAATGACTCCAACATATTATTAAGTATTGCTCTTCAAGAATAGAAAAAAAGTAAAATTTTCTAGGTATGCGTAGAAGAAAGAGTGAGGCAGCATTCAGAGGAAAAAGGATACACTTTAAGCGCGACCAGATCGAACTCTGTGTACATTCACATTTAATATATATTCAACGATATTCACTCTACAAAGGTCTCAGCAGGCCATTTACTGAGAACCTCGTGAGCGGTCCGATATCGAAGTTTTGAGACTTGTTCCTATTCTTGATGAGCTGTAGGTAGAATAGAGTTCTTTAGAGCTACTCTACTCTAAGAAACTCTACTCCCGTACATGTATTGGATCCCCCATGACAGGAGTTACAATGGCTCACAGACATGTATTCATATCCCCTTCATGCCTTTGATATTTGAATCAAATAAAATTATTTTCAAAGCTGATATCCCATTTATATTCTTCATAGGACCAACTAGACAAATGTGACCGTACAATTCACAAGTGTTTAGGATTTATGTATTTATTTTACTACTTTTTATACGAACTAATCAGACACAGACGAGCTTAATGTTGTTAAACTAATCGTTTTCACATATTGTTTATACTATATCATTATTATTTATCATATTTTTATATATTTACTATTGCAAAAATAATATTTTATACAATTTACGAAATATTATTATGATGAATAAATATGTGTAAATAAATATGCAAATATGCAATCAATTTGGCAAATTTTGTTAAAATTAATAAAATGTATTTACTAAAACATTCAGCTACCCAAAGTGTTTAATATCTTCATTAAAATCTATTAAAATAACTACATAATATATCATAGATATTTGGAACAATACCAAAAAGAAGCGATCTCATTATTTATTCTTGTGATCACTAGTAAGAATATTTGTTGCGCGTATAAAATCGACAGGAGAAAGTTCTTCTTAGCTGTAAAAATATATTAGTGCATTCAGTTCTCAAGAAGACGTGCAATAGAGGACAATGAATCTCGAGGAATTTAGAGAGTTTGGCAAAGCCAGTGTCGACTATATTGCGGATTATTTTGAAAATGTCAGAAAAATGTAAGTGCCTTTTGAGTCACATAGACATAGAATATCAGACAATAAAATAACCACTAAGATATTTATTTGGAACACAACAAAATGCTATGAAATATTTTGTTTCATACTTAATCGATTAGTTCTTTAATTTAACGAAAAGAAAGAGACTTACAATATTTTTGGACTCCAGACTCACACGGTTGTTAACTTAAATAATAATATTTTTAGTATTGTAAAGTTTGTTAATAATCACGATTAGGGATTTTTAACAGTCAGCGAAAAAGGAATAGTTCAATTAATTATATTAACTGATACATTATATTAATGCATAATAGGTAAGTCTAATGAATTGAAAATTAATGAGTAATTCTTCTGAAGTGTTCAGTATAAATAACTTTTAATGATTTCGTGCAATAAATATCACCTGAAAGCTTAATAGTCCGCCTAATTACGGCCCAATATTTGCTACTATAACTTTTGTTTTGAATAAGTGACGAGCATTCCAATGGGATACTACAAAACCTAATTTTTTCAAAAAAATTTAAATATCTCAAAAACTGCTGAAGATAGGTATAGGGAATTGTTAAGAAAGTTCACTTAAAATCAGCAGGGTAATTAAAAAATGTAATAATATACTGGGTGTTCTATTTAAAATAAGGAAGTTGGTAGCTACTTCCGGTATAATCGGAAGTGTCAGAAAAGCAAAAATACTTTAGTTGAATAGATCGTCCTCGCTAACCCTTAATTCCAAACTGTAAAAGATTAATTCCAATGGGAAGTTATATATATATATATATATATATATATATATATATATATATATATATATATATACAGTGCTATTCAAAAGTCCCCTCCCCCCCTCTTATCTTTTTAACGATTATACATAAACTAGTGAAATTTGGTAACTGAATATTAAGGGTTGTAAACTACCCTACTAGTGATGATAGATGACGTATGCGTCAAATATGACGTCACAAGGTCATTGTGACCAATAATTTTAAATGGAACCCTATGGCAAGCGACACCTCTTTTAAAAGGTATCGAAAAAACGTATTCAATGATACTAACATTGTTTGTATTTATGGTAGTTTTGATGGATTAAATCAGTAATCAGTAAACTTGGATAATAATTTTAATTACAAATTCAAGAATCAGTACCTACTTATAGTAATTGTTCGAAGTGAGCTCCATCTACTTCCTGACAGTAAAACATCCTATTGCGAAACTCTTCTCGTACTTTTTCAAATGTGTCTGCGGAAATAGCCCTACATTCTGTAACAATACGTTGTTTTAAAACATCAATATTGTCAGGCTGAGTGGCGTAAACTTTCGATTTAAGATACCCCCGCAGAAAAGAATCTAAAGGTGTGAGATTCGGTGATCGAGGCGGCCATTCCATTGAACCTCGTCGTCCAATCCATCTGCCAGGATATTTTTCATCCAAATACCGTCTTACTGCACCGTAATAGTGTGGAGGAGCACCATCCTGTTGGAATGTTATTTCCAAAATGTCGAATTCATCTTGATTATCTTCCAAAATTTCAAGGATTAACGGTTCTATTGCATTTTGCAACATCTGCAGATACACCTCACCTTTACTATCCAACTATCCAATGGCGGAGCTTGAATTTTAAATTTTATTATTAACTGATTTAATTCATCACAGATTTGCGGTTTTTGAAAGCCAGTTGTCAAAACTGCTGTAAACAGACACAATATTAGTATCATTGAATAGGTTTTTCCGATACCTTTTAAAAGAGGCTTCGCTTGCCATAGGGTTCCATTTAAAATTATTGGTCACAATGACCTTGTGACGTCATCTTTGACGCATACGTCATCTATCATCACCAGTAGGGAAGTTTACAACCCTTAATATTCAGTTACCAAATTTCACTAGTTTATGTACAATCGTTCCAAAGATAAGAGGGGGGGAGGGGACTTTTGAATAGCACTGTATATATATATATATATATATATATATATATATATATATATATATATATATATATAAATTATTTTATGAATTACTTCAATTATCCTTTAGTTTACTGAAAACTTTTGCCTTATTGTATATCAGTTTTCTCTACTAAAACTCCGTCCACGCTATTTAAAACAGCTTGTATTTAGGAAAACTTCTTACTCTAGAAAACTTTTTTTAGTGACACAATATCGCGAGTCGAGCCAGGATACTTAAAAAACGAACTTCCGGAAAGCGTTCCTGCTGCAGGAGAGCCATGGCAAGACGTTCTGCAAGACGTAGATAAATTAATTCTGCCGGGTTTGACGCACTGGCATTCTCCACATTTCCACGCTTATTTTCCTACAGCTAATTCTTTTCCTGGCGTGGTTGGTGAATTGTTCCTCTCTGGACTGGGATCTCTTTCCAAAGACTGGGTATGTTCTGATGTCTAATTCAACTTGAAGCAGTAATTATGCCTAAATGTATGTTGTGACCAACGATTAATTTTTAACGCATAATATAACATTAATTTTCAATAATTACATTACTGCAAGAAAAATATATTTGAAGATAATTCAATGTTAATTCTTTATTAGTTAAGACATTTTTTTCCAGATAGAAACATTTGGATCGTCTGCTCTAACTTGGTGATAGATACAGATAAATAAAACACATAAAACGTCAAACATGAAAAACTTAAAGTTTGGTATAACTTTAATTGACTTATTGCGTTCTCTTATGTTTGGCTATTTTAGACTAGATAAACATTTACAATATTTAATAGAAAAGCAGCGTTTTCAATATTTTTACAATTTTTCATCATTAAATATTTACAATTCTTTTTGTAGCTTTTATTTACAGCATAAATTCTTGCCATAAGTAAATTATGTATGCCATAAGAAATTGACCTAATCAGAAAGAGCTTATTTACGAGATTAGTCCGGAAAGTGAAATTCCTGCTTTAAAAAAGTAATCTGCCTTATTTGTACATTAAGATGTGTGCAAGAAAAAAAGTTACTGTGTCCGAATATATTGTTCAAATATGTATACTATTGAAAATATATAATTTATTTTACACTGTTCTAACGCACTGTATGCACAAACAGTCATGATATTAGCCCATCGGTTAAGGCGATGAGTGACAGTCATTCATTGTTTAATTTGATCTAATATTTGGGAGAGATGCCCACTGAGGCATCTGCCCCAGGGATTGGTTGTATGTCTAGCGTTTATTATTAGCGTCCCTTATTTATATTCTTTATGTGGAGGAATCAAATTATTTATTAGGGAAACCTAATTTTGTATGTTTCTAGGAAACAAATCCAGCATGTGTGGAGTTAGAAGTTCGAATGGTGGACTGGCTGGCGAAAATATTGGGATTACCGGAAGAGTTTTTGAACTCTTCTGAGGGTCCAGGAGGAGGCGTGATTCAGGTAAAGAAAGTATTTTTATATTAGAAATTACAAGATATTTAGTTTGCCCCACAACTGTACGTAATCTCATAGGGACATCGATTTCTTGTATCCAATATATTAAAGTTTTTATATTTTGCTATATTATTAAAATACAGTGCTTTAATTTCAAAATTACTCACTCCCAGTGTTTCTTTTGGAAAGGAAAGTGAGCCCTAGACAAAGAACATGTAAATTTAGAGATATCGAAGTGAAATTTTAAAACCAGTGTTTGTTGTAGTTTAGGTTTCACTCCCTTATCCCCAACTACCCCCACGTAAAAGTTTTAAATAGTAGCCGCTGTATGGTAATACATCGTTTTAAAGATCTTAAAAATTATGATTCAACTTCATTTATGAAACTGAAATTGGTTGCTCCTTTCTCCTAATATAAACAAAAATAAAATAATTTAAATAAAACAAAATAAGTTAACGGAATATTTTAAGGTCTGAGTTTAAAGTTTAAAGAGTACTAAATAATTATTAATTTAATACATAATAATAATCCCTAACATTAATGTATTCTTATTGGTTTATAACGCTTTTATCAAGTACTACATTTGTGGACTGTTTGTAGACTATCCCTATCAGAACAACCACCAGTTTGTCGGTAAATACGTCGATAAAGGATCATTTTCATTTAATATTTGTTGCTGATTCAGTAGAATAGTTGAAGGAATGAGGTCGTTCCTTCAACTATTCTACTGAATCAGCAACAAGTATTAAATGAAAATGATCCTCACAGGGTCATTTTCATAAGGGAATGAATGACTTGATCCTCTTAGGAAATCAATTCATTCACCTCAGTTGATTATTCACCTATGAACATGATCTCAATGTTAGTGATCAGTTCCTAACAAAACTGATAATCCTCATAGGAAGATAAGTTTTGTTAGAAAATGATGATAACATTGAGATTAATTGTAACTAATAAATTAAGATTTTGCCTGGAGTATTTTGTAAATCGGCATAGCTGGCGATACAAATCGTTACTGGATAGAAGATAGAAATGGAAAACTTCCAGAACTTAATTGTATATATGGGAACAATCATAGAAAATATTTTTTTAGAAAAAATTAACATTTGAATTGTTATTTCCAACTTTTGTGGACGTAAACTATTCCAGTACCAAGCAATCTATATATGATTTTTAATAATTAATAATTATTTAATATCACTACTTATTTTATGATTTCATTTAATATCAGACTAAACTCTACATAATTATATTTCTTGAAAATATATCTGCCTGGGAAATGTAATAATATCTATAGAGTTACCTATTTCAAAAAAAGTGTCAATATCTCGAGAAATATTGTAAAATTTGATATTCCAAATACGCCACTAAATATATTAAAACAATTACAAAAAAAAATTACTGTTTTTTTTTAATACTGCTTGTAATTTAGACAAAAATTAAGTGGCCCAAAATATTTATCCAACGTATATTAATAAGTGTCTTAATAGTTGTTAGTACTTCTAGAATGCTGCTAGCGAATCCACTCTAGTAGGATTGCTCAGTGGAAAACAACGAACAGCTAGAAACGTTAGCAATAAGCATCCCAGTTTATCAGAAGGCGAAATTAATGGTAAACTTGTAGCATACACCTCGAAAGAATCGAACTCATCCGTAGAAAAAGCTGGTTTACTTGCTTCGGTGCTAATGAGACTACTACCTACAGATGAATATGGTGGTCTCCGTGGTCACACACTGGCGGAGGCAATAAAAAAGGATAAGGCGGACGGCCTCATTCCTTGCTGTGTTATTGCCACTTTGGGTACTACTGGAAGCTGCGCTTTTGATAACTTGGAGGAGTTAGGAAAAGTTTGTAACGCAGAGGGTGTTTGGTTGCATGTGGATGCAGCTTATGCGGGAGCAGCTTTCGCCTGTCCAGAATACAGGTACTTGATGAAAGGTCTGTATTGAAACTAGTTTTTCTCATAATATAACTACTAATGTAAGGAATTATTTTATATCGAATATGTCTTATTTTGTGCAGCGAATGAGTTCTTTTATATATTTGAACGTTTTACAAGGATACACATGATACCAATAATCTTGAATGTCTCTAAATATACACCTATTCGTTTTATTCAAATATATTATATTTAGCCATTTTAATTACTTGTCAGATATTTTTCTGTGACAATCTATTAGCATATACTAACTTTTCTACAAGAATTTTTTTCTTGTAAAAGAGAATGCCACAATATGTTTTTGGTATACGTAAAAATTTTTTTTTCTAATGTGTTGCATAACAATTTGGGAACTTCTAATGCTATAACAGTGTTCATTATTATGAAATTAATTATATATAAAAGAAAATTTTATCATCCCACGAAGCATTTGTATAGTTCTATTTTTGGCAAGTATTGTACTTGTCTTTCTAGAGTTTTACTTATTGTTAGTGATTAGCTTTATTATAAACTAAAATGTGACTAAGATACGAAAAATTCTTTTCGGCAATTTCAAAAAGAGATGATGAATTTATCGTGATTCCTTATAAGATTCTATATAGTAGAAACTTAACTTACTATTTTTGTTACAAAGAGATCATGTTTAGTCTACTACGCATTAGTTTCAAAGTCAACGTTTCCTGAAATTGCATTTGAAAAATTGTAAAAACAATAATAAAATAATTATAAATTTATTATTAATTATCCACAAATAGTTTATCTTTAATTTCTTATTAATTCTTAGGATTTGAAAGTGATATTATAATTTTTTTATCGCCAGTATTTGTTTATCGAAGAATTAACTTGTCAATTAATTCTGTATCTATTTAATTAAAAAAAAAAAATTCTCGTTAAATAGTCTTATTTTAACTTACTTTATATGATTTTTTTACAATTTACTAACATAAATTATTTGTGTATGTACTTAAAAAAATATATTATAATATAATTTTAAATTTATTTAAGGATATCTGTTTATTCATAAAATCAATTGGCATATAAAAAATTTACTAAAACTTTTGCATTCTTCTCTTTTCAAATCCAATAGTATTTTCCCCAGAACATTTATTATACAAAAAAGTAGTAAACATGAAATCTAATATCAAGGATACGCATAGTGCCATAATAATAGGTGAATATCATGAAAAATTATAAAATAAAATCAATGTTTGCCAAAACCTTCCCAATTTAAAAAAATAAACATTTTTACTACTATTTGAAGACTTCCATATTCCTTTTATATTAAAAACCGTTCAAAATTGCTAAAAATCTCATTTCATATACATATATTTATTTGATATTCCAAACCTGAAACATTTTTCTTTCTATTTGATGATATATTGTATTATAAACAAAATTAATTATGAATATAATTTAAAGTCTTGAGACATCTATTACATAATTATTTTCTTTACCGCCTTTTCCCGACCTTCAGTATTATTTACTCTAACTTTTAGGTATAGAAAATGTAGACTCATTCAATTTCAACCCCCACAAATGGATGCTGGTCAACTCAGACTGTTCCGTCATGTGGTTCAAGAACACCAAGGACGTAGAACAAACCTTCAGAGTCAAATCGACGTTACCAAAAGTCCCCACTTTCGAACCACAAATAGAACATTGGCAAATACCAAGTTCCAGGCGATTTAGAGCCCTTAAATTATGGTTCGTCATCAGAATCTACGGCATGGAGGGAATTCAGAAGCACATACGTCAACAAATTTTCCTCGCCAAGTCCTTTGAACAACTAGTCAAGAGCGATGACAGATTCGAAGTTTGTACATCCAGCATGGGGCTGGTTTGCTTCAGACTCAAAGGGGACGACAGTTTAACGCAGACTCTTCTGAACATGATCTCTAAGAGAAAAAAGATATTTCTCATGCCTTATTATTATAGGGAAAGGCTAGTTGTCCGATTCGTGATTTGCAGCAGATTTACGGAAACACAGGATATTTTGTTTGCCTGGAAGGAGATCGTTTCACAACTTGGTGAAGGCACCTCTTGCCCTGATACTTTGGATATAAATGATACAAACGAAGTATTCACTAAACAGGATAAGGAAACGCGAAAGAGTATATCTAATGATATTTTTAACAATTTAAGTCCTGCGAAGATTTCTTCTGGCATTAATGAAAATATAAAAGTATTTTTATAAAACTATATAAACCGAATTACCTTTAATCAGCTGCAGACAACCTATATAAAAGTGGTATAGAAGAGATTCTGAAATATGTTTTAATATTTTAGTGGCAGCACATATTTGGTGGTTGTGTATTGAAATTTAATTGAGTTTTTCTGGAATAAAATTGCACAAAAGAGTGGATCGATTATTACATAAAGTAGAAACGTATTCCTTTAAACACTAAGTAGAATATCTTAAGATTTTTAACCCTTCGTCGGGCGCAGCCGATCTATCAGATCCGGTAGTCACTTCAACTCCCTCATAGCTTTCTAGCTCTAAACTACTCTTCTCGATGTGTTGTCGATTTTTTTGTAGCGCCTTCCCTGGCCTTGTATGAGCCGCCCGAATCTGTCAGATGCATTGCGCCTGATTACGTCATTAGTTTCACTTTTATATTTTGTTATATTTCTTTTATTATTGAAGGTAAGGATATTTTTTGGGATCTCTATACTTACTTATTCCGGCTTTTTATGGTATTATTATTCAAAATTAACACATTTGGGTGTTAAACTATTGGTTTATACTAAACATTGTTACCGACAATGTGACGTTTACTTGTTTGAATCATGTTAAAATGATAAAGAGGATTTATAATTCTTTACATTTAAAATAGGCAGTTACTTATAACTTTTCTTTGTAATTTGCGTCCAATATTTTTTTATATATAACTTTATGACTTTTACATGAAAAAATAGGTAGTTTGTTTTTCTTATTCAAAATATTGTTCAATGTTAATTTATGTTTGTGTTTTGTCCTTAAAATAGAAAAAAAGCTTGTCAATAGCTAGTCCTCCTATAAAAATCTTTCAAATTTGTTTGTTTTATAACATTAAATAAATTGCTTTATGTAATTATTGCGATTAAAAAATAGTCCTATATATTTAATATTGTATTGTATTAATTAAAATAAGCATTCAATTAAGTCTCCACCACATGAAAATCTAAATTGTGTAAGATTTGATTATGGGATCTCTCAGATGCATTGCGCCCGAATGTGTTGGAATTCATACTGCGCCCGACGGAAGGTTAAAAAGAACTTACACTATCAAAACTGCTACCTCGATTTGTTTGTTATATTTTTTGTAATAAATTATGTGTTAACAGTTTTCTATTGTTATTATTTAAATATTTTACTGAAGTTTATTATTATTTTTAGTCCCAATAATAATAAGGTGGAAGTTGCTTTATCTGTAATGATTGCCCGATATAAGGTGGGTTGGTGAGTACTGATGTTGGCTTTAAAATTATTAATTCAAGTTTAATTATATAGTGTCACAAGTAACAAGTTTTGTTATCACTGCTGTTAGGTTCTTAACGATATCTAATTGATTTTCTATCGTAGAAATACTTCAGCTAAAAAATTGTGGATAGAAAATCGCAAGTCATTTAGTAATGAGAGTTATGGTTATTAAATTAGGAATAGGAACGTAGTATCTTTTTCATAACTTTATATGGAAAACAACTGACAACAAATAATCAGCTAACAATTCAACTTGTTAGCTTCATAACAAACCAATTAAATATTCAGTTTCATGTTAAAATAAATAATACACAATTATTATATTATATCTCAAATACACATATCCAGTAAATACTGAAGATGGAATTATTATTTTCAATGGTTTCATTTAGCAACAATGTATGTAACTAGTTTGTCAATTTAAAAAATATTTATTTCTTAATAGTAATGTGAAACTAGTTCTTAAAAAATATGACGCTGTGTGTTACAAACTCTAGGTACCAAACATTTAATTTCAAATCTACCCAAAATGTTTAAAACATCTAACAGTCCCGATTAATAGTTTACTTAAATAAGAACTCAGTCTTGTGTAAAACTCCTTGACTAACAGAAAAAAATGATTATTTATTCTAACAGGCAGTGGGAAAGTATTTAAAATTATTGGTTCTCATTTTCTTTGAAAAATATTTTATCTCATTCACTCCTGAAAGTTGTTTCCCTGTTTCTAACGGTAGATAAACTAAATAATATTGGAATATATAAATGTATCGTATATTGTTTCGAACGTATTTTCTGGATGAAAACACTACACTTTCTACTATACGTCGAAACTCAAGCGTAATGGATCTGAAGGAACTTCATCAGATTTTAGAAGAACTACAACAACTTCTCTTATTTTATACGTACATTAACTAGCTATTTGAAGGCATTTTATTGAGCTAGTTGTAACATAATTGTATACCCTGAAGCACTAACTCCTTGTTAGACTCCTTGTTAGATTCTCTTGCAGCATAATTTGAAAATAGAGAAAATATTTGCTTAATACTTGATGAATGTATCTTCAACCGCAATAATATATTTAATATTCGCATAACCAAGAACAATACTCTTTTACTCTTATAGTATCTAAATCCAAGAATGAGTAATCAAGGATTTATAGTCCAATCATGACAAAGAAATCTATCTTGGCATAGTATAATACTTATAACAATGTTATTCTCGTATGCATTTTCTATATTGAATATAATAAACGCAAAGTTATATGAAATATTACAATGTTAATGTGAGGTAGATGAACTATCTTTTTATATTTACCTACCACTTTGATTATTATTACTCGTATATGTAATGTGTATTCAAATCCTTAAGGTTATATTGGACAGATTAGACATACTGCTCCGATGCATTTATGGGATTCGAATATTTATGAGTTCCTATCGCCATCTATTGTCTAAATCTTAAAATTTACCACCAAATAATAATAATTTCTTGGACCTAATCTAGTAAGTGCAAAATGAAAAACGTCATTGTTCGAAGTCTAAAAAATCATCGTACAAATGTCACCACCCTCGTCAAACTTCATCAATTGTAAATTCCAGTTATTAAAATGATTTTCAAAAAAATCGGGCCAAGAAACTTAAAATTCCTGAAAAAATTACGGTATTAGGAAAGGCAAAAAGTTAGTATCTCCAGGTAAATTCATTATTTGAACATTTCAGGCTGTTAAGTAATATTTTAAGAAAGTACGGCAGTTCCCATGAATCGTCGGGAAAAAGCGAATTCCAAGTATGTACCATTTCGGATTGCATGGTAGATCCATGCAAGCCGGAACCATCGGTGGTCATTGTGGGGGCAGGGATAGCAGGATTATCCGCGGCTCAAAGGCTTGTCCAATGCGGTATCAGTAATTTTACCATTTTAGAAGCAACTGACAGGTAAGTGAGGAGTAAAGAGAGATGAAAATTCTATGGAATATGATTCTCACATGTCGAATATGTCCTAAAGGAAACTACCCTAAATCACGAACGAAGATAGTTACATAGTTTCATTTTAATTTACAGATTCACGGAGTTTATAAGTATACTGTTATAACCAAAAAGGAAATAAATCTTATTGATAACATGGTATAAATTTCAAATAATACATAATATAAACCTTATATAAAAATCTTATATAGTAAGTCAGACAACTTAAAATAAGTTCGACAACATTAAAACTGAAATGTCTTACATATAATTGGAAATGGTACTTCGTTCAGTGGCAATGTCATTTGAAATTTATACTCACTAAACGGCTGTTTTCGTGTGTGTGTCACGAAATTTTTAGGTCGATGTACGAAATGCTTTTCGTTCGAATTTCGGCATTTTGACAAAATCAGTATAGTACATCGACCCTTGCAAACAACGTGGTAACTTCTGTTTTTTGATCCTAAGCCTCTCGAGGCATGCTCCGGAGGTGCCTTCGATATAAGCAAGGGGGAGGCGCAATATTATTGCGATTTGCTTACTCGTTCAATATTATTAAGTTACTTATTGTCGAAATTTGATAATAAAAAAATATTAGCCTCTAAAAATTACAACAAAACTTCACATTATTGTAATATTTTAGCAATAGCAATTATAACAGCAACAATATTTTCTAATGTTCAAGTAGTATCATATTGTATCACCTAAACAAAGATATAAGAATTATTCATGAATTTCATCCAAACTTATGTCGCTTGAAGTATAGCATACTACAGTTAAGCTTCTTTAAAATTATATCTTGATTGAACGCCGTATTTGGTTTCAATAGAAACTGAAATGAACTGAAAAAGAGGAGATATCTTCTTGAGGAAAAATCTAACTGAATTCTAATCCAAATGAGATCCTTTATCAGGAAAAATGCAACAAAATCCCTGTACTTAAACCTTTATAGAAGATTTCAAATAGCCAGCATGAATTCAGGGGTACACAAATTTTAATAGGAAGCAGTTCGATCTCATTATAGTCAAATAGTATTTTTTTTCTATAGGGTTACCTTAAATTCAAAGTTCAAATTACTGTATCCGAGTTAATAAATTCCGATTACTTCCTGGGTAATCAAACATACTACGAATAAAGAAAATGGCTAGCTTATTGTCTATACCTTAATACGTTTAGATTTAGATTTTAAGTCCTTTAAGTTTTTCCTATGTGGTTACTAGTAGTATCAGGTATAGTTTAATATTAAATATATAGTTTGAGTATATTCGTCTCTTGTTTTAATTACATTAATGTTTCTCCTGATTTTATATTTCAAATAAATAATATAAATACAAAATTTGTCCGGGATATTTCACAAATCATATCGTATTTGCTAAGTCTAACACTTTCTAAAGTGTAGAAATAGAATAAAGTATTTTCAAATATATAGGGTAATAATAAAGTTTCGCACAATACTCATAACTTTGTATTAAATGGTTCTTCATTTCAAAACTTTGGAATACGGCAATGTTTTAGAAAGATATAAAGTGATGTACAACGTTTTTTGATTGAGGTGTGACATCGTCAGTCTATGTATATTAAAATACCCTAGTTTTTAATAAAAATACATTTCTGTTATTCAAAATCTCTTATTAATAATATGGCCCAATGCCATTTATGTAAATATGTTGTATTACACTTTCAATAACTTCCTAGCTATTAATTTTCATTTCGAAATTAAATTTGTTGCCTCAGATCATCTAAATTAGTTCGGCAATTAAAATAGGTTCATGATTAAGGTTCATAAGAATAAATCTAAGAGGATCAAATCAGGTGAATATAGTGGCTATTCAGTTAGTCGTCGCACTATCCATCTGTCAGGTAAATATCGTCCAAAAAAGTTAATGACCAATAAATGTATGGATGCTTCAGATACAAACTAATTCTATTTGTTTCCAATATTTAGAATAAAATTAGGATCTTGTACAAAACTGTTGCTGTTTAATAAAAATTTCTACCAGATTACTGACACGAAAGATCTTTGTAGTTGCAAAACATTTTTAATATTCTTAATATGGGATACTGTTATATACCGAAAAATTTAAGTAATTTATTATTGTAAATAAAGGTTGCAAATTTATATGTCAATCGATGTATTTCTGTCACTATTTACATGCTTGTCACTGACACAACATACAAACACAAACAGGTCAATATTTGTCCTTGTCATCATGCCCTTAGTATTATACAACACATAATCCATCTTATACAAGTTTACACAAAGTTCTCTACGTTATTGATCGTTTCTTTCCTTCAGACCTGGAGGTAGAATCCACTCGTGCTGGTTGGGCGATGTTATAGCTGAAATGGGCTGTCAACATATAGAGGGCGCTTGCGTAGGCAACCCCGTTTATAACCTGGCCGCTCAAGAAGGGTTGTTGAAGGTTCCGCTGAAGAAGATCGATCCGACAAAGGGAGTGTTCTGCACTAGCGACGGAAGGGCAGTTGGAACGTCCATCGCCACGATGGCGTTTCACGTCTTCAAGCAGATTGAACACGAAGCTGCTAGCCTGTTTCATATAGGATGTGGAAAGGAGCACGGATCTTTGCAAAATTTTTTCAGTAAGACATTAAACTGTGCAGTGTGTTCTTAATTCTTAATCTATTTTTAATGTAAACCATTTTATGCAATAATGATGGTTACATTAAAGAATTGTTGAACGCAATGTGAGTCGCTTTGATCTTGTGGGAACAAAACGCCGATTGGTCTCAAAAAAGAAACAGGTTTAGCACATAAAAAATGACGAAGGGTGAAATGTATTCTTCATTTTCGAGTTCATTATTCTGTTAAATAATATTACATTGAGAAATCAGAAATATTATGAATTTGAAGATACACATACTGTCATTAGGTTACTGCCTTTGATATGAATTATTCTGATATTGGGACCAAGAGAGATATTTTGAAAGTTTTGAATTCTCAAAAGATCAAAGGAGATTTTATCTGACAAGGATATATATAACAAGTAAAGCATCCTTAGTCCTTTGCTTTAGAATTCATGCTTGGAGGAAGAAGTTATGTTACTGATAGGTTTAATTTTTGACAGATATCAGAATACAACAGGAGCTCCAGAAGTTCTCTGAAGATCACCGATATGACGCTTCTAGAATAATGTATGGGTTAACAAATATACTTCGCACTCGAATTGGAGGCGATCTAAGTCATGTCAGCGCGGATAACTTTGGGAGTGAGATACACATTCCTGGAGGTGACGTGGGGGTTCCCTTAGGTAAATATTTTTTACATTTATTAGCTAAAAAATGTTGTTATCAATTCCATGCAAATTAGTTGTTCGTATCCGGTTCGAAAGACCAATAATACAAAACCGTTATTAATTTGTTTAATGATTTACGTTCTGGTTTTATTTCAGGATTTGTCGGTGTTCTGTCTCCGTTAATGAAAGAACTGCCCGAATGTACTCTGAAATTCGGCAAGCCCGTGGGCCTCATCAGATGGGGAGCCGTCCAAAGCAGGAACCAAGGTCCAAGAGCGGTGATCCAGTGCTGTGATGGGGAGGAGTATTGTGCCGACTATGTCATCATAACTGTCTCCCTGGGAGTATTAAAGGAACATGGCGAAAAAATGTTCTGTCCCGCTCTACCAGCTAACAAAATTGAGGCGATCAAATCTTTGGGTAAATAAATAAGCTTTGTAGGGTGATCCCACTAATCATAATCTATTATATACCTGTGATAACGCACTGAATAAGGTCCATATTTCCGTATTCTCTGGAACAAGATTTGTTTTTAAAACGTTTGAATCTATTCACAGTAATTTTAAAAGAGGACTCTTCTATTATATGGTACGTATTGTATTAAAAATACGTATAAGAAAGCAATGCATTTTTATAATGCATATACGAATATACTGTCGACTTGAACAAGAAAGGGTGCATCTATTCCTAAACTGTAACCCCTCTCTCCCTTAATTATAATAAATTTTAATGTGTCTTTCAGACTGCGGTAGATATGCTACAAGGTTCTTGGTTAATTAGTAAGGCGTGAGAGAGATAGAGAGAGAGAGAGAGAGTATAACTCAAAATTGTGCCCATTCAAATTTGAGTTCGCCAATTTAGAGATATGTCTATGTACTGAATGCCTATGAACTGAGGCAATGAATTGCACTTGAACTTGCTGTTACTTTCTTTATAATAATGTACTCATAATGATGATGATGATTCATTGCACCCATGACCAATTTGTAAGGTGGAAGTAGCGAAAACAGCATCTCATGATAATATTCCCGATACGGTGAACACCGTGATATTATCTATTTTTAACGTAAGAAATATCCTATATTTTCTAGGCAACGCTATATATTAAATGAAAAGACTCATAAAGAGAATGTGAAATAGATGTAATGAGCATTGGAAACATTTCATTGGGTTCACTATACACAAATTCCGTATCACGAAACGACGAATGCATAGATTCAAATAAATGATTTAGGCATAACATGACTCTCTTTTGATGGAATTGTCACTGTAACTGTAACCTCGAGTTCACCCTTTCTTTAGAGACTCTTTTATTTTATAGAGAATATACCCAGATTGTTCTATGTATTAATCTACTGGACTATACAAGAGTATATTTTGCTGGCATGTTCTATAAAGATTCCGTTACATAAATTATGACTTCCAATGACTTCCACCCGTAATGCCTTTTTTAGATTTTCTACACACAACATAGCATAGACCATATACCATAGGCGATAGACCATATACCATAGGCAATAAACCATATCATAGGTCATAGACCATAGACCATAGACCATAGCCACACCTTAATCCACCATTAAAGGGTGACTATGGTTCTGCAAAAATCTGCTATATGTCCAATATAACTTTCTGGATTTTTCAAATTTAAAAATTTTGCAGTCCTTTTTTACAAAAATATTTCTCCCTACGCGCTGGTTACAGTTACCATTTTAATATCTTTGAAGAAGTCTCATTTTCTGAATGTTTTGGAGACATACATGTATCTTCTGAGTAATTCAATACAACATAAGTTTTCACGCCCATTGTCAGCAGAGGAGAAACTTAGTGAATCATGATTTTTTAATTTCAATTAATTTCACCTTTTGTAATTGTCTTTGCGGCAGATTCCGACAAATCCCATTATAGCAACCACGTCAGCCCTAATGGGCATTATTCATGAATATCAAACTGCGTTCTCAACCTAAAAAATTTAACGTAGGTTAACGTTATATATTATTTGGATCTAAGCTCTAATTTTTCTGTTTATTTTTTTATTTAGGTTACGGTCATGTTGACAAAATATTTTTGGACTACGAACGCCCCTTCTGGGTATGGTCGGATGGCGGCATAAAATTTGCTTGGTCTCAAGACGAGTTGGGCAAGCGAACAGACTGGACGAAAGGACTGAGCTCTGTAGAAGAAGTAGAAGGTAGCAAACACGTTCTCTGCGCCTACATCAGCGGACCAGAAGCTGTCGTTATGGAACATGCGACGGACGAAGAAGTGGCCGAAGGGGTCACGAAAGTTTTGCGACAATTTACCGGTGACGCGTCCCTGCCATACCCCTCCACCGTTCTGAGATCCAAATGGGCGTCTGATCCGTATTTCTGCGGCTCCTACAGCTACATGAACATGCAGTCGAATATAGGCCACCAGTGCGACCTCAGCTGTCCTGTTCCTGGATCCTGCGATCCTGTCCCTCCGATTCTGCTGTTTGCTGGAGAGGCGACTTGCGCGGGACACCACTCGACCGTCCATGGCGCTCGATTAAGCGGGATTCGGGAAGCAGAAAGGATCTTGCAGCTAACAAAAAAGTACGGCGGACCACCGCCCAAAGATTGCTCCTGAATATATTTATTTTAGGGTACAATTTTTGGTATTGTTCGAGACAATTGGTCCTTTTCTTTTGCAATGTAACACTAAAATACTATATTTACAATAAGTATTTTCATAATAAATAACTTAAAGCTAGCTTATGTCTATGTTTATTATTTTCGTTTGGATTGCTCCATTTTGTCTTTTATCAGAATTAAGGTGAATACATTTTAGTTGTTTTAATTGCGAGTCTCTAATAACATCAAATATTACAATTTACTTAAAAAATCGTAATATTACTATAAAATACTGATAATATTAGTTTTTTTGGAATACGGAGTAGAAGATTAGAAGTAATAGTCGGAGTCAAGCTACTAGAGAAGTAGTATAGTAGTTCTCTCAAAAGTTTACTTCAATATTTCCTGAAGAGTCTTCGGATTCTTAAGATTTACTAACTTCTGATCTTGTATCTATCTCTCGATAGCTCGATCTTACACAATATTGGTAATTTTTTGAACTTAAATCACAGAAATTACCAAATCTTTGAAAATACGTCACTGTTCCAGTATAAAATATAATTCATCTAAAATATATTGCGATGGAAATTCATCATAAAACAACGTGAAGAATCTGATTGTATAGTCTGAGTGCGTGTATACTTCATTTATATCCCTCTTATAGAATAGGAGTGTGTATCCAAAATTTTTACAAGATTAGGAATAAGTCAGCTGAAATAGATAGCAATATGTATACACAAATAGGTAGCAATTATAAAATAATATGTTATTAGAGACTACACGAAGTGTATGGTTGACCAAATTCCAAGTCCCTATCCCGTATATTATCTTGCATTAGTGAAAGACGTTTTCATACAATGATATAGCCATCGCATATTAAACAGCCATAAATATATACTAGATACTTTTAACAGATACAGTATTACACATTTGTTATGTTATATCCAATTTAAATCACTAGGATATACACAAAATATATTCAAACATACGTTGGGAGTAATTAAGATAAGTACTCTTGAATGAAACGTAGCTAACCTAACTCGATTTCCTATTTATTTAATCCTTTTTAGCTAGAACCTCATCGGCAGTTTCCTTAACCTCCTTCCAGGATATATCAATATCAGACTCATTAGTAAACCTCGAGCATATAGCCAACCTCAGGAAGTAAACGTCTCTAATCTTAGAGGGGACCAAATGAATGACGCCTCTACCATTCAGCCTCTTTAGCAGCGCCTCGTTGACTTCATTTGTGTTTTTCAACCGGAAACACACCAGCCCCATAATGACCTCTTCGGTGATCTCGAATCTTTCGTCGGATCTCACGAGGGATTCAAAATAGTGCGCCATCTCTATTTGCCTGCGAATGTGAGCCTGCATATTCTCTACTCCGTACAATCTGAGGACGAACCACAGTTTGAGGGCTCTGAATCTCCTTCCTAAGGGGATCTGCCAATGGCGGTAATCCGGGGCCGCTCCTTGCTGTTCGTGCTTGAGGTAGAGGGGGTCCACGTTGAAAGCGTTAACTAACCAAGATGGGTCTTTCAGCCACATCGCGGAACAGTCGAAGTTCACCAACAACCACTTGTGGGGGTTGAAGTTGAAAGAGTCCGCTCGTTCAACTCCCTTCATCAGATATCTAGAAAAGTAGAAAACGTACACATCATATTCAATGACGGGGGATAATGGTGTATTAATGATTTAATTTTTAACAGCTTTTATTGTTACTTGTAGTTTCGATACTTTAACTTATCATCTTCAAGACGACTACAGTTGAACTACTGTACTTCTGACTGTAGTTTGTACTGCTATTGTCTGATTTGATGATGATATTCAAGTTCCAAAACAATATTGGTTAAAAAAAGTAAAAAACTGTGATAGGACAAACTCAGTTTTAATATTATTCGCGAAATTTACTGACCAATAGATGGTGCTATAAAATTAAGAACATTGGAAACAGAGGTGATCATCATTTTCCATAAGTCATAGTATTCATAGTGATGATTTACGCTTGATTTTCAAACTGTTTTAGTACTATAAAGTGTATAACTGTATATTGGGATTTGTTTGATAGAAATTTATTTTTTGAAAAGGTGTAAAGTAAAATAAATAAGTAGTACATAGTACATGATAGTTTGTTGTTGATTCTATTATAGATATTTTGGTATACTTGGAAGATGGTACGCGATCTCCGAAGAGAAAGACTGTTTAGTTTTAAAGGCAGATCACATAATTTTACGTGGGATAGAAGTAATACAGCCTCCAGTAACAAACAGTGTATGTTTACATCTGTATTATGTATGTGCAAAACATTGTATATGTACATATGTGTAAAGCTGAGCTAGTATTTTTTTTTACAATTATTAGAGTAAAGTTAGTGTTATAAGAAATGCAGAATTATTAGTTAAAGTTAGAAATAAAGAATTTTACAGTACAATCAATTTCGAACATAAAACTATGGCATATGTTTATGCTTATGTATATGGTTTAACTGTATTTAAAACTTTTAGAATGTTTCCAACATCAGTGCATATGTTGCCCTTTTATAATCATAGTCTACATACTATATTTATATTTCTGTTTTCTCTTTATATACAACTATACACAAACATATTTATAATAATCTCATGTTCTGATCAGTTTATTTATGAAATGTATTAAGTGCAAAATAGTGTTTTAGTATTTTGTGGAGAATTTGTTTCATATTTTTTGTTATCTCGATAGTACGAGGAATGTTTTAAAATTAGAAATAATTAAATTTGCCAAAAAAATCGATAGTTTGAAGGTATATACAACTTAAATACATCCTCTCACGATCCTGACAAAGCTACATGGTTAACTTTTAAAAAAATTAAATTTTACATAATATTTCCTGCGAAATAGATTCTAAATAATTGTGTCAGGATTAGTATATCTGGAAAATATCGAGGAATCTTTTTAAAAATTATCTATATCTATGATAGTATGTTTATGTAAATATGTACAGTATTATTGTTGAATGTTCAGAATATACAGAATAAACTATTTCTCTTATCATGGATACTTTTGACTGAGAACGATGTATGCATAAATCTAAATGTTTCTAATTGTTAATACCTTATTTATGGGAAACATATAAAATACTTACCGATATTCTGGACAGATGAAAGCTGAACCAGCATAAGCTGCATCCACATGAAGCCATACGTTATATTCGTTGCAAACTGGTCCAAGTTCATCTAATCTATCGAAAGTGCAGGAAGATGTTGTTCCCAGTGTATTTACAGCCTAAACAATGAGGTATAATTGTTTCAATAAAAATCCAATAATGTATATAGGAAAAAGATATATTTACTATTAAAATTTAAGAGATGATAAATAGCAATAGCAATACTAAACCATATAATAATAGGAAACCCCTAATATGAGAGAGTCTTGTACTTCGAAAACCGTAATGAAACTGTCGTTTTGTCAAAAAGAAGAGGTACTTGCAATTTAGAGCTACCATAGTGATGTCACAACTTAAATATAACATTTGAAATAACTAAAATGTATCCATCAATCAACGTTTTTCTTAAAGAACGAAGTTGATCTGTTTCAGAGTAACAAAGAAATTTATAACAAAATTATGAATATTATGAATATTACATCAATACAGGTTGTAACATAAAGGTTGGGAATAAATTAAACGGTGGATTCTTCAGTATATAACATAGATTTTTTTTTCATATGAAGTTATGCTCCACGAGTTTTCGTTTCCAAGCTACAGGGCGATAAAAAATTTGAAAAAAATTAGTTTCTCTCAAATAACTTTGGAACATTAGAAGATAATGGAACAAAATTGTAGCCGTAGCTTAATTTAATAATGCCCTAGTGACAGGAAAACGATTGACTTCGTAAGTTACGCAGTGGCGTGCGTACGCATTTTACCGTAGGGTTTTCCGAAGAAAATTGTGGTACGCCACTGGTAAAAACATTATTTTAATATTTATTTAAGATCCATCTTTTACTTTAAACACAATTACCCTCTTGCGTTTTATTTATATCTCTTGTCATTTTCCCGTAATTAAAACTTTTGTAAACACCATTTTTTCCCACTGCTAACATAGGAAAATTAAAGTAACAGAAACATTATCAAGTATATGGTTTTCTGTTACTAGGGCATTATCAAATTAGGCTATGGCTAAAATTTCTTTTCATTATCTTCTAATGTTCCAAATTTATTAGAGAAAAAATAAATTTCTTAAAATTTTTTATCGCCCTGTAGCTTGGAAACGAAAACCCGTAGAGCATAACTTCATATGAAAAAAATTTTTGTTTTTTTACTTCAAAATGCACCGTTAAATTTATTCCCAACCTTTATGTTACAGCCTGTATATAATAAGAATTATAATATTCAATGTAATAACCTTTAAAATTATGATAATGAACGTATATATTATTAAACAATATACATTATGTATATATTATTATTTATAATACTGTTTGGCAACCATCAAGGATAAGCAAATTAGAAATGAGTTTATTGAACCGCAGAATATGGAGTAAGGTCAAATCCAATCTTTAAGAAAGTCTATTTCATTATTAGTACACAGAAAATAATTGTGTGCTTATTCTCTTATATTAGGTATGTGGCAACAATTACATAAAGCCTGTCTGTTTCGTTTCGTTCTGTTTTAAATAATTTCAATATCTTATAGAGTTTTTCAGTGGCGTAAGCCACAGTACACAGTAAACAATGGCACAGTTTACTTCACAGTAAACATTAAATGTGTCCTAAAAGTAAATTGTAAAATTCATATTTGTTCTCGGGTTAAAAAATTAAAAGGCAAATCCGTTAGTAAGGTAAAACTGGCTATTTTTTGTTATATAGCACACGCAATTCTCTCCACGTATATGTTAAAAAAGTAAAGAACGGCTAAAAATGAAAATTCATACGCTTCCGTGTCCCTTTTAGATACAAAATTCAAATTCCAAATCGACTAGTAAATCAAAATTGTATCATTACTATTATTATTATTATCGTTAATTCGATTTGAAGAAATGAGCATAGAGAGAAGGGGTTAGATTCTTATATGCAACATAATATTCTTAAGCCACAAGTATATTGTTTATACTTATAGTTTAAGAATACATACAATTTTTTGTATATACATGTTTCATTTTAAGAAAATATGTATTACAGTCATGTATTTTATTTCTGGTACACTGGGTATTTTAATAATTCGGAAATTATAACTGAGACTGAGAGCTGAAAAACTTAGCTGCCCAATTTTATTTAAAGCAGAACAGATAAATTTGGGGTTTCTTTTTTAAATTTCAGTAGTTGAGAGTCGAACAATTATTTTTTAAGCCCTTTTAAACAGCTTGTTCCGAGTTCTCGGAGGAAATGAAAAGTGCATATATAGTTTAGCTAGATAAATGTTAAAAATAACAGGCCCAAGAACTGTGCTTTGTAGAACACCGAACTCGACAGGTTTGAATTGCGCTTTTACCAAATTTACGAATATGCACCATCACAAGAATATGCTAGTGACCGGTTTTTGAAAAGTGAACAGGAAAGGACAGACGAGTATTTATGAACACACTATAAGATTTATCAACCAATAACATAATTGATCAATTAGTACTTACGTAGAACGGAATCAGACCAGCTTCTAGATCTTCTTTGATGGCGTCTTCTAAGGTTGCCCCTCGAAGCCTGTTAGCCTCGTCGGGTTGAAGAGATCGTAACTTAATACCCCCCAGTAATCCTGCACGTTCTACGGAGGAGTGACTTTGGCCTGAAACAAATTACGTCGGATTTAAAATAAAAGTCTCTTGGGAGCCAACGAAGAACCTTGTATTTCAATGTGAATGCCAAATGTAACAGCAACAATTACACTTTGCAATAACATAACTATTGTGATATTATACGTACACTTGCTTTAGTCACTGACAAAGTTATACGGTGAAAAGAATATATGTTTCTGTAAGAGTGAATATCGGATCTAAAACAAATCGCTAAAGTGCAACATCTTTGCACAACTGGGTTAGTTTTAGCAACTTACTACAACATTATTGTACACTAAAATTAAATAATTTATAAAGTATCCTAAAACAATAAGAAAATATATGGCAAATAACTTATGTACAAGTTAAATATGTATTGACTTTTTTATTACCGAAGTTGATAGAAAGACAATACAAATTTATTATTTATATGAAAAATATAGTTATTATGGTTAAATGTAATATTATAGTTATTCTGGTTGTTTGTAGATTTTGGTACCATACTGATATCATCGATAGTATATAGAGAGAATTCACGATGAAGGGAAAAAACATCGATATGTTTTTAATGTTTTTTTATTTTTATCAAAAAGCCCTCCAATATATCACTTTTCATTTTTGACTTGACGTATTTTGAATCATACAACAAGTCAATTTCATGTCCTGTTTTTCAGGAAGTGTTAACGACATGGTTATTTTAGATGGAATGTAGTATATTGTCCGGTACTCGTCCAAATGACATTCGACGCCCTATTTTCAGGAAGTGGTAGGTATGTAATTTATTAAATAAAAATCATCATGACTATTTACCAATTACCCGAGCTAGTGTTAGTATAACTGAAAAAAATTACCTCGCGCTTTTACTCAGTGTATGAATTTTTAGATGACTGAGCTAACAATTCAATCCTACAAGTAGCTAGTGTTTTAGTGAACCTTTAAATTTACAGAAATCTGAACATTTTAGAGGCTGCTATTATCGTATACAGGGTGAGTCGGGAGGAACGGACCAAACTCCAGGAGTGTACTGTACGCGTAAAAATAATGTAAATAAACTCAAATGTTGTTATTCGATTTTTATTTTTTTTTCAAGTTATAACGTAATTAGAAATAAACAAAATTTCATACATTAACGTTTTGGTAATCATAGCGTTTTAAATGTTCAAAAATACCGCCTTCTTCATTCATCTCTAAACATTTATTGCTTCCTCTACGAAAGGCGCCTATAGCTCTACTGATTGAGTCATGTCTTTGTTTAAGACCGGCTGCAGCATTTCTAATAGGTTGAATTCGTACATCCCGAGTGTCCACTTTTACTTTATACACTTCATCTTTGAGCCAGCTCCATAAACAATAATCTAGTGTTGTGAGGTCTGGAGATCTTGGAGGTCAACTAATAGGACCACCGCGACAATCCAACGTCCTAGAAACCTTTCGTCCAAATGTTCCTTGACCTGATGAGTCAATGTGAAGTCTGTGATGAGAAATGTGCAGGAGCTACATGGTGCTGGTAGTACATTTGCATTCTGGTGTTCAAACGAACATCCTCTAGTAGTCTGTAATTCATTTTGTAAAAGATTTAAGTAGTTGTCTCTCCTGTGAGGCGATTCTCCAAAATGAAAGGGCCAATTAAATATCAAACGACCATACCACACCACACGTTTACCGAAAAGTTGAATATTGAAAGTTATTTTACCGAATATTGAAAGTTATTTTCGACTATTACGTAGGTATTTTCATATGACCATACATGACAGTTGTGAGTATTATCAATGTCGTCACGGGTACATGTTGCTTGTAGGTGCTGTACTCTCTGTACATGGTATGGATGCAAGCCTTGCTGGTGGAGTGTGTTTATTACTCTTGTTTCTGGAATGCCTTAAATTAAATACTAATTCTTCGTGATCTGATAAATACAACTTTATTAGGATATCTGTGATGTGGAAACCGTTGACGATATTCTTCAACAGCAGCTCTAGCATTCCCATTACAGAAACCATAAGCAAACACCATATTTGCATATTCTAAATTTGAATACGTGTGTGGCATTTTGTAATACTTATACTAGATAAACTTTTTGTATTACGCTATAAATTGAAAACAAATAAAAATCGGATAACAATAGTTGAGTTTTTTACATTATTTTCACGGCTACAATACAATCCTGGAGTTTGGTCTGTTCCTCCCGATTCACCCTGTATAATCCTATTTAAGCCTATAGGTATAAGAATCCTATAAATAACCTAATAATATCAATTATAGAGATGTTTTTAAGAGTTAAACAAATTACATTGAAATTATATGACGAAATTTTGTATATTTTCCTTATTTTTTTATTCTTCATACTTTTTCATATCGTTCATCCCAATTTAGGAATGAGAAAAATCTTCGATCAAATAGTCTACTAAATAGCTGTCATTTGGAAAATACCTATAATTCATGCAACTTTTTGGGTCATATTGTAGTTGTGAACGAAAAGTATCTGTAATGGAAACTGACTTTCTTCTACCAAAAAATCAGTAGAAAAAAATGTGTAAGGAAAGAGCAGCAGGAAAATAATAAGCAGGAAAGGACCTTACATCCGTGTTTTGGAACAAGGATATATAGAGTATGTTTATGACTAGAAAGTATTACTATGTTATGCTGTTTGATAAAATGCGTAAAAGAAATAAATAAAAATGCTCCAAGAATATATTTGCTTGTAAATTGGGCGGTGAATTGATTGGTCATTTACTTTCTTCGTTATATTTGGCACCATTGGACTATTCTTCAATCTGAAGAAATACTTAAATAAAAGAATTCGGTAGGAAATGTTCTTCTACTAATTTTCTTTGAAACAAAAATAGAGTGATTATGATACATCGGCAGAGTAAGGTAAACTTATAACAAGAACGTATTGCTATGCTATGCTGTTGGATGAAGTATATAAAATAAATAAGGAAAATATCTCAATATTACTGGTTATGGTACACAAGAATCAATAAGCTGAGCTACAAATTGACCTTCTGACTGTCGTCTGTTTCCAAAGCTAGAAAAATACTTAAAACAAGTTAAATAAAGTAGTAATAACGATCATAGAGGGGTGGTTTGCAGGCTAAGAAAGATAGTCTGTTTCCAAGCTTTTGGAGTACTCTATACGCTAAATGTATTGAGAGGTAACAGTAGTAGGCGATGAACTAGTAAGAGGCGGCATGAAGTAAAAACTGATCGCCCACCGTAATTGATGAAAATACAATCAGACCACAATGAGAAAATTAATTATCCCAGTCCACGTTTATCCATTTTGTTTTCATTCAATTAAAGTTAAATAGAAGAAAATGTTAAATAAAAATGAAAATTAATAAATATATTTGAATCAGTATGGCATCCACTTGATTAAAAAAAATAGAACGGATTGTTAAATACCCAATGCTATATTTTAATATGGAAATTAAATGTGTTACAGCAGTAGATTTCCTACGCTATCAAATGTTTAAAAGCAATTTGTCACCTAAAAGTACTTGTCAATGTAAGTGGACATTTTCTGACATACATTCAGAGAGAGATGAAGTAATAACGACTTGGAAGATAAGTAATAATTAATTAATAAAGCCATACAAGAACGAGTAATGCACAGTCAGAGCAAGATCGAGTCACCATTTAGAGTTTTAGAGATGATTACATTCAATAGAAATATATTTAAAATAATTGTCACTAGTTCTGTATTAGGCTAAGAATTCACCAATAAATTTGTAAATCCTGAATGAAACCAAAATCCTTATATAAATCTTGAATATGCCTTACTTGAAGTGTATCCAACTAATTTGGAAACAATGTCTGAGTCGCTCATCTCTGGATGTTCCTTCTTGACACGGTCGATGGCACGTGCCTTAGCGCCTAGGAGGGCGACTAAAGTGGCCTCACTAGCAGTCCCCTGAATCACCCCGCCTCCTTTGCCGCCGGAACACGCTAAAAATTCTTTCGGTAGATCCAACATCTTACCCAACCAATCCATCATGACGACTTCTAATTCGGTGCACGCGGGGCTAGCAATCTGAAAAAGAATGAAGGAAATTTGGCTAAATCACTTCATAAGTGGAAATGTATAAAGTAAAATCAAATTGAGACTGTTATGAAATATTACTGGGGTCACTAGTAGTATCAAAATAAACGATAGTTGAAAATTGAGATAAAAATGCGTCTAGCCAATGTATATTTTTTAAGTAATTTGTTGTATAAACTGTATATGTTATTATAAAGTATATAGATTATATACGTTGTAATAACAATTCGCTATTATATTATAAACTGTTAAAAAATGTTGCAATTTTGTATGGAAATGGCGACATAGGATCTTTAAATCTAGGGCTTAGGATACAGAGATCTGTTCCATATTTTATTTTATTATGTATTATATGTTATAATAATATAAACTCCTAGACAAAATTAACGCATCAATAAAACTTCACATTATTACTTTTATTTTTACGAAAATTTAAATCATATTACCTACGTGATTATACGATATAATTAAGTAAATTCAACTAATGTTTAACAAATTAGAATGGCTTTGTCCGAAAAAGGCATGGATAAATAACACAAAGGGACAAGATTGTCAAATGCAATGAAAACGGTGTTAATGGAAAACTTTAAAAACAAAAATTACAGGTGAAATTTTATTGTAAGTATTTTAATTCAGTAGCTTTTATCACTGCTTCATTCTGATTCATATCATCATTCGTTTGAGCATGCTATCGATCAAGTGGTGAATGGTTTCCTGCTGAATATTCTCCCATGCGAAAAGAATGACTTCTTTGAGTACTTTAGCATTACTTATCCATGTACCAGAACATTATTCATCCACCAAAATAGGGATTCATCAGAGATATATTACAGGTAACAAACCTCTCTTCTGGGCTCCTTCAGACTCTTTGACGTCCATCAGGTGAATTAGGACTTACTCTTGTTTCGTCTAAAAACAACACTCCCTTCCAGTAGTCGATGATCCAATTTACGTATCCTCTTGCAATACGAAGCCTAGTAACTCTTTGTTCTCTGGTGAGCAGTGGTACAATAGCTGGTCACTTCTACTCTTTCGGTCTACTTTCCAATCCACCTTCACTAAACCTTCTCCTAGACAGTCGTCCAGAAACTGCTACATTTCGTGATATTTACAAAGCTCTGTTTAGCTCTAAACTGGCAGAATATCTATTTCTTAAGGCGATTTGCGTAAGATATGATATTGCTCATCTCTTACATCTGTAGACTTCTTATGACCTTGCCGTGAGGTTCTACATTAACTTCCAAGTTTACATAAGGGCTTTTGGCTTCGAATGCTCATCAGCTTGTATTCAAGATTCCTCAAAAGAATTAAATTGAATTTGGATTCGGATTCGACACGAACCGAAAACATTCAGCTATTATTTTTAAGTAGCAATTTGTAATTAGAAACCATTCAAGTTTATGTTCTAAAATCATTACATTTTCTTTTATAGAAGGCTGATTATAAAGCTTGTCCTAATAGTAAACTACATTGCAAGATATTGAAATTTGAACCAACATAAAATTGAACCGAAGAAAGTATGCAGCAATTTTACCAAAATAATATTAGCAACTTTAAAAAGTGCCTCGAACTTCTTTACATAATACTTGAGAAAGGTGATAAATATTTAACATAAAATACATTCATGATCACCAACAATCCGCTTAATAGATTAATTCTTAACTAGTAACCGAAACCGAATCATTTTGTTCTAAAATCATAACATGTTCTTTTCCAGGAAGACCCACCAATTACAAATCCTTCCTGAAAATTTCAATCAATATAAAATGTAATAGAAGAAAGGAATTAGAAAAGTGTCAAATTTGTCCAAAATAAGATTAACAGAGTAATTTTGCAAAATGCCTCAAACTTCTTGTTGACAAAATTGATGAAAAACGTGATAAATATTTAAAATGAAATACGAATATTTTTGGGCCACCAGAAGTCGGCTTAAGTAAAATTATTTATAAGTGGACTTAATTCAAAGATAGTTTATTCATGCTTAATTTGAAATATACTGATAACAGATTCATGACGAGGTTCCCTTTTTTTTTGAGAGTATTAGTAAACAAACATTTTAATCAGTACAAAGTAATACATATAAAGATATGGTATATATGAATATTTGATGACCAATTATAATAATCTGCCCATAATGTTATTACAGTTACTACACAATTAAATAATAAATTCTTTATTTTGGTGTACAAGCACTTAATCTATTCAATTTAGATATATTTTTATGGAATTGCGAACAGCTCTGGAATGTCTAACTGTATTCACCTTTTTTGTTGTACTGGAATTTGGAGTAAAATTGGTAGTTTTATGTGAAAATGAATGTCTACTATTAACTTCCACATAAAAGTACAAATTTTGGACATTTAATTTACCTATATAGGTTGTTTTAACGACTAAAAATTATATTATTCATACCATCTACAATTTCATCTAAATAATTCAAGTGTACTTTACAAATTCAATATTAAGTATCATTAAAATGAATTTGTACTATTTATGTATTTGCTATTCAAAACTCAATTGTCATGTGAGGTGTTACTTATTTGGGTTTATTATTTTTCTCGACAATTAGTATTGGCATGTCTAAGTCTTTTATAAAAGGTTAGTTTGATCTATTAAAAAATGATTACCTTAATTCCTTTAAATTAAATATACATAATTCAAAATATCAATCATTTTCCTTTAAGTTCTGTTATTACCACAAAATCTGGACAGAAATGATAAATATACGCCAACAGTAATTGATTCTAAATTTGTCTTACGGACATAAGCAGATTGCGTCTAACATTAATTGATATCTCAAACCGATATGATTCGGGAGTGAGTGGGCATTGTTCAAAGTATGCTCGAGTTAATCTGTTCAGCCTTTAGAAAAGGAAATGAGGCTTCAGAACATGGAGAATTAGCTTCTTTCATCTTCTAGAGTCAAATGCGGGGTACCATTGTTGTCGAGCCCTTTGTCTCACAGTTCATAAATCAATATAAAAGCACTTCGTCATTTGTATGATGTACTATCATATAAATGTGAAAATGATGAAAATGTGAAACAGGATAACCGAATAAATAGTTGCTTTATATATTGGTATGTGTATAAGTAAATAATTTGTAAATCATTGAAGTAAAAAATATGTGATTTAATTCAACATAATGTCAAAATAACTTTATGATAATGAAAGTGAAAGAAAATAAAAAGTTCTCAGAAAAATTAAAATCGTGAATCTATTATATCTACAAAATCAGTAATAATGTTACTTATGTATTGGTTAATAATATTGTGTGATTGTTACAACACTGTTTTTATTTAAGATTGTTTCAAAAAATATTTGGAGCAATAATTTTAGAAAACGAATCAAAATTCATGGAGAAGAGAAGGATACAACCTAAGCCGAACAGGTATTTCTTTGTCCATGTTTCTAAATCTACTTTGTAATAAACATATTTAATTGGTATATATTTATTTCTCTTTTCTTTTATAACAATCTTAAGTTGATTTCTTACTGGATACAGAAGAAGGTGCAGAAAGTATTTTACATATTATAACACCGCAAAGATGAGAAAAAAGTTCAGGACGTAAACTCACGAACGGTAACAAAATTTTAACAAGATAGATATATAAAGGAACCTAATAAAATAGTGGTATATGTGAAGTTGAAGTAAGTATGAGTTAGATGATATTACCGGAGGTGACCCCATTCCAAGTGACGACGTCAGTACAATATCATTTAACTGTCACTTGCACCGCTATTTCGTTATATGCCTATATATATTTATTTTGCCCAAACATTTTTAATCGAAAGTTTATGTAGTATATAGTTTAACTTACTTACTTTAAACTACAGAAATAAGGAGATTCTACTCCAACCCATCTGCAAATGCCTTATATAATAAGGACTAAACAGATTAGGTCAAAACAGCTATTCCCCTGGCTATATGCCAAACGCCGAGCACTGAATTACGTGACAAAATTTGCTGTATTTTGTCTAACAGAGTTAGCACTAAAATACAGTGATTGTTCGAAAATCACAAGGAAGATGCAAAGTGTCATCTATCTCAGGATATCGTTAACTGCAGACCGGTTTCGACCTTTCTATCTTGGGTCCAGTCAGTGCAGTGTAAACGGGTATACCTTCGACAGATGAAGCTCACATCTAGTAGGCGTTGCTGTGTTCCACCGCAGTAGAACGTACCAAACGCCATCTCTTGGTAGTTCTAAACAATCTAAATCGGTGTAAAAACTTGAGTGATGTTACTTACTTTAAGTTTTTAATAAAAATTGACGATATACTCTTTTAATGGTCAAGGAAAATAGAATAGAGACGGATTATAGTTTGTAGATATCACATTAAGTTGCATTTAGAAAATATTAAATGTACATGAACTGTAGTCAAGTGTATACAATTTCAGGAAATATAATCAGGGTTATCAACCTGTGTGGTACTAATCGGCTTTAGAAGATCTTCGGCTACTTTATCTGTCCATCTTTTAAATTCAAATGGCATAATGATTGGCAGTAAGAATACAGTGACAGGAGGTTTTGAAAAAAATCCATACATGAAGAATATCATAACATAAACTATTGGTGAAACAAATGCTTCTCTAATTATAACTATGGGTTTTTCAATAGTGACGCTAGAAATTTGTTAGGTTATAGTGGCCATGTTGTTAAAGAGACATCTATCAAATTTATTGTGGATTACTCAATAGTGTATGGCAAATCATGGTGAAAGATTATACTGTTCAAAAGTGTATATAAATCATCGAATTTTATTTTCAAAATCAGTTCTCCGTTCGAGAAACATTCCAATCGGTTTGATAAATAATCAGCCAATACCTGTACTTCACCAAAACGCGAGGTCTGCTGAAAACACTGCTGCTGTGCATGAGAGTATACGGAAAAACCCGAGGCGGTTAATTTCTCGTCGTTCACAAGAACGTGACCCTTCTGCAACTTCAACTTGGCGAATTTTGCTTCGGGACTTTGGTCTGCACCCGTATAAAATCCAACTGACCCAGGAATTTAAGGTAAACGACCATAGACAACTCCGTGTGTTCGCTAATTGGGCTCTAGCGCAGTTGACAGTTGACAAAAATTTTGCCAAAAAATCTTTAACGACGAAGCCCATTTTTGGATGAACGGATATGTGAACAAGCAAAATTATCGGATTTGGGACGATATCAACCCACACTAGATACACCAACACCAAATGCATCCCGAGAAAGTCACTGTTTGGTGCGGATTTTGGTCTGGCAGAATCATCGGTCAGTACTTCCAAAGCAAAACTGGTATTGCTATAACCGTCAACGTCGAGCGCTACAGATCGATGATAAGCAACGTCTTGTGATCTAAACTGGATGATATGGATACTGACGACATGTGGTTGCAATAAGACGGCCCTACGTGCCACACAGCGCATGCCACAATGGACATTCTGCACGGCGATATATGGCCACCGAGATACTGTAATTTAACGCCTTTAGACTTCTTCCTTTGGTGCTATCTTAAATCACAGGTCTATGTGAATAAACCATAAACCACAAACAATTGATGTCCTCAAATTCAACATAACGAACGCCAAGCAGCAAATTCAGCCAGATTCATTCGACTATCATCGAAAATTGGACCTCCCGAATACGTGCCACCAAGCAAAGCCACGGCAGACATTTGAAAGACGTTATATTCCACACTTAATGCCATAAAGTATTACATATTTCAAATAAAAAAAATTGAATGAATATAGCACACACAACTTGTTTTATTTACGTTTAAAAATCGAGAGTCCTATTGAAAGACCTTTTAGTAATAAACCATCTTTTCACGTTTTGAAAATAATCTGACAAATTGTGATAATTGGGTTGTATACATTTATCATTACTTAAATATTTCCTAACCGATTATAAAGAATGTATTGTTTTGAAATTTCTGTCAAATTGAGTAGTCTTGGCTAGATTTCGCCTTATCTTTCAAAAGTTTCATTATTTTTACATCAATAAAGACATTTTATTATTATTATGATCCTAATATTAAAAATCCACCTGATTATTTTTGAATAAACATTTAAATTTTGAGGAAATGAATTTTTCCTAACTAACCGACGTCACAATAGAAAAACCGATTTATTACTATTCTTACGCACTATTACTGGAATCGTACTGGAATTATGGCTCCTCTATAATGTTGCGGTTGCGGTGAATACAAGCTGTTATTAATTAAGCGGTAAAAGACCGGCGAAGTAAAATATTGGGAAACTAGTTTATGACTGACGTCCACGGTCAGTGAGATTACTTACCCAGGTAAAACCAATGCATGCTATTGCACCGCTGAGTATATCGGCGACGATTGCTGGGTAGGAGTTGGCCGTAGGAAAGTAAGCGTGAAATCTGGGTGAATGCCAGTGCGTCACCTAAAAAATACAAGGAAATTAGTATACGTATAGTATATGTGCTAATGGCTAACACTACGTCATGCGCAACGTGAAATTATTATGCGCTTAAAAAATGTTGGACAGCAAATATCTATCACACTGTTGAAAATCTTCCGTGGTAAAACTTCAGTGGTGTGAAAATGGTATAATATTTCACTATTTCTGGTATAGAACTTGATTGGCAAAATTTATTAAAACATTTTGAGAAAATGTCTGAATAATGTACGGAATTGTGTTGATTTATGACTCGCTGGATAATTTCACCAAAGCTAATATGTATAAATACCTAACTTATTTGTGTTTCGTGACGATGAAGTAAACAAAACAATATGAATGCACATTTTGTGTCGGAGATTCCTCATTTATTGTCTGTTTATAATTTGATAATAACAATACATAAATTTTACCAAGAATATTACCAAACGAGTATTTTCAACGAAAACTAAACCCAATAAGGAGAATTATTAGCAATTATTGAAACCTGAAGTAATGTGTCTATGATCAATTTATGCCTAAATGATTTTGTCTATCCTAAGATGTAAAAATAGTCATTGTTAGTCCAAGTTTATTAAAATTAATATATATTAGATGTTTAAAAAATGTGTTAAAATTTGACAAATCATTTGAGGTAGGTAGGTAGTTAACTAATATTTTATATTTATCATTCTTATTGTTCCTTTACTAATAGCACATTAATCTTATCAAGATTTACCCCAGTACCACGTTTGGTGTTATACCACAATAAACTTAGCTCGAGCGATGGTGATTTATGAATTTGGGGATCCTCTGTGTAACATACTGTGGGTGTTTTTTATTTAATATAACAAATTAACAGTATACAGAAATTAGAGGTCATTTGAAATCAAAGGTACATGAGCGGAGCCATGTTGATACGCTGCGTAAAATTTTAAAGTTTGCTGTTTAAGTTCAGTAGCGTCGTTACAAGATATACCTTACCAAACCCGCATATTTGTTGTAAGAAGAAACTTTTGTACGTAACAAATTTAATTACCATGTAATTTAACATAACTGTACTAAAAAGTCCTAAAGGGTTATAATGTGTACATAATAATACTAATCTGGCAAGTATCTAAACATAAAACCATAAAACTTATATTTGTTCTATGAATAAAACATGAGATCTAAATAGTTGAAATTTAATACAAATGAATACTTTTTGGAATCCATGTGGGATGTGGGCACAATACATAAATATTTATGACGTTTGAGAAATAATTTCTATTACAGACGAAAGCACTGTTTTATACAAATGTTCTTGATTTACCCAAGATTTTCGTATATTCTATTTCGCACGTTCTAAATTTCACCAAGCTAGGATTAATAATTCTTTTTTTCTTCTTGACACTACTAAATGTCACCTACATAAATATCTACATGAATTGAAAACCAAAAGCTTTAAACTCAAGTTTAAGTTATTATTTAAAAGATAAAGTTAAAAGTAATAATAAGTAAATAACATATTATTTCATATTATTTTTTATATTTAATTACCATTCTTTATTAATTATTTTTATATATATATTATAGAAAGAGAATAGTCTCACTGTTCACTCTGTTTGAAGATCAGTTTTTTTAAATATAGACTATACATTATCCATTCTGTGTGAATGTTGCAGAATTGGTGAGGCATTACATCATGTAGCTCCGCCAATGTTTCTCTGATTTCAAATGAGCTATAACATTAACTTTAGAGTGAATTATTCTTTTGGTCTCAAAATATAGTACCCTTTATTGATCAAAAGTATAATTCACTATGCGATTTAATCAAAGTCAATATTTAAGGCGAAAATATCGAAAATGCCTCATTACATCGTTCTCGGTGGTTATAGAAGTGTTTTATTCCCACCATTATTTATGGTTCTAAATGTTGTGTTGATATTTTGCGCCATTTTTAAAAATTTGTTGTTCAATTAGAACTTCATCGACGCATCAAATGATCACAATGATTCTGGAGCATACAAAACGACGAGTATTTTATGATAGAGACAAATCAGGTTATATTGGAATGGTGGTAGTACTGCCTAGAATACTTATAGATGTTAGAATATTTATAGAAAGTTAATTACAGATGTTAGAATGATTAAAACATAAGAAATAACCTTATTCTTAAGGTTTCCTTAAGGAAACCTTAGAAACTCTCAGATTTTAATAGAAGATTATTTACTATAATATTGTATATTGTACAATAAAATGAATAACAGAAAAATCAGAAGTATGAAAAAAATATATCTGGTATAGAGAAATCACGAGGCACTTTTAGTGCTAGTACTAAATCCAAAAATAAATAAAATATTTTTACGAGTCTCGAAAACAGATAATAAAATATGTTTGACAGTTTCTTATAGTAGATGTAGATAAATAATTATTTAAAGATGATAAGGTTAAACTAATGAATACAACTATAAAATAATTAAAACAGAAGGGGATGAATCTATTCCGATTATCTAACTTGAATACCATAAAATTCTTCAGAAAATATATCGGTAAATGATGCTATATTAACATACTTACACCTGGCATGATGACCCGTTCAATATCGCTCATAACGTCCTCCCACTTGTCTGGCTTTTCCGGCGCATTTTCTGGAATTAGCGGTCTGAGGTAGCCTGGTTCTACTGTTGGGAGTACCCGCCTATGGAAAAAAATATAAATCACGGTTAACTTATACAACATTCTAGAAATTCTAGGAATTCTTGCCTAGTTTAAAAATTAACATAATTTAATATCGAGTTATGAAAATTCAGATTATATGTAAGGTTGTTAAAAACTTGTTAATCATTTCAATTTACCTTTAGAAGATAAAATGCATGTAATTTCTGTATGAAACGATACAAAATAGGCATGCCATTAATTTAATATAATTGACAAGTGAGATATCTGTAAATTGAATAACTGGGATTCTGTAACGAGATACGGAAAATGGGTTATCTCCCTCGGCATATCCAGGGTTTTATATTGATATTTGATAAATTATATTCTACATTTCTCATAATTATAATAATAAGAATGACGTCTAATTCAGATACTTTCACTGTTGTAAAGGTTATGTAAAATGAGAAAAAGAATAGTCAGGTAGATCGAGGTTATGCTGACCCACTGACTATTCACTGTTGCAAACAGATATTATATCCACCTGCATTTAAATTTTATTACAAACTTTCGACTACTAAACTTGAATACTTCAGAACATGTAATTACCATAAGATAAAATGGTCAGATAATTGATACCTATTTGTATAGAGAATATTTATTTAAGTATTTATTTAAGTAAATTATTACTTAAGGAAACCCTGAGGCTTTCTCTTAATGTTTTCAAGATAATTTTATTTTTGATAATTAATTATTTCATTTTTGATAAATTTTAATATCTTGATGATTTGATATTTTGATACATTACTTTTTACATGTTCCTTTCTTCTTCCTAACAAAATCAGAATACATTTTATACAGAAGCAAAAAATATATATTACAGAATATTGAACATAGGAAAAAAGGAAATGAAGACGGACGAATGAAAGTTGCTGAAAGCTACTAAGATAGGATACTGCTAAGTAAGATAGGATATTATCTTACGCAGGTGTTGTCGGGCCACGGATGCTTTGGCGAGTACCTGCATGGGATAGAGACGGTGGATGGAGATGAGTGTGTCTACTGCGGAGAAAGAGATTATCCCGAGCACACCTTATTCGGGTGCCCGAGGTGGTCGAATGAGAGGGAAGAATATACGAGTAGAGTGGGTCGGCTTGAAAGTGTGAGGGAATTGGTGAATGGGATGGTTAGAAGTGCGAATGAGTGGGCATGTGCGGAAAGAATGGTAATGAAGATAATGAAGAGGAAAGACGAGGAAGAGAGGGAGCTAGGCCCGAAGCCCTAATCGCCTTTGACGGAGGAGGGCAGTGGAATAGAAATTGATAACATCCTAAGAACGATTGATCCCTACCTCGATGAGAAGCGAAAGCGGTTCTGAGGTAGGTGGGACACAGATCTGAGGAGCCACTTGTCCGGCTCGCGCAAGCACCGGCTACGTCCCCCTCAAAAAGAAAAAAAAAACTTGGATACAAGAAGTGAAAGACGACTTGAACAAAATTGGAATAAGAATCCCAAAAGATGGGAAAAAACAATCGAAAAAATGGCATAACATATGTAGGAATATCAAACAAATATAACGGAATAATTATCCCCAAGAAGTTAGATCTAGAAAGCTTTTATAAGCGGCGCTGTCCAACCTGGGATGTTAAACTAGTATACACATTATTTATTGTTGTTTGTAAAAATTAAACATTATTAACCTGTAATTTTTTTTTGCAAAAATGTAATTGTTTAGACAGATATGTTAATTTAACAATTTTGCTTAATTTACTTCCAAAATTTCCCAATTATGATGATTTTGATGACATAATGAGGGATAAAGATATATCGATGATGTGAACGAAATATATAAATCAAGCAGATAATATTAATAATGACGTAATATGTATTGAATATATTTCCAAAACCAAATACCCTTCAGTATGATATAATATTTTAATTTAAAATGACATTCAATAGACATAATTAATTTATAACTTTCTAAATTCAAATAAATTTTGTTCTTATCTGAAGAACTTAATATTAGACACAAATTATTGAGGAAATGGTTAACAATTTTTTAAAGACTTCTTTCTGTAATGTTAATTTAACTACCACATCATTAGCAAAACAAACCACTATATATTCGTCTCAATGTGTTCTTTTATGTTCATCACAAATTGTAACTACATTTATTTTCGTGTGCCAAATTAATAACATGTACATTGAGCACAGAGCTAATGTGAATTACGTACACGTTAACTACATAATACCAACACAACACTCCATGCATATGAAAGAAAAATATATATACAGTTTTCTTACAATCCTACTTTTGTTAAATGATATCTTATGAAATAAATTGTTAGAAAATAATGGAAACTATGAGTATAATTGAATCGATTATTGTTGAAAGGGGCTAAGCACCTTTTAACAAATTTTACAGGGGTGAAGAAAAACTGTTCATTTGTGCCAAAATCAATTTATTTTCAAAATATATTAAGTCAAAAATTCAATGATATGCATTTTTCCAGCCTCCCATTATATCTGTTTAGTAAAATACTAGGTTTTAAATCGAATATTTTAACACACCTAATTGGCATCCAAACTTATATCAAAGCGTCTGGAGCAGCCCTCTGGCACTACGGTAGTTCGCTGGTAAATTACTGTACAAGGGGTGCTAGTGGTCTTGCAAGTCTTGCAGCGCGAAATTGCCAGTAAATTTGAACATAAATGTGTTTAAATTTTAATATATACGTAACGGATGATGTAAAATTAATAGCAAAATGAATTCATAGGAAAATTATCTGAGCCACAATGTATTACACAGTTAGTTACATGTCATTAAAGTACACTTGTGAAAGACAATCAGAATTAAATAATTCCGAACAGCACTTTGCTACAGTTCTCTTTTTTCTTTGTTTGAGGATACTCTGAAGTAATGCACTTTTTCGCCTTCTACGGAACGTCCTTTTTCCCAATCGCATGCGGGCACTATGCAACGTCGTCTCACACGACACATTTTGTTTTTTACTTTTGGCGGATTCTCCATTTTACACCATTACATTTATACACTATAGATTGACTACAACTCTCGATTACGCGTTTGTTTACATGTTCGCGAGGTTATGTTTACTGTTACTGTGGGTGAGGGACGTAAGAGAAAGGAGGAAACTGCAAGACCACTAGCACCCCTGGCGGCCGTTGTACACGTAACTGCAAGATCGCACTACGTGACATATAGGGAGTGCCATCCCCCTGGTCTGGAGGCAGCTTCATATTTGTCTCAAATCAATCAGAGAATGCGTGCACCGTCAGTTTATGCAACACAGTTTGTTTGTGGCGTTTCCTATCTTGCCTTTGTAATTAATTTCATGTAAAATGTAACACTAAAACTTAAATTTGATAAATAACGATAAATAAATTGTTGTTCTTAAAATCCTGGAAGGCGACAAGCATTTATTTCCATTTGTTTCACCTTGATTGATAAGATAAATCTCATTTGTAATACTCGAATATCACATATTTATATGATTACATAAACATTACGTAATTCTATTTATTCAATATTATATCGTGATTATTATTATTGTATTTACTCGATGGATGTGTACAATCTCATACAATGTCACATTTGCGATAACTTCCCTTAATTCTAGTTATATTTTGTGTTCTCATGTCATAATATATAGGTATGACGTAGAACTACACTAAATAGAACTTCAATTAGGATATTAAATGATCCTAATTTTCTGCAAAAATTATTAAAACCCGAAAATACCTTTTGCTAGTGATGTGTTTAAAATATTCATATTAAAGAATAACCAATCAGAGTAGGAAACATATTTAATATATATATATATATATATATATATATATATATATATATATATATATATATATATATAGAAACTAATATAATACTAAGACATAATGAAAAATATACGTGTTCTTATCATTTACTTCAATCAAGCATACTTCTGTATTGTATGCTCATTAATTATAAAAAATTCTCTACTTCTACCCATTAACTGAACATTTCTCTTAGGTTTATTTTATATATTTTATGATGGGTACTGTTTCAATATTTGAGGTAAAGTAAAACAATGTATGTTTGTATTTTTGAACCAATGTATAGAACAATATATAAATAAAGTTTTTCAGCTCAAACAAATACTATAATTATTTCGTAAGTTCTAGTTGAAATATAATACTTAATATAAATATTTTCTATTCATGATTATGGAAATGATGCAAAAGAATTTGCAACGACGAACTTTAAACTTGTAGTTCATTATTATTTTATTTCTAAAATCAATAACACATTTACTCGTTACTGATGATTTCAATATGTTACATCACTTGATAAACTTTAAAAGAAATCTTTCAAAAGAGTGATATAAGCTAAGACGAACGTTTGCATTTCATGACCACCATTGACTAAAATACTTTTACTTTTCCGCACTACACTATACGCGGAAAAGTAATGTGATCGTGTAAAAAAAATTTTTTTAGGGTTTGTTTTTTATTCTTCGGCCTGAAAACAAAAAAAAATGGTTTTTAAACTATTTTGTGTATGTGTATGTGTCTGTGTCGTTATCGTTGTCGTCGTTGTCGTCGTTGTCGTCATTGTCGTCGGCATTTATTCTTGTTAGCACGATAACTCAACTAAATCGTGTCGGATCGATCGGGTTTTGACTGATTCTGATCGGGGACGTCTCCCAGATGATACCTATTGATTTTGAGGCGGATAGACCACACCCCACCTTCTCCATGGGTCATGAGATAGCACGATGGTGGACTGTTTGAGAAGAATTGAAAAAAGTAAAACTGTCGCATAAAACACATATTCTGCATTTATGTGTTGGTTTATTTTTCCGTCCGTTTTAAAGTTTTAAAACTATTTATTTTATATGTATCATTTTCACGAACAGATTCATTCATATAGATGAAGTGGATGGTATTCATTTTATCAGTACCTGTTTTCTCATATACTGTCTCCAAAAATGTTGCTTTTATTGTCTGTGAACATTTCTTTCAATTCTTTATAGAAATTTTACTAATTTTACTCTCGTCAATAGCTGACAATCAAACAACGACGTGATGCGGAAAATAATACATATCCTCTTACTTTCCCTCATTTAGTTCCTTCATGGATCCTTTATCAAAGTTAGTCCTCACACACATACATTTAACCCATGGCATACATTTAACAGAAACAAAATTACGACGCAGCTTTATACATTTAAGAACATAACTTCCAAATAATGGAAGTGTGGAAAATTTAAAATTGACAAGTCTCAAAAATTGTTAAGTACGCCAAATACATCCAAGTGTTAAAAAAATTTATGTATTATATACACTTTCTATATTATGACCATTGTGTGGGATTTTGTATAAAGAAAATGCCGTTAAAGAGTTATGCAAGAGAGGCAAAATATAATAATTATATAAAATAATAGCCACTGTCTATTTCTCTGGAATTTAGTAACACTAACTGCATTTTGTCACCTGATCCTGATCAGGTCGGTCAAGGCTTACAAACGCACCTTATGCCTTTTACTATTCCAGTAATTATAAAAACATATCGTGTTTGGATAATTCGATTAAGTAATAACAGAATCTACGGAGCGATATGATGCTGATGACCTTGAAAAGTGACGTTATACAGATAGCTGGTATCGTAATAATATTTCCACTAGTATGTTGTGTTTCTTTAACACTATTCTTGTAGGGGCACAAATTATGTTGATGACGATTTTCCTGTTATATCTAGACACAATTATTATTGATAAGAAACTTGCTCGTGCCTGTGACCAGATTAAATAACATATTATTTTCTAACATATATATTAACATGAGGTTCATTTTAAATATAAGCTTTTTTATTGCGGAAGACTTAACATTCTCTTTTCCTGTTTATTATTGGACAAAAATACACTAAATTTAACATTTCTTATATTGTTTTCTATATTAAAAATTTTCAAAGTTGTGGATTGATTGTTCACTTAAGCGTAGTACTATTTTAATTAATTAATTAATTTATTTATTTATTTATTTATTTTTTGTTCGAAGCCAGTCAGGCGAAAATCTAACTAATAATAAATTTAGCATTATCTTCAGTAAAGTTTAAAAACAAATTAATCATGTTTTGGTTAAATCGGTAACAACAACTCTATACTTTAACAATACTTTAACTAATATATGCTGGTTCTATTCCAATTTTTTTTTTTTTAACAAAAGCGACGAAACTTGTCCATTTTTAACTTTGAACTGTATTTTTTCCTACACGGTAACTCAAATCACTCCAGTCAGTCTTTCCAGATTTATTACGTTAATAAATAAATATTTCCATTAAACTCCCTGCTAGCATATTTAAATAATGCTTTCAAGTATTTACATATTATATAGAAGGGAACATCGAAATATGGTTTAGATTAGATGAAACATTTTTGTACATTAATTTAGACAAGACCTTCCTAATTGAACGATTTAAACAAACTAGGTAACTTTCTTGGATTGTTTGCTACGAGGCTAATTAATTCCTTCTTCTTTCATTTCTCTTCTTCTTTCCAGCCTTTTTCTTCTTCTTCTTCGTTTTCTTCGTATTCTCTAAAATATAAGCTTTCCATCTGTTATTTACATAATATATAGAAGGAAACATCGGAATATGGTTTAGATTAGATGACACATTTTTGTACATTAATTTAGACAAGACCTTCCTAATTGAACGATTTAAGCAAACTAGGTAACTTTCTGGGATTGTTTGCTACGAGGCTAATTAATTCCTTCTTCTTTCATTTCTCTTCTTCTTCCCAGTCTTTTTCTTCTTCTTCTTTTTCGTATTCTCTAAAATATAAGGTTTCCATCTGTTTTATCTTCGCTGTAGCCATCCATATTTTGTTCGTTTTTTCTATACTTTATTTTGTTTTTAGAATGTATTTTGGCATTTGGTAGATTGTATTTGTTTAATGATTAAGCTTCTTTATTATATGAAAGCTTAAAGGTCGAAATGTAAACGCTCACGGTAATATGGAGTTTCAATTTCAAAATTGCTTCCTTTTTGATAAAAACATCGAATATTACATGATGCTCTGGCTTTTTTAATTATTTGCCTATTTATTAATTATTTGTTCAGCTGTCTATAGGCAACGGAAGAAAGAAGCAACAAGAAGAAAAAAGAAGAAACAGTAGGCTGTATATATTGATGGCTGATGAAATGATAAGAGTAATGCCTTATTATCAAAATGTAATTACATTTTGATAATAAGGCATTGCATACATATGATAATTTAAAAATTAATTATTTGGCTCATATAAAATTAATGAGTGGTACAAAAATTTAATATGCTTGAGTGCGCTTCCATTGGGTGGGCAAATATTTTTTGTCTGACTCCTTCATAGTTAATACTATGGGTATTTTATATTCTTAAAATATGGTATGAGTTTCATGCCTAATTATCAAAAGCAGGCACATTTACTGTAAATATTTTTCAGTGCATATAATATTAAATTATAATATATACTCTAAATAATTTATACTTATATATTATATATATATATATATATATATATATATATATATATATATATATATATATATATATATATATTTATATATTATATATACTTTAGAGTATATATTATAATATATACTCTAAAATATCGTCAAATTCCAAGTTATAATAATCTTTTGTGCAATACCATTAGAACATTTTGTGCATACTGTGTGACTTTCTTTTGATATATTCTTTTCGAGAATTGCATAATAAAATATATTTATTACCAACACAAAATGCCATACTAATATCGACCTTTATTTATAATGAAATATTTAGTACTCAAACTTATTTTATTAATACTCTGAGAAGATACTCACCTATCCCTTATATTTTCGAGGTAGTTGGCTACATAGTCTATCATCTCCTTCCCGAAGAGTTTAAATTGATTAGCCTCCATTTCTGCAAGCACAATATTCCTCAATTAAATTTACGACGAAGCGTTTAATATTGAAATTGAATTTTCTGAAAGAGTCCTTCAGATATCTAACAGCTACTATATTCAACTCATTATTAAACTAAGGGAACATAAACAAACTTTTGAAGCAATATATGTAAGTAGCTCTCATTTGTTATTAGTTTATTATTTTTATTAACGTGTGGCCTTCGTTTACATTTAATTTAACAACTAATAAAAATAGGATTTGGGTAAAACATCGAAAAAAGGAACCTTCTAAAAGCGAAAATAGTTGTTGTACTTTGTATAAAAGAGGAAGTTTATACAAAATATTTATAATGTTAATTTATTATTTTGCATTGATAATAACCTTTCTCTGTACGAAATAGTCTATAAGTAACAACGAATTTCCTCAAATCGAGCGATTTTCTTTCGAATGAATAAATCTCTTAAAGGATATTTAGTCAATATTCATTCGCATTATTTACATTGTTTTTCAAGCCCTAAAGGTTTAGTAAATTGAAATAGATAGGTGCTCGGGATAGATATATTTTACAATAAACTATTACTTTTTTCTCTTTTTCTATGCTCATTGGTCCTTCTAAAACATTTCAAAGAATGTATTTGATTGATCAAAAACTAATATTTACTTTTAATAATATGGCCATCTGCTCGTATGTGATTTTGGTATGATAATTATATACGTGCCTGAGCTAAATACTGCAAGTACTGATGGGGATTGATGACGAACGAAACGAATTCATTATGTCATCATAATTGATGAACAAATGGAGTTTGGAAAATGTTCCGAAATATCACTTGTATTTCCAAATATTGTTAGAATAGAATAATAGTTCCTTTGTCTAGTTGTTTTTGTTAACAGTTTGTCAATCATCAAATAAATCTGCCTCTGACTGTATAATTTAGTATAATTTATATCTGAAGTATCTTCAAATTTATCTCAAAATACGAAAGTCTCTTCCCCACATCGATCGAAAATTATGACAATAAATTTCATTGTGATAGTTATCGTTATCCCTTATATTACAAATTTCGTATGTTTTTTATCTAAGTATTATCTTATTTCTCTGTTTTATTTTTAAGCATCTCTGTTTTATTTTTTTTTATTTTTCTTTTGATATTCTGGTGCAGCTTTTAGTTAAGTAAAAATATTTTTTTAAAAGAATTATCCTATCGTAGGTTTTCTAGAATAATAATAATAATAATAATACAATAAATATCCTCCCCTCTTTCTTGTCTGCAGACATGTTTACAATTACAAATTATTAGAAACACGTTTTCTAAACCTTGGTTATTATTAGCTTCTACTATCGTACTCCAGACACCACTTTTCTTTCTATATATAAAATTATCGTTTGTATTAAAAACTATTCTTAATTATTTTAAATATTTTTATATTTATTCTTTTATTAAATATTAAATTTTATAAAAAAATAAAACCATATTTTTACTTAATACAAAAATATATTTCTTTATTAAATGCTGTATTCAAAAAATTAAATTATTTTATCTGCATAAAAATTGTTCTACTATTAAAGTCAGACCGGAATAAATTGTCAAAAATAATTTTTGGAAAACTTTGTTTCAAATTTGTTTTTATCTACTCGCATAAAAATGATGTACATAAATTTGTTTTATATATAAATTTAAATAAACTTTAAGTGTTAATTTGAAATTTTTTTTAACGTAATAACACTAGGATAATACTCTGAATTAATCAAAGATAATAACAATTACTTTTACGACTTATTTTATTTTGTTGTTAGTTGATGCTAACAAAAACTAACTTTTCCACATTTTAGGAACATTAAAATCAATTAGTTTGGAATAAAAAATAACTGTCTTGGGTCTACAGTATCTGATCGCGGTGATTAATTATTTTATTGCAGCTAAATATGGCACAATTGAGTTAAAGTGTACTCATCCGACGTGATTCGAATAAATTAAATGGATAAACTCCATCACGTGCATCAAGTGCAGTTCACAATGCTTACCTGACGAAGTTAATAGAATGCGAGGAATTTCACTAATATGTATAGTTTATTTTATCGCTATTTGCCAAATAAAAAATCTCAAAACATACCGTGGCTTGTTTTATGGCTAGGCTCGGGTAGACTGTTCCATGCATCGGCAAGATAAGAGGGTTCTTTATTTGGCAAACAGCGATGAAATGAATAGTACAAGCATATAAGACATTTGAAAATATCCACTGCGATTCAGCAGTGCAATTTTAAGATTATAACATTACAAGACACTCGTAATTTTAATTGCGATACTGCCACAATACCCTTAATGTTTTAAAATCGCGATTTTAATATGAAGGTTACTTGTAAAAACTCTTACAGGACGCTTTATTAATTTCTATTACTTTTAGAGTTTATTATAATCTTTCATTACCTCTTTTGAGATATTTGTAGATGTTGGGAGTGGGCTGGAACATTTGATGCAGAAACACAAATAGGAGACAAGTCTTCCACGAACACAGAAAGATTACACATTTCTCATCGCGCAGTTCGTCAACCAAGTCGGCATCATCGAGAGATTATACCAAAAGTATTATTTTGGTGTTCATGAAAAACTGGTCTCCTACATTTGTATCTGTAGACGACTACTGTTCTGGCAATTTCACATTCTTTGCGTAATTTTCTGTTGGAAGATGGTCGCTCAATAACCCTGTCAACTATGTGTATTACAAGTTTATGCAGATTTTCAGATGAGGAAATTATATTGTTGTGTATGTTACTGCACTGTGACCAACATAAAGATTGGAAAAAAATTGATAAACTCATTACCGGCTAAGCAGGGAAATATGATCGGACAGGCTGACCAAGCAAGCAGAAGAAAAATGCCAAGTCTATTCTGTTTCGTAGATTCTCGTTGTTGGTATACGTATTTTCCACTACTGGAGTAATGACTCCATCGACAGTTTTTTTTATGATAACACCCTTATCTTATCTGATAACACCATTTAAGACCTTGTTCTACGCCGTAAGCGCGTCAAATTATGTACTGCGTGTCAAAAATGTCTGTAATATTTTCATGGAGGAAGATCATCAGGAGCGTGGTTTGTGTTATATTCACACCACGATCAGAAGTATGATAAATAAAGGAATGGAAGAGACACTAATATACGTGATAGAAATCTATGTGAGATACAGAGAGCTAATGAAACAGTGGATGGAAATGACAATACCAGAATTCTACAAGGCTCAATAATGACCGAGTTTTATACAACATAGTATCAGCACTGAAAATTATATTTTGAGTATAACTAATGCAGTGATTTGGTACTAAAAATAGTAGGTGTTTAAACAGGATTACTGAAGCGGCGCTAATTATCACCAGAGCTGTGTCAATTCACCTTCTACCAGAAGGACGAAAGTCTACAGAACAGAAAATAAGAATGAATACAAGGAAGTAGCGAAGAATGGGATTAAATAGATTGGATATGACACAAATACATGATATTGAGAAGTAGAAGGCAGAACCTTAAATGAGTTTTTCCTAATAGGTGGATAAATAGACGAAGAGAAATTGAGTGGTCGCCCTATGTCCCCGATTTGTCTCCACTTGATTTTTTATTCGATATAAGTTTTGTCCAATATTCAATAAAAATGTAAAATAAAAAAGCTCATTACTGAATTGAAAATAGAAAGTGAATGTCCGTTCAAATGAAGTACTATTATCAAATTATACAAAAATTAGTGAGAGGGGTAACTACAAACAACTAAGTGAGTTGAAAGAGGAAATATATAATTCCACTCACGTGATGTAATTGTAATATTAAGAAATAACGTAACGTCGGGATTTTACTTAAAATTTGTATATTTCATAAAAATTTTATTTCTCCTCTACAATGGAAACTTATCATATATCAAGCAAATTTACATATTTTAAAAATTCACATATTTTAGAAAGTTAGAAAACGAAAAGTGTGGAATCTGCACAAGCAATGTAATTGCAATGTTAAAAAATTATAATGTCAGGTTTTAGGTACTTAAGAATCCTATATTACGTAGAAAATTGATTCACCCATAATTATGCATCACATTGTATATAATGTATATGCTTGAAATTTACCTCATTTGAATGTTGAAATAACTGATATACTTGATTATATACATTAAATTAGTTAACATTCATTATTTTTAAAATAAGACACGTTTCCATATTATTTTTTGAGAAAGCTACACTACTTAGAATGTTATTCAGTTTTTATTATTACTTGAAATATCTAAACATATCTGTAAATCTTACAGTTGTAGAAAAACCTAAACATAACCTATTATTTATAATATATTTTAATATTTCTTAATAATTACATAATTATTATTTCAATATTACTTTTTCTTTTGACTTCTCTTCAACCACCATTTAAATGTGCAGTGTGAGACAAATTTGTGAGTTGTAATATTCCTGTATACAACTTGTAAAGAAGGAAGGGATGCCCATTTATTATTATTATTATTATTACTTTATGCAATATAAGTTGCGTTGTGACAATTTGGCAACGTTCATAACATAAAATCTAGAGAAAACTTGTTTTCGTATCATTATTAGATTACTTTAAATATATTGAAAAGCAATTATACTATTATTATGCATTTTTTTTCTGTTACTAATTTTCTTATAGCCTTTTTATGTTTTGACAGCTACCTACGCATATCTTAAAATCTAGTCACTAATTTATATAATCAGTAATACTATGTGGAGACTGTAAGCAACAAAGAAAAAACAAAAATCAAAGCGCACCCAAAAGCGACAAAAACGGCAAAACAAACACGTACAAGCCACACAGCCATCACTAACCGTCCATTTTTATAATTATTTTTTGTCGCTTCCGATGAAGCTTTCTTTGATAATTGAACCAACCCCAACCTTCTTCCTTCACTAATCACACACCTGTAGCTATATTATCCTAGCACTGAGTTATGTTAAGGCTGCCGCGACGGTATATCACTCAACGCGGAAGAACACGAAACAGCAGCCCCGTCGTGAGAACAGTGCTTTAAATCACACGCCAAGTGTAGTGGGGCCACCGTGATTTCTGCTGATATCGATCATTGCCGTTTCCATTTGGACGATGGGAGCCCCTTCACCGGTTTTCAGCGGGCTCTTCAGGAAACGAGGCAGCGTCACGGAGGGCCCCTCGTGGTATTGGGGAATGGGGATTCACTTGTCGAATTAATTAACACACGGAGTGAATTTTGCTTACCTCATTTTCTAATAAATAGTAATTGATAACATAATGATTGCTGAAGCAGAGGAATGGGTAAAATATCTAGATAAATATCTACAGTAGAAACTACAAACAAATAACATCAATAACAATAGTAGGAAATCAAGAATACTCATATCTAAATTCACATTTAATATCTTCTGATCTTAATATTATTTATTTTTCATTAATCCAATGAAAATTCTCACATAGGATACTGGGATGGGGTGACGTAAACAATAAACGTAGTAAACTTATTGAAACACCTTGTAGCTATTCAAAAGTGATTCCTAAAAATCATCTCTGGAAGAAACAAATTATTTTCTACCGAAGAACTCTGTCAACTGTCACAGGAAAAGCTGTTTTGGCAAAGAATATTTGTAGTAATCATCTTCGAAAATTAAAATATCCTAACTTACCGAGACCACCTTTTTATTGGTTACACCAGGAGCTTCCGACACTCAAGCAAATCAAGAAAATAGTAATAGCTTTTTAGAAAATATGTTGGTAATTATTTTTTATAAAATCTAAACGAAGATTTTTTGCTAAGTATTGGTGGTCTACCTTTTCTTGCCAATATAATCACTATCTTCCCCAGTTTTACTCCACTCTATAATAGATAAAATTTTACTTGAACTATCATTGATATAATCATTAATTTAGTCAAATCGGCTTATAGATTAAATTACAGACACGATACTAAAGGTTAACATTTCTATTGAGATTTATTTTTATGTTCTCGATTATTTATTTATTTCACGCACCAATTAAATATTTGTGAAATAGAAATCAAGTAATGTGTATTACTTGGTGGATGATTTAGAACATGTAATTTTGTACAAAAAATGGTTGCGAAAGGAAGGATGAAACATATCTTATCTGATTCGTGTTGTATTTTTGAGCATTTCTTAAAATGTTTATAGTTAATTATAAACAATTACTACGAAAATATGTTAAAGATTACAAATAGTACCACAGAATAATCACATAAATTTGTGAATGGTGAACTAATTCTAATATCCCAGTTATTAATTCGTATTTGGTTAACATTTAATACTAATGTAAAAATGCCTTATTGGTATTATATGATCTATCAAATAGGGCAAATTCACAACATTTTTCTGTTCAGTTATTTTGTGATATATAAAAATTCAATTACAGCATTAAATATCAATTAATATACATTCTGAACCACCACAGACGACTCTTACATGCTGGGGAGTTCTACAGGCAGCATTTTATTATTTTGCGCATTTCCAAATCTGTAGTTTTACAATTTGATCCTAAATAATCAATTGTCATCAAGGAAAGTCAAGCTAAATTTCAAAATGCTCATATTGAAGCAGAATTATAAAATATCTATAATAATTAAAATGAACTAGGGACGGCAATAGAAAATTACAATATTGATAGTATTTTTTTTCAAAATTTATCACAGAAAGATGTTCATTAATACAAAAAGTGCCACAGAATATTCACAACCTTTTGAGGAGTGAAATAATACCAGTATTCCATTTATTAATTTGTATTTATTTCACATCCGATACTAATATAAATGCTTTATTGACGATCTATGAAGTAAAGCAACTTAACATTATTTTTTAATTCAGTTATCTTGTTACAGTTAATTATACTGAGGATAAACTATATTTGGATCACTTCCATAACTTTGTTATTTTTTAATATATCACTTCCATGTTTGGGAATTAATAACATGTAAATATCAATTAATGCACAGTCTGAACCACAACGGCCGATTCTTACACGTGGGAAAACATGGTTAACTGTAACCATGTTGCTTAGCCTTTTATTATTTTGAGCAGTCAAGCGAAACGAAATGCTTTATTGAGGCAGATTTATAAAAAATAATAATTGCAGTGTCAATTACAAAATCCTTTATTGTTGTTACTGGAGTCACTGCAAAGAGTGAATGCTCAACGGACATAGCTACATCCTCAAGTGACTCAGAAATAAAGACTATTACAGGGTTAAAAAGATAAGACTAACTTCGATGGAATAATTGTGGAAACATGCCTGATGTCTCAGATCTTGCAGCGATCTCGTCCAGCTTGTGACAATGCTACTTAAAAGGGTAAGTATTTCAATGTTTTACAAAATATAACTTATTTGTACTTACGTTATTTTATGTTATGTACTACTATTATGTACACATCTATAGAACCCGGATCATTTTATCCCTCTATATATAATCTTAGTAGCATGTTTCAAGTACATAAAATTAACATTAAATTGATCTGCTAATTACATATTTGAAAAAAAAGTTAAATAGAATATGAAAAAACGTTTGCCCCGAAAAATACATATAATATCCACTTAAATTAAATGCTATTAATTAATAACGATTAATTATTCACTAACTATTTTATTTAATTATATATTTACAAGCTTGTGATATGATTTATAGTAAAGAATGTATACGATATCAGACATGTAATATAAATCTATTGAGTAATTATAGAAATGAGCTACACTGATTGACCTTACAATTTAATAATATTCCTGAAAGGCAATTTGTGGCTGATGTGACTATGCAGAGCAAGCAATCTACTGTGTCATTTATAGAAGTAATATATTTGTTAAATATATAGCAAATTAAAAAAAAACTGATATTTCCCTTAACGTAAATGATACATTTAACCCAACATAAACATTATAATCGTCAATTTACCGTTTCGTTACCTAAGCGAATTGAACAAACAAGAAGTAATGCAGTTACTAACAGTAACTGTTACTGAAAACATTCATATTTTCAAAAAACAGCATACGTTCACGAAAAGTTTTCTAATAACAGCCAACAACTATGGATATATTAATGAAACCATTTATTTTCGTGAATCATAAAAGAAAAACAAACCCAAACTATTAATTATGACCGCGATTAAAAATAATATCGTACGAGCTCCCAATCTATTAGAAATTATATCAGCGAAATAGATGTCTACCCACAATGGTGGAAGTAACTAGATTCGGGGAAGACAACCAAGTTCCCACAGTCCACTTCTACACCAAAATTTTCTTAGTGTTCAGAAAATCGGAAACATATCATGATCGTTCTTAAGGAGCGAAACAAAACCATCCACTCTGTTATCATCGAAGACTTCATATAATTTCGCCCTTAGTTTACATTCACCACTACAGAATATCTCATAGGTTACTTGCATGTGATCCCACTTGAATAATTTATTATATCGGTGGATACGTTATTGTCTATAGGTGGATATTATTATTGTCGGTATTGTACTTTTTTTCTCAGTTACATATACATTATACCACGCATAATATTCATTTTTATCTAAGTAATGAAAAATATAATGCATTGAAATATTTAAACCTAGAAAAATTTAACTGCATTGTTTAATTTTTGTTGCGATATGGAATGATAGCGATAAGATATTATCCAAAAAAATATTCATACACTAATTTATTAATATAAATTTTCAAAACTTCTTAAATATTTTAACACATAAAAATGCATAAACAATAATTACAAATATTTGAAATTCACATTCTGATATTGTAATATATATTTTAATATATGTAGTTATATTCAATTTACGTTGTATAATTGATATATTTTTTACAACCATTTTGCCCACTTCTAACACCTTAGAGAACCTATTTCTAATATGACATTTGGATGAAGCCACATTTTTCCTTAATAGAACTGTAAATATACAGAACTGTAGGTATGGTTTGTATAATGATTCTTTGCGTGCGCGTCACAGGTAACAATCGTATGAATCAATGAACTGACATTTTTAAGCAGTGTCGTGCGGAAAACACATTTTAGGATAACAGTTAGTACAATACAAAAATGTGTCAGCCTACGACAGAGTAACGAAAAGGTTCTCCACAAAAACATTCAATGTAAGTGATATTTCCATCAAAATAAATGAAATAAATTCAACAACAATCAAAATAAATGAATATGAACTAAATTTTACAGAAATAAAGAGACGCCAATGAATCAAATTATACAATAGAGCTAAGACGTGGCTTCATAATTGCATTTTGTTCGGCAAATTATTAACTGTCTATGCCGTACGTAGTTGATTGAAATATATGTAGCTAGACATACGTGCTGGTAATTGTGGCATATTAGTAACAATTACCAGTGGTGTAGCATGTGATCCGTGCGTCGGCACTAAATTGATACACGCGCAAAGAACCATTCATTATACAAATTGTATTGAAATCCAGGGTGAGTTCATGAGTCACATACTCGATCTCCAAGCAGAGTGAATGTTTGGGCAGATATAGCCAGAAACAACATTTTTTTATGACAACTTGACTGGCGCAAGATATTTAAAATTTTCACAGCAAGATTTTATTCCAATACTGACAGCTTTATACCCAAATGCAAATGAACCTGATAAGAGACTTTGGTATCAACAAGATGGTGTACCTCTTCATTACGCTCTTCCTGTTCGCACTTACTTGGATACCATATTTCGACAACGACGGATGTGGTAACGTGGAGCTATAGTCACCACCTCATTCCCCAGATCTTACACTTCTTAACTTTTCCTTATGGAGTCATTTAAATATCAAAGTCTGTATCAATAAATTCGAAAACATAAATGATTTAAAGAAACAAATTCGACAGGAAATGTGCAATATCGGACCGGAAATAATTGACAGAAGTGCAGAATAGATTCATTTGGTACTAAGACATTAAATAGTTAAAGGGTAACAGTTTTAATATACTATTAGTTAATGTATTTATTTTATTTTGTTTATAAATAAATTTTTACAATTAAATTGACAATTAAAACTTTATTTGCACTTTTCTTGAAACTTTCTTTATTCAAATTTATAAAATTTTTCTAACAATACTCACAAAATAATATGCTTTTTCACTGTATCTACCAAAAGATAGAGGTTGCCATTTAAATAGATGCGTCCCTTTGGCCCTGTAAATGTACGCCGCTGTAGATAGAAATGAAGTATTTCAGAAGACGGAATTTAAAATACCTTTCGATTCCTTCGAGCGTTCGTGCAGGAAGTGAGAATTTGGCGAGATTTTTTTAGGGGTTCCAGACTTCTTTTCCACTGTGTATATTTGTTTAAGAATGTAGAGGTAATTTTTTCTATTACTGTTATTAGTATGTTAACGATTTTGATTTCATTATATTTCGTAGTTATTTTTTAATAAATGGAAACTGGAATTGGCGACCTTGTGGTCGCATAACCCTTCAGTATTTCAAGGAACAGTTCATAAAAATAGATAAGATCAATGTAGATCTGCTAATTGATATTCGACTACTTTTGCGCCTGTGACTCATGTAATAGTAATATCTGTTGAGCTCCGGGAGTGGTTTTGGTATCACACAACCGGTTTTTAATTTTCACTGGTAATAGATTTTTAAGTCGTCTCAAAATCGACGTAGGTATTGTGAAATACAATATGTAAATCTTTCACTTAGGGATTCCCGTTCCAATTCGTTACTGAATAATCATTATTTCCTGCATGACCATTGCTTCGTCTCGAATTTAACATAAACGATTTTCTTGTACACCTTTAAAGTAGCTCACTGGCAAGGTTATATGAAATAAAATATCACCGCCGAAGGTAATATTTTTGTGGTTAATAATATGGCAATTAATTTCATACAATATAAAGAACCGAAAATTGGATCTTACACAAACTTTATTTCAACTTGACCCCATTTAAAATAGCTTTGCTATTTTTTTATGTGTAACAGATTAATTTCACCATTGTATTAGAATATTCAAAATATCGGACATGTACTTGCAAACAAAGGTTTTCTGTTCAAGTAAATGTCGATCGAAAAAGTGACACAAATTTGCAGTTGCCCAGCTCGATTAATTTGTAACATGATTACAGTTCTTTGAAACTAAAAAAAATATATTTCTTTTGTTGAGACTCTCATAAATATGGTATCTCATAAATAAAATCACAAAAAATATTACTTCACTCTTAAATATAGAAAGTGATTTAAAAAATATTATTTTCTGCTCACTTTTTAATGTACCAATAACTAATAAATAGTTATAATATATTTTTCTCAGTAGAATCTTGTACACCACATTCAGGACACCATTTGGTAGAACACCATGAACAACTTGGTAGTGAACAATGCTCAGAGGGGTGGCAAGAATTGGTAATTCTTTTTATATGAGTACTTGACTTTCGGTTGAAATCCAAATTGACATCGATGTTTATAGGTATGACCAGGTCTTTGAAGGTAATTTATCCCATAATTACTTCATAGAAGCTTTCCATGTTGCTTAAATTAATTTGGGGTATATATGCCAATTGTTTTAAGCTGGCCTAGATTGCCAGTACGGATTGCACTGGGTGTGGGTTCGATTCCCACATAAGTAGTCTAGGTATGACTGTGTGAATCTAGGGAGTTAGGCGGAAAACTTGGAACATCATCTTTGGAAACTGGAACACATGGAAAGAATAAAATTTATCGAGGCGATTGCTGCACCTTTAGTCATATATTGGGAGAAGTTACCATAATTGAGGGATCAGAATCATCCAATGAGATTTAACTAAGATGGATGCTAGCAGAAGTTAGATCTCGGCCTAGTAAAAGCAATGGAAAGAAAAAACAGAGTAGTAACTTCTACACGAAGAGTGTGGTAACTTCTTGCATATCATATGCAATCTTCATGCGTTACATCTTGTGACTGAAGAAATTCAAAGACAATATCCAAGCGCAAATGGATTAACATCGTCTACAAAAGCGGCGTCTCCGAAATATCCTAAACGTATTCGACAATTTCTCACACAGTTTCCCGACATCTCAGAACCAACACAGCTCATTCTTACTCGCTGTGAAACATGGTTATAGGTAGATTTTTTTTTATTTTGAGTATTTCCACAAAATGAAGTTTGTAATATTACAATTTTATCCTAAAGTGGCAGCTACTATCAAGTAATGTCAAGTGATATTTCAAGATTCTCAAGTTGAAGCAGATTTACAAACTATTCAAAACAGTTACAAGGGACTGGTGGAGGCAAAAGAAAAATTGCAAAACTCTTGTCGTTAATGAATTCGCTGCAAATAGTGAATGCTGTACACACATAGATATATGGTTTAAGGAATGCAAAACAATAATAGTTATAATAAGTTTAACACTGTTTTAAAAGAAGACTAAGACTATGCTAGATTACAACAAATGTAGAGTGTTTCTGTGTCTACAGATCCGTTACCTAATTGCAACGATTATTTTAATTATGTCAATATTACATCAGTAGATGTCAAATGGTCGTTACCTTCTACGGTTGACACATAGAGAATCTCACACTTTTTCCTATTATTGATGAGCAGTACATATATTATTTTATTTGACCTATTACGAAGCTATGAAGACGGCGCCTCTGGTACAACTCTGACAGCTCTAAATATGATTGTTTCATTTTTACTTTATTTTCATATTATTTTGTCAATTTTTACTTACATTAAGGTGTTTATGAATCTATCCCACTGTCTAATGATAACTTTTAATATAGCAGCATTTTTAAACATATTTAGTGTTTCTTGAAGGGAAAATCTGAAGCTTTCATGGTAATCAATAGAAAAACCCTTAGGAAATGTTTGTGTCCAAGTTTTATTAATTTCAAATTTATTCTCACGAAATATGTGACATCTTGTTTATTTTTATGGAGGAATTATATTATTAGTATATCAGGAAGATAGTGCAGTTCTTATATTATTAATATATTCCTTGCAAGATTTTGCAAACATTCAACCGTTTTGGATTGGGGAGGTGGCTAATGAAATGAGCAAAATTATGATCTGGTTGGTGGTTGTAGCTCTGTATTTAAAAACTTTAAGGCACTAAGAAACAAAACATATTCTAAATATCTTCTAATGGATATAGAATGTATAAATTCTTGCAAGCAGATGGTTCTGTGGTTCAGTATTGAGCCACTAATTATGACACATTTTGAAATTTATATTTTTCTTATCACATTACAAGCCCTATATACGAGTATGGTCTATGCAACTAAAATATTTTCGAAAGTGTTATATATTATATATATATATATATATATATATATATATATATATATATATATATATATATATATATATATATATATATATTTGTTATTGTTACTTATAGCCTTTATTTCTGTTATTGCTGCTTAGGTATTATTTTTTCTTAATACTGACACTGTTGTTATTGTTCTCTTAATGACGAATCAAAATTTATAAAATTCCTCTGAATTCGTAGAAACTTTCTGTTATTCATCTGCGGTAAATTCGAATATTTCTCATTCGAATATTATTGCACTGTCCATGAATAATAAACAAATCCATTAAAACTGTGTTTGTATAATTATTTTGTGCCATATTTGTGCTACATCTATTCAAATTAAGTGCAAATATTACTAATGTCAAATTTATTTAGAAAAATAGCATCTCTGTTGTCATTACAAAATGATAAAATAAAAATTTCATGGCCCACCCGTTATGACAACATACCAAAAGATATAATATTCTTGGAAGGGTTACAGAAAAGTGCCTGTAAGTCGAAAACGGTGCGCATTAGGTATAGGGAACATTGACATTTTTAAATAGGTAAATGTATCACCTTTCCGAATTAGTAATAATATACTGGGCATTCCATTTAAAATAATTGACTTTCGTGTACTTCTCTAAGTCACTTATAGAAAGCATTCTCTAACTCATCCTGTATGACACTGGAAACATTTGATTAATGAAGAAGATGCCCTCAGACCTTGCCTAGCCACAACTGAAAAATTATCTTTTAATTGCTGCGTAGGTAGGAGAAAACACGATTTACTGAAAGTAAAATTTTTGGCAATAAATTCGGAAAAGAATTATTATCTCAATAACAGCTTGAGATAGATATAGGGAAATATTAACAAAAGTTACTCACAAAGAGACGAAAATCCAAAAAATGTAAAAATATACAGGACATTCTATTTAAAATAACGAAGATGTTGCCGGTTTTACGTATAAGTGGCAATACCGCACTTTCGAAGATATTTTAGTTGCATAGGCCATACTCGACTATTTTAGTAACCAAAGTTTCAAAGCAATCGGTAGATCCGTTCTCCATATACTTTTAATACTCCATCCACCGTGGCTCACCCTGTATATATATATATATATATATATATATATATATATATATATATATATATATATATATTGTTTCTTTTTCATTTTTAAATAAGTAACGCAATTTGTTTTTGGATATTCGAGGTATTTTAAGATAATTTCAGTAATAACTCACCAACAGAAATAAATAAAATAAACAGAAACAGCCTAATTTCATTCCAAGTATCATATTTGTATGTTACATACAAATAGTACAACTTGTAATTTAATGTTAAACAGCACCGTATGATTCATGCTATGCAATTCACTTTCAATAGATACATTATTTATAAATTTATAAAGTAAGAGTTCAACTATCATTTTTTAGTAGTAAGTGGCGGTAATACAAAACTTGTGGAATATAATAGAGTATTCGAAACCAGATCGATGGGGTGATGATCATTTAAATAACACCGATTAAGGTTTCAGTTGTGGTCTAGTATTTTACCCAAATTTTAGTAATACCTTAATACTTTACATGGAGCTAATTTAATAGCTTTAAATTATTTTTTAGCAGACTAATATCATTTTTAAAATTATTTTATAGGTGCTTCTCATCAAATTAAGTTTACACCTTACAAGTCTTTTCTCTCGCCACCTATATATTTATCATATGCATTTCAGTTATATTAATTGCCTGTCTACTTTCCATAATTGTATAGTAAATTTCATTAAAAGTAATTTAACATCACATAAAAAGATAATATATTACATTGTAATTATTAATTCACGCATAAATGAAACAATTACTTGCTTACTTTATACTGAGCTGATCGATCAAAGTCCATTTGACTTATGTATATATCATGAATTAAATATAAATATAATTACATAATCTGTAGTTGACCGTATTTCAGATTTAACAATTTCGATTAATATTATAGTCAATTCCGTTGTATTGGTGCTAACTATTAATAATTATAAACTGTCATGAGATGGAGTTTTGTTTATACTCCAATCCATCTGTAAATTCCTTAAACATTAAGGATAAAATAAACTAAGCCGAAACAGTTACTCCCCCGGCTATATGCCCTCGACGGTCACTGAATTATATGGCAAAATTTGCCGTATTTTGTTCTAACATGGAACTAAAATAGAATGATTTGGATTGTTCGAAAATCGCAAGGAAGACGCAAACCGTCCTCTATCGCAGGATACCGCTAACTACAGACTGGTTTCGACCTTATCTTGGGTCTCGTCAGTGTATTGTAAGCGAGTATGCCTTTGACAAAACGAGACTTCACATCTCATAGACTATACGTAGCGGCACGTTCTACAGTAGTAAAACTATAGAACGACACTAGCGGTGTCGTTCTATAGTTTTACTATATAAACAAAACTCCATCTCATGATAGTTTATAAAACTACCATCTGGAAACTTTGTGTTATAAATATTAACAATTAAATTGACCAACAAGGAAGAAAAGGTGCTCTTTGTTCAGTGATTTCACAAACGGCGATATTCACTACGTTAGAGGATACTCAGCGTATTTATGAGAAGAGAAGTATTTAAAAATATTGGAGAAGTAACTAAAATAACGAAAAATGCTATAAGCCCACATATGGTTCCCTGAAGTACACCGCCCCTCAGTTCTGTTGGATTAATATACACTCCGCCCTTTATCAGTTCTTGAGCTATGTCATGCAAATAACTAGAAAAATATGATCTGTAAAATAACTTACAATTAGACTGAAATATTTCAATTTGGCTCGGGGAAAACAATGGTCAAGAATGCATAAAACGCATGGTATGACTAAATATTAATTTTAATACGACATCTTATTTCAAATTAGCTAAGGATGTATATTTAACATTCCTAAATGGTGTGGATAATTATTATGTTCCAGGCATTTCAATATATATCTAGAGAATGATAGATATCAGTTGATTTAATTCAGCCTCCTGGACTACTATACTTGTTGCATCTGAAAAGCACTCTGTTACCTTGACAACGGGCCTTTTGAGAGACTTGAACTACTGTGTTCCGACGAGGGACAGCTACACCATCAACTTTCCCAATAAAAATGAAATTAATTACGTTTTCCCTCGACGACGCTTTTAAGTTTTTATTGTGATGGTATTTCTATCGGCATTTTTGCGATCGTTTTCATTATAGTTCTACATAAATTCGCACTCACCCGAAATAGTGATTTAATTGATTTATATTATCCTCCTAACATAAGCCCTGATAAGTTATTTGAACACTAAAACCAAGCATATTACGGTCAATATAATTAAGAAATATTTTTTTCAGAATTGGGTCCTTGTATAAATTAAACATAAGGATGTTAAATATTATAATCAGGCAGTTTAAACTAAACTGTTATACATGAAATATAATGATAATAATAAAGAAATGTATGTATGCACTTTTATTTAAAAAGGAAAGGTTCAGTTCCCTACACGGAGAGAACGATTTATTTATTATTGAAATTATTTATTGGTGATGAATTTAGATACGGAGAAACAAATGTTAGTTTCTTTTTAAAGAAGTAGTTAACCTCGAACACATTAGCAAATCAGATAAATCCTCACATATTAGATAGTATTTAATATTGTCGTTTATTAGGTAATAAGCACATTTCTTTTGGAAAATAACACAAGCCAACAAAGATTTTCTGATCGGACTTTTTTATTTTTTGGCTTAGTTACATACACTGTTTTTTTTTTTTGTTTCCATTACGCATCAGTATTTGTAAATATACATTGTACAATAATTTGTAGTTTTTAAAACCGCGGTTCTGTAAATTTAAATTTTTCCTCAATCTTTGCGGCGCCCCCTCCATCTAATCGATTTTAAACAACACACAAGTGTGGGGAATTTACCGAAACAGAGTTGACTAGTGGGGATATTCCGGTTTTATACTATTCGGGTATTTACGCAGTTGTTGTAGTACGTTTTTAATGTGTGCACGTTTACTCATGACATCGCGTCATGTGTTTTTAGTTTGTTTTAATAATGTCTAGAAGTTGTAAAATTGCACCAAATATATTTGTTAAACTTAACACATGGTTCAAAGAACGTTATTTATGCAAATTTGGTTGAACCGCAAAAAATTATTTTGCCGCCACTTAAATTTGCCACATATTAAATTATGATTAATGAAGCAACATGTAAAATATATAGATAAAAATGGGAATTGTTTTAAGTACATATATATCAAATTTCCGACTCTTTCTAAAGCAAAAAAAGTAAAGGACGGCATTTTCCTAGAATCACATATAAGATAAGTAAGACAAATAAGAAATGAAGGACCAACAGTTTGAAGAAACAATGACAGAAATCGAAGAAGAATCTTGGATATGCTTTAAAAATATTACAACAAATTTTTGAGGAAATTATAAACATCGCAGTATGAGAAAATTGCTAACAAAATGCTGAATAAGTTGCAACTTTGTTGTAATATGAGCAAAAAATTCTTGAATTTGAATGGAATACATATATAAATACTAATATACTAGTAATGTTGAGTAATAAATACTGTAGAATTGGCAAAACGCCATATACCTTATAAATGATAAAGTGCTGCCTTCGGGAAGCTATGCTGCTTCTCATTCATTCATTTTAAGAGGGGGAGTTCTGCCGCAGTGATATAAGATGGCGCCACTTGTACTTTATTTCTAAGCTGTAGATTTTTGTTACGAGAACAATATCCTTCATTTGTCATGATGAAATATTTTAAGAATATTATAAGGCAGGGACTTACATATTTTTGATGGCGTAATATTTGTTTATAAACGAGATAATAGCATTTATAGTTTAAAAAATAGAGTCGTATAAAAGATCACAAACACATTTGTATCAAAATTCCTTTATTTCATCTCCTACTACAAACATTTATCTTCAACCCCTGAAAAGTAGAACTCGATTCGGTTTCAGAAAATAGCTTGCATTCCCGCTCAAATTTGTTGACATTACATAGCCGTTTTACACACTCTGCCGTTGTCTTAGATTAGCAATTAGTTCAGCTTTTCTATCACAGATGGCCAAACCAAGAAGATCGTATATTTAGTCTGCGCAAAAGCTATCCTAGTATCGTAGTATTACAGAATGTATTTTATAAATTGGTATTATGGTATCGTTTAGTTACGGAAAAACGTTGATCTGTATTGTATTCGATCTACTGCGTTAGCGGATTCTGAACTTATATAAAATATATATTTTCATTCAGATTGCACTACAGTAGCGCCAATTTACAGCGGTGGCAGAATTCGCGCTCTTAATATTCCAAATTATTATTCCCCTCCCCCTCGCTTTACGTGATGTACGTGAAAGCCTACTTTAAATGAAGGAAATCTGCATTAGAACTGAGAAAGGTTGACACTTTTTCTTTTGGAAGGTAGATGGCGTTTTGCCAATTCTACATATATATGGTTATGCCGGTTTAATACAAGTTGTGATATGCAGTTACGGGACGACCTGGTGTTCCCAACTGAGAATCAATTAGATGGAAATAATTCTTTCCGTATGATAAATACTAATAGTCAGTTGCGAGAAAGGTTTATCAGTAATTTTTTGGATATCTTTAACTATGATTTTTAACTGCCAATATGCATCTGCCATTAAAACAATCTCCAAGTCTGTAAACGTATTGTATACATCGTGGTGGGACTATATTTGGAATCATACGAAGGCCTTTGTTTTTAACGAAGCTATTGTAAAAATAATGACAGGATTTCATACTAATATATATAGTAAAAATAAAATATGTAACTGACAATCATGGTAAAGATATTTTATCTGAAGTATTATGAAATACTTGGTATATTGCACAAATACTCCAATAGCCCGTGAAAGCTTTTAAAGGAAAATTCTCTGTGCTTTCTGAGATAGAAGATATTCTATTTTAAGCCTGAATATGTTCACTTATTCACGCAGCACACTGGAGATAATGAAACCCTCTGAAGTAAATCTTAGGGATATATGGGTAAAAAAGTCTCTTCTCAATCACATAGCTGTCTAAAAGTACGAGGGATGAGTAGATTTATATTTAAGTAATACAATGAGAGGTCTACGTCGCAGATAATAAGTTAGTAGAATGGAAATGGAAATAAAGTGGCGTTAACTGATAAAAAATGTAGATGCAGAAATTATTTTCGATTCGTTTTTTTATGTGTTTTAATATAAAATAGTTTCTGCTGATAAATGACATACCTACATGTAAAGAAGAAATAATACAAATTGTAAAACTATGTTCTTTATTTATTATAAATATTTACAAAACAGTAGTGGAAAACATAAACAGAAAAGCCATATTAATACAATTATATAGCAATATAGCAAAAACTATGACTTTAGTAAGCATTATAAGACGTACCACTGTCATTGGGAATAAAGGCGTCTCGCATGTTTCAAAATCCCGCACCACATCAGTCATATACTCCAATATAGCTCTGCTGTAACATTCATAACGGTTATGACGAATTTATGGTGGTTCATCTTCAGACACTAACCAAAATCCCTAGTCCCGTTCGAGGGCCAATGTTTGCCATATATATCGTGAATAAATATCATGAATCTTTCTTTATAAACGGAAACTCTGAGACATGACATCGTATCTTTACTCAATTACATCTTCTGTAAGAAACTAGGTTTAGGTGGTAGCTACCTTCCTCAGTGAAAAACATTAGCAACGGTGACCGTCTTGTCAACAACTACCCTACATTGAGACATTCCCTTAAAATAAGGTGCATGGTTGCCGTGGATTTTTCTAGTTGGGGAATATTCCGGCAACAAGCCAGTCTCTTTATTACCCCAATAGATATTTTCTTGCAGCAATCCATTCTTTATGTTCCATCGTTAAAATGCATGGACAACCTCGAGCTCATTAGTGGCCGTCCTGCCTCAAGGAGGTTTTCACTCAATCCCATTCTGCTTTTAATGAATACGCAAACTTATTTCGTAATTTTAGTAATTTTTTTGTGATTATGGGATACATTAGGATTTTATAAGGGAAAGGGTAGATAGTTCATATTATTATGTATTTAAACCATTAACATCAGGCCCTTAGGCAGAGCTGTTATTTTATCTACCACATCGACCTCACTTCTTCAGACATTCCATTGCGTGAATAGTATTGAAGACAGGCACTAAATTACTAATATTTCGGGATGTACATAATTATTTCTGCTAATAAGTCCCCAATAAAACTCCTCGTTCTATTGAAAATGCGGGACAGCTCTTTAGAATATGTTAGGCAGTCACTTCAGATTATAGATACAAGCAGTAGCTTGTTAGTTTAGTATTATTACTTTTCCGCACTCCACTATAAGCGGAAAGGTAATGTAATCGTGTAAAGAAAAAGTGCAAAACTAAATTTTTTTTGGGTTTATTTTTCGTTTTTTGGTCCAAAAGCCAAAAAAAAATGTTTTGCTGTGTATGTCGTCGTTGTCGTCGTTGTCGTCGGTGGATAGAATACATCCCACCCTGTCCATGGGTCACGAGAAAGCACGACGGTGGAGTATTTGAGAATTTTTTTTTGTTAACACGATAACTCAACTAAGTCATGTCGGATCGATCGGGTCTTGACTGATTCGGATCAGGGACGTCTCCCAGATGATACCTAATGATTTTGAGGTGGATAGAATACACTCTACCATATTTATTTGTCATGAGAAAGCACAATCGTGAACTATTTGAGACATTTGTTTGTTAGCACGATCACTCAATTAAATCGTGTCGGATCGATCGGGTTTCGACTGATTCTAATTAGATACATCTACCAGACGACATCTGTTGATTTTGAGGTGGATAGGATACACCCCACCCTGTTCATGGATCATGAAAAATCACGAGGGTGAACTATTAGAAAAAAAGTAAAACTGTCGCATAAAACACATATTTTGCATTTATGTGTTGGTTTATTTCTTCTCGGCCACTCAATTTCGAGATAGAGATGTTGTGAGTGCGGAAAAGTCCGTTTTAAAGTTTTAAAACTGTTTATGTAGTAGTAGTAAATTGTATTTAATAATATTTTGCTTATTTACAGTTGGTGATTTTAAAAGCCCACCGGCCTTTATGGTGCTTCAACGTGTAGTCTTTTAACATGGAATTTGAACTGGCTTCACAAAGCGCTAGTGTTTATTCCAATCCTAGCAAATACTCCTAGGATTTTAAAGTGTTAGTATATTGGCGTCTTCATTTCTATTATTCCCTAGGTATCCCTTCATCTAAATGTAGTAGAGGTAACATGGGATGTATCCTTGACTACTATTATACCAAGTTTTGCATAATTGCGTTAATCAGGGCTGATCAGCAGGTTTTCAGACCTTATGGAACAAGAACATTTTTTTTGTTGCCACAAATTTAGGATCGGGTTCTGAGTACTCGAGAACCCTAATTTCACATTATATCTTTATGATGATTAAGATGAATGGTTTCATCTGGATATCCGAATAATGGACGAAAGGTATCAAGTAAGGTGGGATTGTTACAAGATGGCCGATTGCTGTTGGAGTCTGCACAGGGACTGTTCACAGCCAAAAACATAAAAGAAAATCGTACAAAAAAACTTTTTTATAATTTTTAATATTTTCTGCATCAATTATTTTTTATATCTTGTTAGATTTCAGATATAAAAAAACTCAAAACAAGAGAAATTTCCTTACTTTATTTTGTTTTCTTACTTTGTATTAACATTTATAATGTATATTTATTTCAGAAACTAGAGCCAATTAATAAAAAATAATACCATTTTCAGCGTCAGGGGCAGTAGTGTACTGAAAACCGACTCTTAAATTCCTGGCAACAAATTGACTGTTTCCCAATGTTGAAGTAACAGAATATATTTTACTCATATAATAATCTATATGAAAGCCAAGAACTCACGAAATTATTGAATACTTTAAAAACAATCATTATACCTAAAACAAATATATGAGTAATAGGTAACTCTAGCAGGAGTGCTTTAAGCACAAGTAGCTATTTGTCTAATATGACGTCCATGTTAAATCTATCAAATTGATAGTGTCAGATTAGATGTTCCAGTTCAAAATTTCAGTTCATATGTAGTATTTTTGAAATCCATCATGGGGAAATTCCTTCCTGTTACCCTTGCATTCATTCTGCTGGCATCTGGTGTGCAAATCTTTCGCGAGCCAAACAATGTTGGAAAGGGTCCACTAATAGCAACCTATATCTTCATATTTTCTTCGTATCTTCTCCTGTGGGACATAAGATTGTACCCGAAGTCACTCAGGAGGTTGTGGACCGGTTGTCAGTGTTTAATTGAGGTAATAATATTAATATTATAGAAATAACCTCTTTATTAGAAAGTTCATTTTCAAGGAAAAGCAATATAGAGAGAATTTGTTATTGATACTTAAGGTAACTTAACAAAGAACGATTGGCTGAGGAACTGTTTAAATACCTTGAAAAATTTAAGTTTCACAGGTTTCTGTATGACGTAGATACATACAGGTATACCATAATGATTTTTTAAACTCGAAACACCTCTTTGCTTCTGTTTGATATATATATATATATATATATATATATATATATATATATATATATATATATATATATATATATATATATATATATATATATATATATATATATATATATATTCATTGGAACCTTTCTCTTTCTATTGCCAGAGATTAATAGAGATACAGAGGTATTTCAATACTTCATGTACCTAAATAAATAGTTAAATTAAGTTAGAAAAAATTGTCTATAAAAAACAACTTTTATAGATTGTATCTCAAACGGCCACTTATCAATTTGTAACTCTATGCTAGTTCATTGCAATAACCAAAATAATTCCAATTAGTAAACGGGTACCATTTTACCGGAATATGTATTAGATAAATATGGATTTTTAATAAGAATGCCGCATCAGCATTTTTAATTACCTCTTAAAATATATGCATCTAGGTAGAATATCTTAGGTACATTTATATACAGGGTATCTAGAATTCTAAATTCAGGACTCATTATTGCGACTTCGTTCCCCAATCACAATATTTTAACAATCGAAAAATAGGCGATTTGTTGCAAATTAGAAAACAACAATTTCGCATAAACAAAGGTAATATATATTTTTTTATTTGAAGAGTAATTAAGGGTTTTACTTATTGTTAGTTATTTCTGTTTGTCGTATTGTTTCTAACAATGTATACAAATCATACAATGGCTTCTCAATGTATTCAATGACTGACATCGTAATAATATTTCCATTATCCCTGGCAGTAAAAATTTTAACACGATTTGCATAATTATTAAAGTAAAGTATATTAAAATAAAATATCAATACCAAAATTTAAAAACAGACAATATTAAAAATATTACGAAATATGGAAAATAAAACATATTAAACAAAATAAAAAATCAATATATGAATAAAATATATTAAAAAAAATGATTATAAGATAGTTATACTGTATATTTAAAAATATTTCATAATTGAAAAACAATAATAAATATTAAAATACTAGACTCTTCTTGAGACTTCCAACATGATGTATTTATAATAAACATCATCCAATATTATTTTATTGAAAGACAGTTAAGTAACTTTGAATTTTGATAACGGTGGATTGGCTTCCAAGAGTTGCAATTAAAACATGCCTTTTGTTTCAGAAAATTCGAAAAAAGATAGACTCAACGCTTATTTTACGAGCTAATTTAAGCCTTTTAGAATTTGTCAGAACCGTTTATCTATTTTCTAAGGTAAACGAGATCCCAATGATCAGTCTCGAGTTTGGAACACCCTGTACACATAAATGTCTCAAATTCTTTTGCAGTATTTGATCGCCACGTTTTTGTTCGAAAACATCCTCATCGATTTCTGGTTTCCTCTGGAGATTGCCGCCATAGAAGCGCCCAGTAAAGTGGCGGCTGCGATAGAATCGGCGATGAGCACTGGAAAATGGCAATGTCCGCCATGGTTATGTGAATTTCTTAAAACGGATAGGCCGCAATTGATAGTAAGCTATGGAGCGAGCGTATTTTTCCTCATAGCCGTATTACAAGCTACCAGGGCTATTGACTTAAGAGAGTTAGAGTAAGTAAATAAATCAAGAATACTTATGATTTAAAAAAATATATCAAGATTATTTATATAACTACTATTACTTTATATAGAATCCTTCAATAGAGACGCTCGAAATTTGTTAGGTTATAGCGGCCATGTTGTTAAAGCACCATTTGTCAAATTTCCTACGAATTGTTCAGTATTGTATCGCATATCAGCATGGAAGGTTATAGCGTTCAACAGCGTGTGAAAATCGTCAAATTTTGTTTTCAAAATCAGTGCTTCATTCGAGAAACGCGCCCATTACGTGACTTTTGTCCTCGTCATAATCGTCCCACCGAGTCGACTATTCGATGTTTGGTGGCCAAATTCTAGTCAATCTGTTTGAAAATTATATAAAATGTGTGACGTGCAACAAGCTTTGAAAATTTTTGACACTAGCCATAAAATTATTAAAAATTATGGGAAAACGAAAGAAATTAGAACAATTATATCCAAGGAACCAAGTTACGATGCTTGCTGCATAAATTGGTTGCAATAGTTTTCAAGTCTTACCTACTTGTACGCAATGAATTGTGGCTAAAAATTAGCTCAAGATTCAGAAGTTAGAATTTAGAAAAGATTTGTTGTGCTAACACAGTGCCAAAAATAAGATAAAGCAAAATCAAAGCAACAAGGATAGATACAAAGATTGCTAAACAATAATATGTTTTAAGTTGAAAAGAAACCCACTAAATTCACACGCTATAAAGGTCCCTATCTTAAGGATAATTTAAATGCAGCCATATCTGCGACCGTTTAATAATCATGCTATAGTTTGCTTTTTCCGTGTTGGTATAGACAATAGAGTCCTGAATAAGGAAATACGTTTTCTATACCATTACAGCTACTTAGGGATATACAGATAAAGATGGGTAGCTAGAAACGTTTAGAGAACGGAATTCACAAAATAGATTTCCATTTCCTATATGAGTATGACAATGAGCTGGACAATGAAGGAAGTTGGCTAAAGCTAGACGTGAGGGAGCAACTCCTAGGAGTGCTGGCGACCTCAATGATGATGATGTTCCTAGCCCGTCTAAAATAGGACCAAAAATGGAACCATCAATCCATGAAAGAATCTTGGAGGATAAGGAGGTCGAAAGCAGGCCTGTACCGTGGACGCCTCCATCCTCCCAGACAAGCAGTTGCTCCACCGCCGATATCCAGGCCACACTCGGGACCTTGACCTCTATTGAGGAAGAGGACGAGGGGAATCTAAGCAAACCAGGGGACGAAAGTGGTGCAACTGCTAAGAAAAGAGTGATTCAAATTATTCAGATTAACTTGCATCGAAGCAAAGATGCCTCTTCTATTCTGCAGAGGAGTCTGGCTAAGATGCACACAGGGATAGCACTCATCCAAGAACCTTGGGTGGTGCAGGGATCTATAAAGGGACTGGGAAATTTTCTCTGTTACAGGAGTAGTATACCAACAGACCCAGAGCCGGCATCGTAGTGAAGAACATTAGCGCCACACCCCTGTGGAAATGCTCCACAGGGGACCTAATGGCGGTAACTACGATGCTTAAAAATGTAGGTAGGGTGGTTATAGCGTCATCCTATCTACCATATGACAGCAGGGACAATCCGACACCAGAGGTGAAGGAACTTGTGGACTGTCAAAAAGCCGACCTCCCTTTGCTGATGGGATGTGATGCGAACTCACACTATATGGTCTGGGGTAGCACGAACACCAATAGCAGAGGTATGGAGCTCATGGAATATCTGGTAAGTATAGAGCTAGATATTTTAAATGTGGGAAACACACTCACTTTTCATAACTCTATAAGGGAGGAGGTAATTGACATTACCTTGGGCTCCAGACACCTGGCGGGATACGTGCGGAACTGGAGAGTCTCGGATGAACCCACACTCTCGGATCACTCTGCCATTAAGTTTGATTTGGGAGTGGGGGAGCATGAGGAGACGAAATGGGTCCGTAACCCCAGATGCACAACTGGGAACAGTTTAAATCGGATCTTCTAGTAACAGTTCGGGGGATCCCCTCCAGAATTAGTGAGAGGGAAGTACTAGAGGCGGCAGCCTCCCGACTGAGTAGAGGATTGATAGAAGCCTATGAAGGGAACTGTACACCTAAACGAGCTAGGCCGAAAGGCCAGGTAAGTTGGTGGAATAATAAGCAGGAAAACCTTAGACGTAAGGTAAGGAACCTTCTCAAGGGAGCCAGAAAACGTAACAGCCGTACAATCTGGGAGGACTATAGGACTGCCAGGGATCAGTACTGGGCTGAGGTTAGGGAAGCCCAAAGAAGTAGTTGGGTTGCTTTCTGTAATGAGATAAATAAGGGAGCTGAGGCAGCACGGCTGAACAAGATCCTAGCCCGCAGCCCGGAAGCGATACTGGGATCGCTCAAGCTCCCTAATGGTAAATTCTCGGAATCGGATGAGGAAACCTTAGACCATCTCATGAAAGCACATTTTCCGGACTTTTAAAGACCGGAGAGGGGAGACATTTCCGACCTGCTAGTAGGAACACATAGGACCTGGGCGGTAAACCGAGAGGGCGATGACAGGGAACTTGTGAAGGAGATAGTCTCATCGGCTAAGATGAGGTGCGCCTTAAGGTCCTTTGATCCATATAAATCGCCGGGACCGGATGGCATTTATCCGGTACTTCTGCAGGAAGCAGAAGAGATAGTCCTCGGTCCACTCATAAGGATCACCAGGGCCAGCTTGGCACTGAAGATGGTCCCGAAAGTGTGGCTAGGCACAAGGGTTGTTTTTATACCTAAACCGGGCAAAGTCGGATACACGTCCCCTAAGGACTTTCGGCCGATTAGCCTTACTTCATTTTTACTAAAGACGGCCGAACGATTAGTTGACAGGTACCTTCGGGATACTGTCCTAATAGAGAGGCCGCTTCAAGGGAGCCAGCATGCTTATCAAGCTGGTAAATCAACAGAAACAGCTCTGGATAAGGTTGTGTCATCGATAAGGTCACAACTGGACTCCGGAGGATACGTTGTCGGCACCTTCCTTGATATTGAAGGAGCCTTCAACTTTACGTCCAGGGAAGTGATTAGCGGAGCACTAGGCAGATGCTACACCCCCAGGATAATCGCTGAATGGATAGACCATATGTTGGGAAACAGACAGCTTACTGTCAATAAAGGCAAGACTACCATCGAGGGCCGGGTCGACTCGGGCTGTCCACAGGGAGGGGTATTGTCCCCCCTTCTGTGGTGCCTAGTAGTAGATGAGCTGCTTGAAAGGTTAAAGAACTACCAAGTAATTGGCTATGCCGATGACTTAGTAATAATAACGAAGGGTCCTTTCCTGGAGCCGATTCTCGATATAATGCAGGGAGCTTTAAACAAGGTTGGGAATTGGTGCAGGGAGAGGGGACTCTCGGTCAATCCCTCTAAAACTGAGGTGATGGTGTTCACCAAGAAATATAAGTGGAACAAAACATGTCCGCTGAATCTTGGTGGATAAGAACTAAGCTATAATAGCGAAGTGAAATACTTAGGAGTAATCCTGGACGGTAAACTGTCATGGGGAAAACATCTAAGTCACATATGTTCCAAAATCACAGCAACACTTTGGCAACTGAGAAGAGCCATTGGTAGTAGCTGGGGCTTGAAACCGGAAACCATGAAATGGATGTATGAGGCAATTCTCAAACCCAGACTGACGTATGCAGCACTGGTCTGGTGGGAGAGAGCCTGTTTAAAGTCGGAAGCCAACCGACTTAACAAGTTAAGAGGATTGATTCTTAGAAGTATAACCGGAGCCCCAAGATCAACACCGATCGAGGCGATGGGGATGCTGACCGGGATATCACCTCTTGATGTCATCCTGAAAGCGGAAGCCGCAAAGGCAGTGCACAGGGTGGGAAACATGAATAGGAAGGTAAGGGACCTGAATAGACTCTCAAGAGAACTAGCTGAGGAGGGACTCCTATGGATGCCCTCTGACAGTACGGGTGTCCACTTTCTGTTTGACAAGAAATATAAGATCACCCTCACCAATAAAATCGACTGGATGGAGGGTCGAGCTGGATTGCCGCTCAATGGAGACATCTGGTACACGGATGGAGTCAAAAAAGGAAACAGAGCGGGTGCGGGGGTGTATAGGCGACGCAACGGGATAGGTAAAACGTTCCCCTTGAGCAAATACACTACCGCACTTCAGGCCGAGCTAGTTGGAATTACATACGACCAAAACCGGACCCAGGAGAAGGTATGTATCTGCTCGGATAGCAGGGCGGCGTTGGCAGCCCTGAATTCAGCAACGACAAAGTTGAAGCTGGTCTATAATTGCTATGAAGCATTGAACCACTTGGCAGGGAAGGGACCGGTGGAACTCTTATGGATACCTGGGCATAATGGCATTAAGGGAAATCTAATTGCAGATGACCTTGCCAGACTAGGGACCAGGGAAAACCTCTATGGACCAGAACCTGCAGTGGGAATAAGTCGGAATCCGATTAGAGATCGCATCAATGGCTGGGTAAGAGACCAGCACAATAAAAGATGGAGAGGAGTAACGGGTTGTCGAATAACAAAACTCTTCATCGAATACTCAGAGATTGAGAAATGGGCCCAATAATTCATTAAATTGAACAGGCACAAAGCCAGAACCCTGGTGGGAATCATAACGGGCCACCATAGTAGCCTTAATGCATATAAGCACAAGCTGAGGCTGACTGATAGCTCGGCCTGCAGATACTGTAAAGAAGACGAGGAAACCTCGATTCATTTTCTTTACACCTGCCCCGCACTGGAGGAGAAGAGGTATCTTATATTAGGGACCCCTGTTATCCTAGAGGAGGCGAGGCTTAAGGCGGTGGACGTGCCTAAATTGCTCCTTTTATGGGATAGCATTTTTGGATAATGACCCGAATAAGAGGGGATCGCCAAGGGACTACCCATGTGATCAGTGGCTGATGAGGCCCAAACCTGTATAATATAATAATAATAATAATAATGACAATGAGTAGTCCTTCTAGTATAAGAAACGGAAATATTTCACCCATACGTCACCTAATCGCAAAGTCTGCTGACAACATCGCCGCTGTGCGTGAGAGTGTACGAGAAAACCCAAGGCAGTCGATTTCTTGTCGTTCACAAGTATTTGGCCTTTCTGCGACTTCAACTTGACGAATTTTGTGTCGGAACTTTAGTCTGCCCCCGTATAAAATCCAACTGAAATAGGAATTTAAGGTAAATGAACATAGACAACGCCGTGTGTTCGCTAATTGGGCTCTGAAGCAGTTGGAAGTTTCCCAAATTTCGCCAAAAAAGTCATATTTGGCGACGAGGTCCATTCTTGGATGAATAGATATGTGAACAAGCAAAATTGTCGCATTTAAGATGATACCAATCCACCAGCATCAAATGCATCCCGAGAAAGTCACTGTTTGGTACGGATTTGGGTCTGGCGAAATTATCAATACGTACTTCTTCCTAAACGAAACTGGCATTGCCATAACCGTCAACAGCGAGCACTACAGATCGATGATAAGCAATGTCTTGTGGCCTATACTGGATGATATAGATATTGACGACATTGGTTACAACAGGACGGCACTCTGTTCCACACAACGCATGCCACGATGGATATTCTCCACGATACGATTTGAGGGCATGGTTATCTGCCGCAGCTGTGACGTGAACTGGCCACCGAGATCGTACGTTTTAACGTCTTTAGACTTCTTCCTTTGGGGATATCTTAAATCGCAGGTCTATGCGAATAAACCGCAAACAATGAGTGTCCTCAAAGTCTACATAACGAACGCCATCCAGTAAATTCTGCCAGATTTATGCGACAAAGCCATCGAAAATTGGATCTCCGAAATATGTGCCGCCAGGCAAAGCCGCGGCGGACACTTGTGCGATATTATATTCCATACTTAATGCCATAAAATGTTCTTTCAAATAAAAATAATTCAATGGATATCTCATACACAACTTGTTTTATTTACATTTAAAAATATCAATCGTCCTTATTGAAAGACCCTTTACTTTTACTTGTTTTATAATCTATTTCAATGGTATTCAATAGAAATAAATATATTTAGAAAGTGATAACAATTCCATCAGTGTTGAATCAACTTCGCAGAAAAATAAGCCAACTTCCATTTAACTTAAATCTTTAATTTCTATACAGGGTATATTTATATTTAAAATAAAACATAAAATAGTTGTATATCATTTATATAATATATATTTATAACGGGTGTCCCAGCGAGAGGTAGCCGATTTAAGCTTGCCGCCAATACTCTTGCGGCAGGTTTTGGAAGCTGATGCTTGGTAGTTATTACGTATGCCATTACAAAATGGAGCGGTATACTGTTCAGCAACGCATACTTATTGTCAAAGCGTTCTACGAGAGTAATGGTTCTTCAATTGTGGGCACAGACAGAAAATTACATGCAATTATGGGTCGTCGTGAGGCACCTGCTAAGCATTTAAGACCCCATAAGACCCCATTAGACTTTTTCTTGTGGGGCTACGTTAAAAGAAAAGTATATGCCAATAATCCCGTTACGATTGAACAGCTGAAAAATAACATTAGCGAAGTTATTGCAGGCATAGGGCCACAGCTATGCCGCGAAGTGATGAAAAACTTCATCAAAAGAATCCACTGCTGCCAGAGAAGCAGAGGCGGCCACTTACAAGATATTGTATTCAATGTTTAATGGCATAGTATATGTAAACAATTGAACCCAAAATTATTGTAGACATGTTATTTATTTGCCCAATAATTACAAACATAATCGGCTACCTCTCGCTGGGGCACCCTATATTTATTAATCTCCTTAAAATGTTCAAATGGAAAATTAGGTCGATTAGTGCAACATTTGGAAAATCCTTAGAGTCTAATAACGGTGGTGGTTAATATTTATTTGGTCATTGGCCAATCGGTAATTGCGATACTTTATAAAAGCTGTTTCAAAAATGCATCTGTTCCATATACGCCGTTTAAACTAGGGCAATGACAACTGAACTTCATTTTCTCATCTTTACAGACATGCCAATGTTAAGAAAATATTCAAAAATGAAAATATTCTTTAGCGTAAAAGCAGTGTGGTTCTTGTAAAACTAGTAAATAAAATCTCGATATAGGAAGTAAACATACTTCCTATATCGAGATTCAATTCAGTCATGTATTCCTTGTGATCAAGAATGTGTCAAATAATTCGCCCAATGGCGGTTTATTCTCTAGAAAAGTAAACAGAATTGAGTTTAGAGGGGAGAACAAAATAATGATGACGCTTAGAGGAGTTGGTCGCATTTTTAATGAATATTTTCTTAATAAAAACGTTCAGACCAAATACAGCTGGTAAAATTTAATCTAACCGACTTACCTAGTTGAAAATAGAAAACATACTGGTACACGTACCGCAACTAATGAAACTGGTCAAATGGGCGTACTTGGATTTGAAGTTGATTGAACTCAATGTAAACTTACTAGATAGCTGTCTCAGGAATCTAGAGTGTCCACAAGTTCTGCTTATATAATTATTAAACTTGCCATATTCTATCCCTATAGAATTAACCTTTTATATGAGCTAAATGAGGATGGTTGGGAAAGGTCGCTCGCAGTTTTGCAAGCGCATCTTGGACCGTATCGTATGCGTATTCAGGAAATCCCAAATTTCGTTTGTAATATCTGTTTTTAAGGTGAGATAGTACGTTTTATTGGACAGGAGCTATCAACAGACATAACTGCAGGCATTGGCTTAAATAAAGCTTTTACAGGAAATATGACACAAAGATTAGAAAAATTAAATGTCTATGTGGGCATTCTGAGACATCATATCCATTGGCCCTCTTTTTCCCGGAAATTTAAATTGAAAAATTTCCCTTGGCTTATTCCTATATAACCATTGAATATGATAGATCCAATGAACACCTAAATATTAGAAGACGGTGACAGTCTGAAATAATATGGAATATTCTTTAAACAACATGGAGTTATTCCATATTACTATGTTGAAATACTTGAGCCATGAAATGGTTCATGGTTTCTTGTACCCCTGTCAAATTTAAACGGCGCCGGCGTTTAATGCACTCTACTGTCGTTAGATGGCAACATAAAATTGCACAATTACTTCCTTCATAAATCGATAGTAGCGCCCATGCACGGTTCGATTGCTGTCCGCTAAACTTTTAATTTAGTTTTTCAGGATAAATATTACAAAATTCTAATGAGTAAGGTCTGTTATTTCAGACGTCTTAATCTGTAATATAATTGTCAATATATAAAGAATATATCAGAAAAACAAGAACACCGTGGAATGTTCTTAATCAGTGTCAAATATTTTCCGTGTCTCGGACACGGAAATATCATTGTCAACATATAAAGAATCATCCAAGAAGACTAGAGAGTAGAGTTCTCCAGTCTTCTTGGAATCATCATTCAAAAAATCATGAACGTTGTATAATATTCTTATTTAATGTCAAAAAATATTTTCCGTGGCTGAGACACCCAGCCACGGAAACAACCAAAGAAACCAGCCCGACCTCTGAGTTTTACCCAGAAGGCAAAACGGTGACTGGGGTCATCCATTTGATTTGTTTGCGTTCGAGTTTGATTCGTGAGAGAGGGAATTGGCACCTATCTCAAGAACTGGCGATATGTACCTTCTATAATTATTAAATAGATTATTATTATAGGGAAAATGTCTATATTATTATGGTGTAAATTTATTGTCAATTTTGTTTTAGGTGCGGAATTGGTCCATTCTTTTCAGATATAATATTTAGAATGCAGAGAAGTCTGAAACGAGTTGGACGGTCACTATTCGGCAAAAAACGCCGAGTGAAAATCAAGGAATCTAGATGCAGTAAGAAGTCCTTACCTACCAAAAATCCAAGTCTTGCAGATGATTATTGCGTTTTTCCAGATGAAGAGGAATCTACGGACAAACAAAATTGTCATATTGATGAACTGCGACGTAGCTTTAGCGATTTTGAGATGTCCCTTAATAAGAAAGGTCATTAACTTATGGTTGGCATATGATGCCACCTATCGATAAATACTTTACGTCCCGACTTGAGTTTTGTAGCTATCTGTATTCTACGATTAATAAAATTATAAATTGATATGACACTTGTTCTTCACGTTTGATTTGAATTTTATAGAAATGTTTAAATATACCAAATTTGTTTGTAAATATTTTTTCAATTATCGCTATGGTACCGTAAGAATTCCACCCAGGTATGTGTTCGGAAATCTCGTAAGTTGTGAATCAAGTAAGAGGTTATGTATACCAAAGATCTTAATTTTACCAAATTTGAAACTGGGCTATCCCAACATTGCTATAGCTTTAAGTATTTTGACTTGGCTGGGATTTACGGAAGAAGATGAGAACAAAGAATCTGAACTAATAATGACCCTAAAACGAGCAGTATTATGCACCCAAAGAGAACAGTATAACAAGGCAGAGCAGATGTTACATCTTGCGTTACGATTAGCTCAACAACAACAGAACGAACAAGGTATTATTTACTGTTATGATTTAATGGCAAATTTAGCATTTGACCAACACGAGTTAAATAAAGCTGAAAAACTCTTTGTCAATGTACTACAGTTATTATTAAGTAATGGCATGGCACAGGATAATTTGAAGGTTCGTTAAGTGTGACTATTAGTTATTAAAAATATAATTTTAATGGCTTTAGGTTATTCATATCAGTCTGAAATTAGCCAGAATATGTCAGTTGAAAGCTGAAATTGAAAAAGCAGAAGTTGGCTATAGGTGGTGCCTAGAGCAAATTGATAAACAGAAAAATGACAATATTGATTCTCAAATATTGTATGGTGTTATAAACGATTGGTATGCACAGTTTCTTCTAGACAAAGGTGAAATAGGCAGTGCTTTAACTCATTTAAGAGAAGCATATAAAGTGTGCAATGATGCTAAAGGTAAAGACAGTGAGAAGAGCGTACTGCTGTTGAATGATTTAGGTATCACAAGCTTTAGAGCTGAAGATACAGATAGTGCCGAAAAGTATCTAAAGGAGGCAATCAATATCGGTGAAAATTTAGAGGATAAATCCCATTTGGGGGTTATTCACGCTAACCTTGGCCTTATATTGTTACAGAAAGGAATTCTCGCCGAGGCTGAAAAGTACTGTAGAACAGCCTGGCGGTTAGGTAATTATTTTTCATACATATTTTGCTATTGGTAAAAGTCATTCAACATAATTCGTGGTTGTATAGCATGGCCAAAATGAAATTTATTTTTAATTATGCACTATTCTCCAGTGAAGCATTTTATAGGTATATTTATTTCGTATAGTTTTTGATAATCTTGTTCTTATTTTCAGGAAAAAAGCATGAAAATGCAGAATCTCTCGAACAGGCAAACTACTGTTTCGATCAAATAAAACTCAATGTAGGAAAATAATTGTTTATTGAGTTATAAAAAACTATTACAAACAAAAAATACTAATGGTAGTGGAAAAGAAAATGGTTCTAAGTTCATATTTACCAACAGATCCGTTTTACATAGCAACGTTGATTATATTTACCAGATTTTGAAGTTGTTTTTGGTTATTTTTACTGATTTATCAATACAGTTTCTATTAGCAAATATTTTAAATATATTGTGGCATTATTGAATGATCTGTATATAGTTGAATGTAAATAAATTAAAAGACACTTTTCATCCAGGCCTCATTTATTTTTTATATAGACATAATACTGCATACCATTTAGTAATAATGAAAATTCATCATGAAATAAATTTATTAAAACATGAAATTCAAGGTGATTGACATCTGAATAAAATATTTCTATCGAATGCTATAATTTTATAGAAGAGCAATAAAGGGGCTGTTCAAATTGAAAACACAAGTTATCTTCCTAGATCTGCCACATGTTCTATGTCATATACACCGAATTATGTTACTAAACTACCAAAATATTTATAACAAATTTCTTGTATTCAAGAAAATATTACCTTCATGGTAGAAACATTTTTGCAGATAAAACAATATTTGTTTTACATTTAAAGTTTAATGAGAGTAAATACATTTTTTATTTTAATCTTATAATGCAATTAAAGTGAAATTTTGATTTTCCATGGAGCTGAATGACTTTTGTAAATAGGTCTTCCCAATTTTCTGAAAAACGACTTCCAATATTCACAATGACAACATCAAATAAGATAGAGGAGCCGAAAAATACTCCAGTGTATGGATATAAAATTACTTTTATATCTATATATTCATGTTAAATATAAGGTTTTTCAAAAAATTAAGAGAACTGGACGAAAATAGCCACATGTAAATGTGTAATAATTCTATTCGCACACCTAATTTTATTTTGTGAATATAATATTAAAGTTAAATAATATTAAATAACAAAACTGGCATGTCTTCAAAATTTGCAGTAAAAGTTTTATATAAACAAGTCAAAAATGTATAAGCAATTTTAAGTACAGATTAGATCATTTAATTTTCTATATTCCCTTCAGGTCTTAATGGTAAGAATGCATACATTTAAATGTATGTCTTACTTACATAAATATCTTTATATTAAGGATCACTTTGATACAAAAATTCAATGTTTTTTAAATTACAGAAGATATCAGTTGTAGTTCAAAAGTGTAGTTCTCTAAATAGTAGCAATTCTTTTATAGGAAAATATATATTTGTTTGATATATTTCATAACTTGATCTGTTACATCAGATCAAGTTATGAAATTACAAGTTACCTAAACATATTAATGCTATTAAAAAAAAAAACCAATATTGTTTTAAGTAAACCTATCCATTTGTAAATGTATTTGAATGAAAATGTGTCCATATTTATCTAGAATATTTTGTATATTTACCATTAAAGGTAGACAAATCCCTTTAAGTGGCATATAAAAAAAATTCTAAAATAGTATTTTATTTACGTAATCTATCAGCCCCACAAGAATAATTTTAAAGCCAACCTTCCCATTAACGCATAATGGATTCACTATAAGTTAAAAGAAAAGCTATACACATTTAAAAGTTTATTCATATTCAGCTATAATAACCATCATTCCAACGCCAGCTAGCATAGCGGCGACTTGCAGGAATGTCTGCAAAACACTCGGTTTTTCTTCGTCTAGTAATTCGGGTATCACAGACACGAGGGCTATGTAGATAAATCCCCCAGCTGTAAATGGCAAGATCCAAGATGTCGCCATCGCTCCAGAAGTATTCTGGGCTAACAGGGATATAGCGGTGCCTACAAAATGTTATAATTGAAGTGGCCTCTTAATCAAAAATTTACCAGGCATAATGAAATTACCTGCAACAGCTCCAATGGCTGTCGTCAATTGCAAAAGCATTGCATTTCTACGAGACACTCCAGACTGTAATAAAATGGCAAAGTCACCTATTTCATGAGGGACTTCATGGAGCAAGATAGTAATTGTAGTTACAACACCTATAAATGATTTAAGAATAGAGAACAGCAGTCAACAACAGCTAACAGTAGAGAACAATAAACTATTTTAGCATGGCAGATGTAAAAATCATTTGTTTAATTTTTCTTATCTAACCTATACTCAGGCTAATGTAATTATTACCATAGCATACACAAAATATGTGCTCTTTCACATTTCATAATAAAAATGTGAGTTGCCATTAAAAAAAATATCGATGACATTATACCTCCTATATGAATCACCCTGTATGTATTAATTATATTTTAAAGAAAGCATAACTAAAAATAAAATTTGACAGGAGTTTCTATAAAAAGTTATTCCTTGAATTTGGAATGAATTTATTCATTGCTTTACGAAAACACTATAAAGAATTCTTTTATATAATTTAAAATGCCGTGTCTTGGTTATATGTAGAAATTAAAACAATAACACTAAATGGCACCACCTTAATACCACATTAGAGGATTAATGAAAATTATAAAAAAAGTTTTTTGTCATTGTATTTAATTTAATCTTAACCAACTTGAAAAAATTTTAAATATTTTTTTCAATACAACAGACTACATTAACCTTGTGGTCAATTGGCTGATAAATTATCTAACTTTTCAAGGACCTGATTAGTTTTAATGACTTAAATTTTATTATAGCTTTATACTAAAGAGTACCACAAAATAAGTACCCCATTTCTTAATGATTAATAATTATATAACTAATTATGCAAGTTGTGACATTGCGACACTAGGATTTAGAAAATGATTTCTTGCTTAATTACCTATGGTATTCCCTGCTAAATATGACGAGCCTATAGCTAGACCATCTGTAAAATTATGACTAAAATCTGCGGCCAAATTTAAGTAACCAGCTACTTTAATCTCCTTAACTGCATCATCATCAGTACTTTGTACATCAGTCTTCTTTTTATCTTCACTCTTTTTTGTGTCACCATTGTCTTTTTTTTTGGCAGCATCACTGTCACTTATTTTACCATGCGAATGACCATGGTGTCCCTTTATGATTCTCACACCTTTTTCAACAATCAAAAATGCGACGATTCCAGCCAACACCCAAAGACCGACCGACATATCGTGGGCATGTTCGTGGTCATTTTCATGGTGATTGTGAGAATGGGAATGAAAGTGAACGTGTTCTTCCACAGCCATTGCTGCATGGGGAATCAAATGCAGAAAAGCATCTCCTAATAAGCCTCCTGATGCAAACGCTAATAAAATTTTTAGTAGTGGTTGTTCAGTATCGGTATTATCTAGTGGAACAAAAAACAGGATGAAAAATGGAGCAGCACTTATCAATAGGGTTGAACCCATGGCATGCAGCCATAATTCTTGAGTTGTTAAAGGTAAATGCTTAGAAATTTTCTCATGTCCTTCTTGCTTAGAGGGAACCTTACTATCTTGGTACTTCTCATTAGCTGTTTTAGAATATTTAAAAGAAGGGGACTCTCCTTCATGATGATGATTGCCATCGTCGTGGCTATGTCCGTGTGATGTACACGTATCTATACACAATACGAGCAGAAAACATGATAATATGAATTTGACTTGCTTACTAGAAAACATTTCAAGAATAGATTTGTAATTTACTAATAATTTCAATAGAAAATTAACTAATTTTTTTATCTAAAAGTCTAATGCTAAATTAGCGTCTGATAAACACAGCACTTGATACTACCAAAAACATTTTTTTCTGATCTAACATGAGGTTAGAATCAGAATTGACAGAACTTGATTTATAGAATAATCACAGAGTTTATAACTGAAGATAATTAAATAACGGTAAATTAAATTTCGCAAGCAATTAAGGTGATATTATTTGTGGCGCATAACATATTATGCATGCAAATTGAAAAGTAATAATATTGGTAGTATACAATAGGAATCTAGATGACACCACGGAATATATTATTATTTTATAAGTAATAATAAGTCTAAAAATAAGTATATTTGGTAATTCTATATTTATTTAGGATTTTAATTGGGAGGATTAAAAAGATGCTGTGAATAGGAGACCAATTTTGTCCAATAAATTTAGTTAACACGTGTTAAGACTTTTTAAATATATATAAAACAGGACACATTCAATATATCAAACAATACTATATTTTAAGTATTCTGTGGATAGTAGCATCGAACATTACAACCAAGAAGGCTGGAGAACTAGTCTAGAACTACTTGGTTACATTCAAGAAGGTTCTCTAGTCTTCTTGGTTACATTGTACGTGCTTTGTGAATAAAACAAACGACGATAGAATGGTATATTGAAATAAGAGACGAAAATGTACTTCTGCGAATTACATCATATAATCTGGGTATTTCTGATGTTCCATGCTTCTATCTGCGAAGATAATGTTTCTCAAAAGAAGACTAGAGAGTACTCTAGTCTTGGTTTCTCACTAATTTTTATGTATCAGTGTTGCCACCATATATTTTGTAAGTTGTCATCATAAATTTAAAAAGTATCAATGTTTTGGTTTTAACTCTACAATTGATATTTTATATTAAATGAAAAAAATAAATTGTTTTCTATTTATTATTTTAGATTATTAGAAAATTTTAATTTTCATTTCTTTTAACACTTTTAAACTCTACAATAGGAGCATTTTTTTTTTGTTAAATAAACTTACGATTAGACGAAAATTACCTGATTTCTTTTTAAACAACTAATGGAGTCAGGATGTTTTGTTAAACTACTTTCTCCTTTGAAATGAAGTGAACAGATATACATGTGTCTTTATTAACATGATCAATCAGTTGAAACCATCACCTCATTCCCATCTTTTAACCAAATATCACATTTTGGACAAATTTTTAAACGTTTTTGTTTCGTTTATTTAATAAATTTTTCACAATATTCGAAATAAGGCTTTGGAAAACTAATAATACAAATTCTCTGAAAATGATTTACTACGCATGTCGCTGTAACATATCCCATAACAATTTATTTTGCTCCTTTACTGATATTATATATTTCAATTAAAATGTTTGTATTATTATTTTACTTTAAGTGTATAACAATCAAAACTGTACTACTGACAGTAAATTGATATTTACTGATTTTTAATCTGATTTAAACATATTTAATTGATTGAATGTTTTTTTTCTTTTAATTACATTGAAAACTTTATATTCACAGCTTATACACATACAAAATGCCCAAAAAACATGGTACAAGTTGAGGCATGCGCACAAAAGATTTTCAACTATGAAAAGATTTGTTGGTTTCTATTAATCACATTTATAATTAACGTACTTTAAAAAAAATATGCCAAAAAGAATGTAAAGAAAGTCAGGCTAATTATTATAACAATAAAATGCAAAACAATAACAGCATATATAAAAATTTTCAAAGAATTCCTCATTAGCACCTCAACAGGCATTTTGTTTAAAAATTATTATCTAAGGTTTATATTACATAAACAACGAATCATTTTCACAATTTTAATATCTTAGAAAAAATGCGTAATAGTTAACATTATAATATTAGGTAATAAAAAATGAGGGTCTTCCCTCATTTCTTCGCTTTCTTCTTCTCAGCTTCCTCTTCTTTTTCTTTCTCGATTTCAGTCACATATTTTTCAATAGTATCAGCATCTAACATAACCAGGGGTTCACCATGTCTCATTACTGCAATTTCCAAGTTCTTCTGTCCTGACTGAACAACTTCCAGCAGAGCACGAATTGCCAACTTAACAGTTCCCCTTTCAGTACTTACTTCAGCAGAAGAATAATACTTCTCAAGGAATTCCCTGACAGTTTTTGCAGAACGGCCTGTAGCATTTGCCTTCCACTCGTAATAAATACCAGAGGGTTCTGTTTGGTACAAGTGGGGTTTCCCATCATAATCGAACCCACCAATAAGACAGGATATTCCAAAAGGTCTTCTGCCATTGCTCTGCGTGTATTTCTGTTTTAACGAAGCTATATACCGAGTGATATATTCTAAAGTAACGGGATCTTCTACAGTTAACTTATGGGACTGGCACTCGATTTGAGCTCTATTTATCAAAATTCTTGCATCAGCAGTAAGGCCAGCAAATGCCATAACTACATGATCGTCTAACAAGCATATTTTTCTAACAGTACGCTCCTCTTGAAGCTTGGCGACTGACTTTTTCTCTACTCCCAGGACTACTGCCTCAGTTCCTCTAACTCCCACCTAAAGAATAATAATATTCAACAGTCTTATTCGAGGATAAAGAAAGTTAAAGAATAAAAATATTATCCGGTACATGTATAATTTTTTCTAAATTTACCAAGGCTATTAATTATAATGAGGACTTAATTTGCTATACAGGAGTCCTATTGAGTACAGAGGACTTAATACTAAGGATATACAATACAAATGCGAATATATTGACCAGCAAAACGTAAAATTCTGACTAATTTACAGAAACTTAAATTACATGAAGCAAAAATCGTGATATTGAACTGAGAACAGATGACAAAAAAAGTCGATATATATGTAAAAAAGTTCATGTTACATTTATAATTTAATTCTTTGCTATGTCATTGTAATTTTAGAAGGGTTAGAATCTTGCACTTACTGCAGTGGAACCTTTTCGTACGGCTTCTTGTGCATATTCAACTTGCAGCAGATGGCCGTCTGGTGAAAAAACTGTAATAGCTCTGTCGTATCTAGCAGACATTTCGCTATTTTATTAATTCTTAAATTATTACGCGGTAACACAACCTCAAACGATATTTTGCTTAGTAACTTTTGTTTGACGTTTGTGAAATGCGGTAATGGCAGCACTGCGGAAAAGCAAATATCCCTAAATTGCAATGTTTCTTTTGGAGAAAATATATTAGCAGGGGAATGGTAAAAAGTAATTTAACATCATTTATTAAGTATGATGTAAATAAACAATGAAATAATATTAATTATTGCCCAGAATGGCGTACACTAGATTATAAGTATTATTACAATTAAACTATGAAGTTGTGGACCATCTATAAGGAAGTAGCGTGAACTATATATTTGGATAGTAGACTAAACATTGCAAAAACTTCAATATAAATGTAATCTATACACGTTACCAGCAGATGGCTACGAATTTTTTTCAATTTTAAATATAGCCATTCGATTAATAATGATAAACTTTAAGAAAAAATACTATAGATTCGCCCAGAATACTAAATTTATTTGGAACATCTCTTGACATTTAAAAGGTATTTAGCGAAGTCTAAAGATGGATAGTATTTGCACGAAATAAGGAAACTATTGTTCTAAAAAGTATAGATAGGTACTGCTAAAAAATAATGATGTATTCTATACACTAGCCCCACAACATAATAAAATATGCGTTAATATACATATTAATATAGATTATTAAGACAGTGTTAATTTACAGTAATAAAACCATTATTAATAAAATTATCTATAAAACTGGAGTTACCATAATGTAGCATATATTTATCAATAATTATTTTAATGATAAATGTTTCGGGTTTGGAATAAAAAAATATATTTAATTTTTTAGTAGAGAGGCTAGTGGGTGAACCATAACGAACTTATTAACACATTATTATTATTAACGAAACACATTAATGTGAGCATTAATATAATATTTAAAGAAATATACAACTTGCAGCTATAATGATAATATCTTATCCTTTCAAAAATATCCAGAAAATTGAAAATAAATCAAAGGTTCAAAATTCGATTTCGTTCCCTTAAAGTTTTAAGACACGGACAGAAAAATAATAGTTATTAATAATAGATTCGGTTTACAATCTAAGAGTTTGATTTCTTTTAGAATTTTCGAAGTTTCTAGTCAGTTTTTAACATAAAATTTAAGAATTTTTTTATAAAAACTATTAATTACACTTATTTATTACTATGATTTGCTATATTTGTTTATTCACTTAACTAAATGTTTTATATGTTACCGGATATGGAGTAGACACATTCAATTCAATGAAGAATTTTCTTGAATTAAATAATTATTTTTCTAATATTTTGGAAAGATCTATTTAATATTTTCATATAAATATAATTGAATCTACTGAGGAAGGGCTTTATTCAAGGATTTATTTAATAATTTTTGAATTATAGAATCGTTTTTATTAGTATGGTCTTTTTTTACTTGGCTTGCATACATTAATTGATATTTACATATAGTTATTCTTGTTAATTTTCTTTGGCCATTGCACTTATTGTAACAGAGTTTATTTATTAAAGTATATCAACAGACGGATATCCGGAAATATTATTTTTTTAGTTGTTTTATATGTTTTAAAGACAGGATGTCCATCATGTAAATAAGATAATTTTTGGTTACTTGGGTTTTAATTTTACTATAAAAACAAATTGCACCTTGCTTATATCAGTTTTATTTTTAGTCGTAACTGTCTGTTGTACTAACTCTGTCTTCGTTACTGCAGGTAAGTCACTAATCATTTATATAAAATTTAGTGTGTATTCTTTTATATATCGATATATAATAGTATTCTTTTATATATCGATATTATTCTTAAACAAGGTGTAAATAACTGTATCGATAATTTTATCTTCCGATTATTTAGTTTCGATTCCAATTGATTAGTTTTTCACGTCACTTCTCAAATGACTGGTAAGAATTGGATTTTACATCATCCTCATGAGGTCATCAGTCCTAAGACTGGTTGGACGCTAACCTCCAGCTTCTCCTATCTTGTGCGAACCTACGCATTTCGCTAATTGTGCTACAATCTACATCCCTTACTATTTGCGAGCAGTAGTCTAATCTAGGCCTACCTCTGCCTTTCTTCACTCCTATGTCTGCCTCCAAAATATCTCGGACTATTCCTCCATGTCTCAGCAAGTGGCCTACCATTCTATCTCTTCTCTTCTTTATATTTCTCCACATACTTCTTTTCTCGCCGACTTTCTCCAATACTTCTTCATTTATAAATCTATCAGTCCACGGTATTTTCATCATTCTTCGGTAATACCACATCCCAAAAGCTTCTAATTTCTTCCTACTTGCTTCCTCTACCGTCCAGATTTCGCAACCCGTATAGTGCCATGCTTCATACATACGTTTTCAAAAATCTCTTCCTTGTTTCTAAGTTTATTACCCCCGAGCATAAAAGTGCCTTCTTTTTGTTAAAAGCTACTCGACTCTGTGCTATTCTTTGTTTTATATCTTTATGGCTTCTTCCATCCCAATTTATTTTATTTCCTAAATAAGTGAAGTCTTTAACTTCCTCCAATCTTTCATTATTAATTTGTACTGTCGTTTTTGCTCTGCTCTCGCGCCCTCTGCACACTAACACTTTAGTTTTGTTTTTATTCACCCTCATTCCGTATTCCTCTGTCAACACTGCCTCCATTTCATCCAACGCTGATTCCAATTCCTCTTTACTAGATGCTAATACGTCTATATCATCCGCGAATCTCCGCATTAATCCCGAAATCCACTCTATCTTTTACGACATTAATCGCCTCTTCGATGTACCGGGTTAGTCACCTAAAATTGACCCCCCCCTTTATTTCTCTTAATTTCAATCGAATCGAAAAATTCAAAAAAGGATTTTACATGATTTTTTATAAATTTTTTGAATATTTAAACAAATCTTCAAAAACTGCAAACTGAAAGGGGGCGAACATTTTTTATTTTTTTTTAATAGAACACCCTGTATTTTTTTACTTAAAAAGCTTACCCACAGTTTTCTGATCATAAAAATATATAATTGTTGTATCTTGGTAAGTATAGCTCTTGAGATATTCATACAAATATATAGTCACATCACAGGAATAAGTTTGGCATAAGACCATAAATCAGGAGAGCTATGAACCGAAATGATTTAAAGAAACAATAATACTTCGTTTGATAGTTATGTTATGTTTGACTTATATTTGATTGTTATATTATTAATACGCTTTAAGTTAAGTTTTAATACACTTGTTAATATATCTAATATATTTTGATATGGGATATTCATTAGTCGAAAGGAAAGAAATATTGGAAATTTACTTAACCAGCAATAAAAACAAATATATAGCTAAAAGAGAATATGCAAGAAAATATCCCGAAAGACGCGTTCCCCCCAAGAACACTTTCTCTAATATTTATCTCAAGTTTGGGGACAGCGAATCCTTAAAAGATAAGAAATGAGAAAGAAAGAAGCCCAAAACAGGAGAAGATATGGAAATGGACGTTTTACTTTTTTTCACCGAACACTCCAATAAATCTACTAACGCTGCTGCAGAAGAATTTAATATTTCTCAAGCAAGTATAAGACGTATATTAAAACATCACAAATATAAACTTTATAGTATTTTGCCAGTTCAGCTGTTAACTGAAAATAACTTTGCCGACAGAAGAGCTTTTTGTAGAGAGATGATTGAGAGAGCAGAAAACGACAATAACTTTTTAAAAAACTTATTTTGGACCGATGAAAGTAGCTTTTCAATGGCTGGACTTTTTAATAGGAAAAATGCACATTATTGGGCACCCACAAATCCACATATTATAAAAAAAGGTAAAAACCCAAGAATATAATACAGTAAATGTGTGGTGGGGTATTCATCAAAATACAATTGTGGGTCCCGTATTCATTAATGGGTCCTTGAATGCAGTTCAGTATTTGAATATTCTTCGGGGTGAAGTAGAGAACTATTTAGATAGTATTCCCTTTGCAACCAGGAATTCTGATATTTGGCAACAGGATGGTACTCCTCCACACTCTATACGGAACGTAACGGAATATTTAAATGACAAATATATATTTTGGATAGGAAGATACGGTCCTATACATTGGCCTGCTAATAGCCCAGACTTGAGTCCTTTGGACTTTCTTTTGTGGGGAACACTAAAACAAAACATATACGAAAATTCGGTATATAATAACTCGGATGAGTTGAAGGACTGTATCAGTCAAGAAATAGAAAATTTGCGACAAAATGTTCATTTATTTGAAAACGTTAGAAATGAATTTATTAAAAGATGCCAACTGTGCGTTGATAGAAATGGAGATAGAGGATACGTGGAGAACATATAGATATGTTTAATGTTAATAAAGTTCATTGGTTTTATATTATTTATTGTTGCGCATTGTTATTTTTTTATCATTATTTCATTATTTATGTTTTGTGTTCATTAAACTTTGTTGTTGTCATTTTAATAAAGGTTTATTTGTTTATTATAATTATTATGTGTTGCCGCATCAAAGAATTTTCATACTTTTTTTCTTAAAAAATGTGTCGTTATATCTCAAAAACATAACTCTCGTGATTTATGGTCTTATGCCAAACTTATTCCTGTGATGTGACTATATATTTGTATGAATATATCAAGAATTATACCTACCAAGATACAACAATTATATATTTTTGTGATCAGAAAACTGTGGGTAACTTTTTTAAGTAAAAAAATATAGGGTGTTCTATTAAAAAAGAAATAAAAAATTGCTCGCCCCCTTTCAATTTGCAGTTTTTGAAAATTTGTTTAAATATTCAAAAAACTTATGAAAAACCATGTAAAATCCTTGTTTGAATTTTTCGATTCGGTTGAAATTAAGAGAAATAAAGGGGGAGTCAATTTTAGGTGACTAACCCTGTACATATTAAAAATTAGTGGTGATAGCGTACAACCTTGTCTTACTCCTTTCCTAATACCTACTTCCTTTCTTTCCCCTTCTACTTCTATAACAGCAGTTTGCTCTTTGTATAGATTGTGTACTACTTTCCTATCTCTATACTTCATTCCAGCGCTCTTTAATATCTCGAACATTTTTTCCCATCTTACAATATCAAAAGCTTTTTCTAAATCTCTACAAATACTATATAAGCGTTCTTTCCTTTTTCTATAGTTTTCTCTAACATTACTCTTAGCGCCAGAATAGTTCCCCTATATCGCCTAAACCCGAATTGGTCTTCTCCTAGTATTTCCTCTCCTCCATTTTCCATCCTCTTCTGCACTATTCTGGTTAAGATTTTTGACGCGTGGGAAGTTAGGCTAATCGTTTTAAAGTTCTCGCATTTGTCGGCTCCTCTCTTTTTCGGCATAGTAACGATAATATTTCTCTTATAATCCTCCGGCATCTCGCTCGTTTCATATATGTATTTTACCAGTTCAAACATTCTATTTACTACTTTCTGTCCCGCACATTTCAAAATTTCCGCCTGTATTTTACCTACACCCGGCGCTTTATGTTCTTTAGTCCCCTTAGTGCTATTTCAAATTCCTCTCTCAATGTAAGCTTTCCTACACCTCCTAGATTTCATGACTACCAAGTTGTGGTTGCTGTCTGCATCTGCTCCTGGATAACTCTTGCAGTCTTTTACTTGCTTTCTAAATCTCTTCCTAACTAGAATGTAGTCTATCTGGTACCTGTCTATCCCTCCTGGCATTTACAGGTGTACCACCTCCTAATGTGATTCTTGAACAATGTATTCGCGACTACCATCTTGTGCTTCTCACAGAATTCTATCAGTCTGATACCTCTCGTTTTTGTTTCCTAATCCATAAGGACCTACAAATTCTCCTTCTTTCCCCTCACCTACGACTGCGTTAAAATCTCCCACTATTATTAAATTTTCATGACCCTTCACAAATCCTATTACCTACTCTATGTCCGAATAAACAGCTTCTAAGTCTTCCTCACTATGGCTAGAAGTAGGCATGTATAGTTGCACTATTACTGTTTTCACTGGCTTCGAATCTAACCTGACCATCATTACTCTCTCGCTGTATTGTAGGTAGCTATCTACACACTGTCCTGCGTTCTTCCGCATAACGATTCCTACTCCCGCGTTTCCATTTACCGATCCTGTGTGTATTACCCTATAGTCACCGCTCCAAAAATATCCTACTTCCGGCCAGCGCATCTCACTTATACCTACTATATCTAATCCTAACCTATCCATTTCTATCTTCAGATTCTCTAGCTTCCCTGCTTGTCTCATCCTTCTGACATTCCACGCTCCGACTCGTGAAATGCTACACTTCTTACTAACCCTACTATTGCACTCGATCGCGTCACCCGCACCAGTTCTCACCCGGAGATCCGAACGGAGGACTATTTTACCTCCGGTGTTTTTTGCCCCAGGAGACGCCATCATTATTTGGGATAAGCCTTTTGTTAGCTGTTCTGAGGATTATAATGTGGTGGTTTCCTCTTGCCTTTCACGTCGTGTGTGTCATAGCACCATACCAACCCCCACGGTTTCTGCCACTATGACCACTGAAAGAGCTGCTGCTGGATTTTACATATTTTCTCTTAATTCTTTAACCAATAACAACATTCTTACGATCAAAATCTCTTATAATATTTCATTTCAAAGTGTTTTTGTATCGAAATAATGTACAGGACTAACATCTTGATGAAACCATTATGTTCATGAGCTGAGTCAGATTATCATCATGTGGAAACAAAACGACTAGAGCCGTCAATAATTAAAATTGCAAAAGAACTCAAACACATATGTAGATACCTACAATCAAATTTTCCTCGAAGAAATATGGGCCCAAAGTTCTATGGTCAATTTTCCGTGCCCAATCATTCACTTTATTTTGTCTCTGCAAATGAGTCTCCTATATCCCATGAGGTTTTATGTCATTCCAACATAGATTGTATTTATGCTGCCTTTGAGATAAAATGTAGCTTCGCCCTGAGAAATGTACATCATGTAAGGAGTGTTGGTTAGCATATCAGCTATGCTTAAAGTTGTTTCAAAAAATTACAGTCTTGTATTAACGCCATCAGGTACACACACCTGTCGACCGCATACACTTGTGGTCGACTGGTTTAATAAATAATTTTTATAAATAAACATACATATATATATATGGTAATAATAGAGTATTACTACTAAAATACACAAAACGTTGAGTGAAATGGTTAGGAATAAAATAATGAATGGAGGTAGGTGTAACTCATTTCCGATTTACCAGTGGTTTATGTGGGTTTTATGTTACATTTTAGCTACAGTCTATGTACAGAAAATGAAATATCCATTATACAAATGTGTCTAATAAAAAATAATATATATTTTTACAACAAATAATATTTGTGTTAGTTATTTATAGGAATACTCCAGTTATAAAAATGACTGCCTTTAACAAGAACCATCTCCTGTTGCTGTTCGATCGCCCCAGAGAACCGTCGTTTTTCCTCAAGGGTCAAAAAAAAGTCAAGATTGTAATTCCTGCCTCCTATTATGTAAGTATTTAATATATTTGATAAAAATCACTTTTGAGACCGATCAAACGATATCATAATTTTTGTGATATTTCACAATGGTATTTTCGAAATTTAAAATTAATTTTAGAACACAGAAAATATTATAATATTTAGACAGGCACAGACAATAATTAGAAATAACTACTTTGGATAACTGACAAGTTATTTTTCATTCTTGTTTCCCTATATCCATAGACTATCGTGACTTTTTCAAAACAGTTTAGATTTTGTTCTGGGGAGAAGTACTGCAAAATCTATTTTTGAACATAGAACATTAATTTAGACGTGATATTTTGAGATAAGTGAATTGTTTGCATTTATTTTTATTATTATTTTCTGTAGTCATCTAAATGTCTAATAGATGGAAAACGGATCATTCTAAACAATGTTTATTAATAATTTTTTCAATATGTTAAATATAGAATACCCCTTCCTTCGATATGTATATAGAGAGTACTCTCTATATTTTATATAGAGAGTACTTTATTAAAAAAAAAAAGGAAATCAGACAAGATATCAAAGTAGGCAACGAGACTTGAAATATTGTATCATTACTCTGTTAAAAAGAACAGATGAATAGAGTAAGATAATAGCGAACAACTATTTTAAATAATATTTTACAAAATTTTATTTTTTTTATATTAGACAAAAACAGTTTGCTGTTGGGGAAAATCAATAGTTTTTTGAAAATCTTCAAGATGTACTCAGTTAGTCTAAACTAAAATTACGGTACAATTTAGTTTTTTCAAAAATTTTCATAGCTTCTCGCCCGTTCATGCGTCGATATAGGGACAAATTGTGTACGCGCGTAGTATACTGTTTCATTTCTCGCAATTCTATTTATCTGTCTCATTTTATTCTCGCTCATTTTGTCGCAATTCTATTTATAGACGGAAAAGTACCAGTACCTAACTACAAGACCGCAGATACTTGCAGATATAACTCAAGGAGAATTGGAAACAGTATCAGTCAAGCCTTTGGAACCTCCCAATTTGGAAGCTATTCTGGGCATTAAACGAAATGAATTGTTTTCAACTTTTGTCCCCAGGCATAGAAAAATTGCCGACAAACTAGTGGACCTGTTCATGGGTAAGGTTCAATTACTCCTGGATTTCCTTTGTACTGATGTATCGTTTTATTATCATCAGATGACAAAGATGTCGAAGAACTGTTTTCGAAGGCGGTTTACGCACGAGATCGCGTAAATCCACAACTTTTTCACTACGCCTTTTCTGTCGCCTTGCTTCATCGGCCTGATACGAAGGGCATAATTTTACCGAGTTTGGTGCATTTCTTTCCCTACCACTTCATTAACCAGAAGCACATAGCAAAGGCGAGGGAAATTAACGCTGTTATTCCTGACGAATTTAAGGTAATTATTTTCCAAGAGCATATTTTGATTTACATTAAATTGTAATTATTGTTTTTCTTTTACTATACAACACTAGGTAAGAATATTTAATAATTTAGCACTAAAACACTCTGTCTGGATAATGTTACTGTAGTTTCAACTTTTGTTATGTGACCACAAGTGATATTTTAATGCACCTGTATATGTATTATGTATATTTTCAAAATTACATTACTATCGAAATTTGTATACCTAAGTGCATTAAAATACCGATTGTGACTAAAGCGAATGTAACAATTGTGTGATATTCCTTTTATTTTAAGAAAAAGATTGAGTTATTAAAAGATATTGCATGGTATTTTCAAACTGCCTAGCATATTGTCTAACACAATTACACTGGTTTTTTTTTGTATATCTGACAGAATAACGAATTTTTGATAAGTTCCCAGTTTTTGTATGGCTTGTATCAAAAATCGTACACAAATTATCATTTTAAAGCAGATAATATAAACTAATATTACTAAGCCTCCGTCGGGCGCAGCCCATCTGCGAGATCCGGCAGTCACTTTTTTCTTTGCCCTTTCGTGTGTATTACGAATATTAACGCGAACTCCCTCGTAGCTTCCTAGCTCTAAACCACTTTTCTCGATATGGTGTCGGTTTTTTTAGTGCATCCCCTTACCTTGTATGGGCCACCCGGATCTGTCAGATGCATTGCGCCAAATTACGTCATTATTTTCACTTTTATAGTTTGTTAGATTTATTTTATTATTTAAACTAATAATATTTTTGGGATCTCTACACTTACTCATTCTGGCTTTTTATAGTATTATTATTCAAAATTAACATATTTAGGTGTTAAATTATTAGTTTATACTAAATATCGTTACCAACAATGTGACGTTTATTTTTGTTTCGAACATGCTAAAATGATGAAGAGGATTTATAATTCTTTACACTTAAAATAGGAAGTTACTTATAACTTTTCTTTGCAATTCAGCTCCAATATTTTTTATATATAACTTTATCACTTTTACATGAAAAATAGGTGGTTGGTTGTCTGTATTCAAACTATTGTTCAATACTAATTTATGTTTGTGTTTTGTCCTTAAAACAGAAAAAAATTGTCAATAGCTTGTTCTCCTATAAATATCTTCCAAATTTATTGTTTTACAACATTAAATAAGTTTCTTTATGTAAATTTAATTATTGCGATAAAAGACTAGCGTGAAATATTTATTATTGTATTGTATTAATTAAAATAAGAGTTTAATTGAGTCTCCACTTCTTCAAAATTTAAATTGTGTAAGATTTGATATGGGATCTCTCAGATGCATTGCGCCCGAATGTTTTTGGATTCAGACTGCGCCCGACGGAAGGCTAATGTAAAACAATAGGATTATTATTATACTACATTAGTATTGTATTACAATTAATAGTAGATAGTGTGTCTTAAAATATTAAAATTCACATATTCTATTTTCTTTACATAATAAATAGCAAGTATTAAAACCCCTTTTTCAGAATTACATTTTCTCCCAGTTTTCATCGCATACGACAAAATTATCATAACATTCATATACTTTAATCTAAATAATAATAGACATATTTTTGATATTGAAGACATGATTTTGATATTGACAACAAAATTATCAATGTTAGTTAAGGTTAAGCAAGATCAGTTAGATCTTCAAAATTACTTGAAGATTAGAAGACATCTTTAAAGTAGTTAAATCAAAAGCAAATGGAATTATTAAATGTAATTTTTATTATTTGTAAAATTTAATATTATTTATGTGTACTGATAGAAACTTCCTGTAATATTATCATGAACAGTATAGAAAGAAAAATTAATAAGATATCATTTATTCTATCACTTTAATCTTTTTTTAAGGATGACATTTGTATTTAGTATTAAATACATATTCTTTAAGTTGTTTTAATATATTGAAAAAGCCACCAATTATTAGATACGGGACCTCTGATTTTTCGTACGTTCTTCAGAAAAAATATTATAGACAACTGCTTAAAGCCTTATATTTCAAAAAATACTAAGGATATTGTTTTTTTTTTCTCTATAAATGTGTAGTATATATCATTAAATATAATGTAATTTGAAGTATATTTACGTGGAGATAAATAATTATTCAGAGATACTTTAGCATCAAAAATGAAATATTCAAAATTAATAACATAAATTGATACTTATGAACAAGGTTGTTGAAAAATGAGACTTTGGGCTATATTCGAATTGTAACAAACAAAATCGTATCTACTTTCTAATTTATATAATTGACTTCAGGTTCAACTTACAGCTGAACCTATTATTTGTCTACACTGTCATCGGTATTGATTGTGATCAATTTTTAGAAACCCATTGAAATACCATTAGATTATACAGCCACAGACTTGGAATTAGAGCATCGAATTGCCTATTTTAGAGAAGACATAGGTGTATGCCTCCATCATTGGCAATGGCATCTGGTTTATCCGAACTCAGCAGAAAATAATAAACATATTGCTCGAAAAGACCGAAGAGGAGAACTGTTCTACTACATGCATCAACAAATCATTGCGAGGTATGGTTTAAGTATGCCCATATTTTCGCTGATAGATTCTTTAAAACATAAATAAATGTATTTTAATACCCCATATTCAATTAATAGAAATGGTGCACATTATTTTCTTTCAACATTATTTACTTCTAATTTTATTTACTGGTTAAGTTATTTATCTTAGTAACATATAAGTCGGAAATCGAGAAACGTTGTATATGTTTGGACACACAGAAATTAGAACATCCTTCCTCAGAAAGCCTACAGACAGGTTTTGTGTAGGGGAAGGTTACACATATAAACGTGGACAAACACCCAGCCCTGAGGGAAGTGCCAAGTTCCCTCTGGTGAGAATTGAACTCACGCAGACAATGTGCCCAGTATTTGGCCCAGTTGCCACCCTGTTACCAAATACCAAGTCAGCACCACCGCGGCACCATGAGAATAAGACCATGTGTCACCCATTCAAGTCGCAACCGTTGCAATCCGTTGCTTGACTTCGAACAGCGCAGGTCCGACAATGAACGGAGTACGCTGCTTCATCCTCGTTGTATATGTTACTGACAGAGATCGTATCGATTAAGATGTATACCCCATAGAGTTCATTCGGCATTTGTCCTGAATCGGCTTACCATGTACGGCACTGATGAGAACTAATAAGTTCGAAACAGCTGTATGTCGTTCGGTTCCGATCCGGGACAGATGTCGAATCCTACCTGTGACGGGTTTTATTTTTTGAAAAGTTATTTATCAACAATTCTTCAATGTTTCTATGTTTTATGTTACTTTAACGTCACATTCGACGAGTTACTTCTTTATCTACCTGTCTGGTTCTTCGATTCCAACAATTCAAATGTCAACTGACATGTCCTTTCAATATTAATATTTTACTTTTCAATTTCTGGGACTTCACAACACAGTTTACATCTGCAAAATGTGCCTGAGGTGTAGTGTTCTGTAGGAATCTCGATTTTCGGACAACCTATGTTCAAAAAATTTGGAAGGAATGTGTACTGCAGTGATAACTGCCAGTTACCAATGACAATTACGATCGAGTTACTCTTGGTAAATATTTCTGCTGTGGTTGCATAACGCTATAGCTGATAATATAAAATCAATAGTAAAGAATGATACATTGCTGTGGACGAAACAAATGCCCAAAAATTAATTAATCTGGAACATGCTCTTGTACGCTGTTTAGGAGTATTAAATTACAACTATAACCAGCAGTAGTATGTAATGTGATACATAGTGGTCTCATGTTGGCATTGTTGCCGCATAAGTGCCTTTGTCTGTGACAGATGCAGCTTCATACATGTATATAAAAATAAAATTTTGAAATAGAAAGTGTGGAGACTGTGGAGGATTAGGATAATCTTTCGTTGTGCAACATGCTTTAGAAACAGTCAGAATATATTCTAGTAGCTTAAAGTTAGTTGGATATAACCAACAATAGATTGTTGGATGATATTTAAAGCATCAATATAGCTAAATGTGATAATAAGTTGGTCTTAAAAGCAGCGATGCAATAAACCCGAATATACTTTGACTGTTCACTAACCTTAAAGCAAAATAGTTACAAGGAATTTTATGGAGGAGGTTAGAGTTAAGTAGTTACTAATCCGTCAATTAGTGAACAGTGAACAGCTTGATGTCGGAACATTATTCGTAATGGTTTTCTGAATCTGAACTAAACATAGGCATAAAAAGATATTATAGGCAGATTCGAAATTGGTTTTCATTATCTCTTGATGGTATCGATTTTGTTTTCGAAACACGTGTCGAACGACGTAGAATCTTTCAGTGTTCAGCTGTTGTATGTAAAAAATGTATACACGCAAATTTTTCACAGCGTCACCTTGGCCTATTACATAGACTTTCCTAAGACAGACAATATGGCAACCTACCTAAAAACAACGCTTTGTCCTCAGGTACAATTTTGAACGTTTGTCTAATAAGCTACATCGCGTGCAGAGACTAATAGACTGGAATTCCCCAATAGAACAAGCATACTTCCCTAAACTTCACAACGATCTTGGCAGCGGTTTCTGGCCTGGCAGAGTTCAAAATCAAACACTGAAGGATGTACACAGAGATGAGATGGATGTGGATGTTGATGATTTGAGGAAATGGAGAGACAGGATCATTGATGCTATTGACGCGAAAGCCGTACTTGTAAGCCTTATTATAAATTAATACTTGGAGCTAACTATATTTTTGGTTTCTTATTAACTTCTTAAAGGCATATTAACTCAAAAATTAGAGTTTAGGGAAATCCGAATGTCTTCTGAATTGTTTTTTTCTAGGAGGACGGCACAATTGTACATTTAACTGAAGAAAAAGGAATAGACATCTTAGGTGATGTTATAGAGGCTAGTATATTCTCCCCCAATAGGAGCTTTTACGGAAATTTGCATAATATGGGACATATAGTGATATCCGCAGTCCACGATCCTGACAATAGATATCTGGTGAATAAATTTTAATTTTACCTATTATTACTTGGTTTGACGAAGTTGTCTTATGTTACAGGAACACGCTGGGGTTATGGGTTATAATCAAACTGCAATGCGAGACCCGCTTTTTTACAGGTGGCATGCCTATATAGATGATCTCTTCCAATCTTTCAAATTGACGTTGCCATATTACAACATCGATGAGGGATATAAATATAATTTATATTAATAATCCACTCATTCTTCGTTTATTCAATGAAACAATCAAAATGTGAGCTTATATGAAGAAGTTAAGAGTTATCTGTAACATTATATTCTTAAACTATAAGGTATCGCAGTTAGAACTATATGATTTGAATTGCGCCCCATTTATGTTCCGTCAATATTTAACGACTATCATCTATAAACCATACGACGACAACGTGATGCGATTAACAGTTCCACAACAAAAATAGTTTATGTATAATTGTTCTATAAAAGTGGGCTATCATTTACAGTTGCGTTAAGAAAAATTCACATAAAATTAGAACCAAATGCACTTTAGGGTCAACAATTCGTAAATTAATCAAGAAATTTGGGTAAACGGGTTCTGTTATTGATAAGGCAACACCAATACGTTCTCGTTGTGGTCGGTCAGATTAAAATATTACTGCAGTGATAGAAAGTGTACGGGAGTATACACACATCAATTTGACGTCGTATACAACAATCGAATTTGTCAAGAGCCACCACGCATAGGATTTTAAAGGAAGATCTGCATCTATCAGCATACAAAATTCAATTAACGTCTCTGTCAGCATACAAATCTCAGTTGATACAACAATTAAAAGTTACAGACCACTTACAACTAAGACTACGGTAGTAAGATCATTATTTTTATAGATAATTTTATGTTATATATTATTGTTAATGTGTATTATAGTTAACTTTAATATTTTATTTGTTTTATTCATTATTCGATTCGATTAAAACAAAGCTATCAGTCTTTCTCGAACAGCGAAAAATTACACGTTTCTCAATGCATCCTTCTTTTAATCGTCTCCCCATTATGTTAACTTAATAAATTAGCGACACGCACATTGAGAAACGTCTAATCTTTCGATATTCATAGAAAACTGATCTCCTGTCTTTGTTGCTGCATCCAATGTTCCAGCCCTTTCCCAGCATTATTCAATTGTTGTGTATCACGATCCAGCCTTTCTATAGCTATTCTACATTAATTCTATTCTTGTTTATAAAATATCTCTTCATTTCAGCTCAGTTATCCTAGAGTGTCAGTCACATGTGTGAAGATTCAGATCGATGATAAGCCAACTGACATATTAAATACATTCTGGAAGAAGTCGACAATCGATATATCCGGAGGTATAGATTTTGCTCCTCGAGGTAAACTGGACATCAAATTCACTCACCTCGATCATAGCCCGTTCAGCTACAACATCACTGTCAACAACGAAACTGGGATAGACAAAACGGGCACTTGTAGAATCTTCCTTGCTCCAAAGCTTGACGAGAAAAACGCCCAGTGGAACGTTAACGATCAGAGATTATTGTTTATCGAATTGGATAAATTCGTAGTCCAAAGTTATTATACTTTTTTTTCTTAATTTTCGTGTGATAATAGGTATTGACTTGGTGGTATATAAATGTAAAAATACTTCACGTAAATGTTATAATACTAATAGTACAACGGGAATGAATAATTATCGAACATATCTCGACCAATGATCGTCGATTACTGTTTCTACCACTATCTTCTGAGACTGTCCCTCGACGAGTGATATTCTCAGTATGTCTTTAGCTGCAGGTATTGTCTCTGCTGCTAAAAAACAGTTGCCATAATTCCGAGGATAAATATATTGATAATAAGGATGTTGGATTCAAGTCAAAATGCAGTTCTGTAGCAAAGCTTATAGAGAAGAACATTGCTAATGTGTTTCTGTGTTCTGCACTACGCCAGTTGAAAATTAAAGATATATATCATTATAACACCCTGTCCTCACAGTATAGATGCCAAAAAAAGCAACGGCGATATCATTGGTGTTCCATTCATCTGCTCATAAAACTCTTCATTCATGGAAGCATTTGAACAAAAAGGCATCAATTATAGTGTAATGCAACTAGATAGAGATCCATCTTTAATTGCTTTTCAATCATTTGAATATAAAACATTCACCTATACGATGGAGCTGAACACGAAGAAAAACATTTTTGGGTTGAGTGAAGGACACTCAACACAACAAGCTGGTCCATGGAGTGTATACGAAGGAAACGCATACAGACCGTTACCTACAAACTCTTATCATTACCCACAACACAAGAGATTCCTAATATGGTACGTCTTCAGAGTCAACACGATATGTAACGAGCATTGAAGAATGAGAACTGAAACAACTGCAACAACAACTACCACTACAACATAAATTGTTGGAATATTTTAGAAGAAGAAACTGATGGAATGACTAGTGAACGATCGATATATTCAAAAATGATGAGTTGATTCGAACGAAGTTAGTTCATTAAATAAAAACGAGGCATTATTTCTTTAATAAATAATTCCTATAATTTTAATAGCACTGGTAAACTGAACTAACACTATATTGCGAGAAAATATAATCTTCACTATCATAGAATCTTTGAAACATAATTCATCATCTATAGTTCAAATATTTTCACATTTCATATACTTGCAGTTCGAAAAGGAACCTCTACCATAAGTCGCAAGTCAAGTCAGTCCTCTGTGACCATACCGTTCCAGCAAATCTTCCGCGACATCGAATTTCCACCATTGGATGCCGAGTCTTCCCCTGCCTCCGGTTCAGGAGTGGAACCAGGTTTTTGCGGATGCGGTTGGCCAGAATATATGTTGCTCCCCAAAGGCACTGCGGATGGTATTCCGTGTGACCTGTTCGTCATGATATCCAATTACGATGGCGACAAAGTAAATTCTAGTCTGTAATAATTGAAGTTACTAGTAGACCAAAATGCTACTTCGAACTAATTGCAATAAATATAGATAATATAACGTACATTGGTAAAATAAGAAGATAGCAAATGCGTTTCTTGATATTGATAGTATATTCACAACGAAAATGAGTAAAATAACTACTACGTTTTTATACCACTATATTTTCACAGAATCGTGACTGCAGTTTCGACAATTATGTCATTTTCAAACGATGACTCAACTAAGAATAAAATACAAACATTCTGTTCCTATAGTATATACTATCCAAATACAGAGACTAAGTGTTATGACAATAGACAGGACGTTCAGGTTTATAAGAAACGTATTTTCCAAATGGTGGAATCCCAACCATCAAGTTGTGGGAAATTCTATGAATATTATTAAGAACTATTATACAGGGGGTTTACTAATTTGGGTAACAGTGAAAAGAGGAGAATATAGTATATCTACTAGATCATTTAACAAGCTAAAATTATCACTATGGTTGTATTTATAGATTTCGATTGTTTCTAACTAATTAACCTTCGAAATCTATAAATACAACCATAGTGATAATTTTAGCTTGTTAAATGATCAAGTAGATATACTATATTCTCCTCTTTTTACTGTTACCCAAATTAATAAACCCCCTGTATAATAGTTCTTAATAATATTCATGGAAATTCCCATAATTTGATGGTCGGGATTCCACCATTTGGAAAACACGTTTCTTATAAACCTTAATTACCTGTTTATTGTCATAACAGTTAGTTTCTGTATTTGGATATTATATATTATAGGAACAGAATTTTTGTATTATATTCTTAGTTGAATCATCGTTTGAAAATGACATAATTGTCGAAACTGCAGTCACGTTTCTGTGAAAATACAGTGGTATAAAAACGTAGTAGTTGTTTTACTCATTTCCGTTGTGAATTATGAAGTACCACAGAGTAACGGCTTCCTCGATTAATTTCTTGATAGTATATATTTTTATGTGACTTGATCCAATTTTAAATCGAATCGGTGTGTCTATATGTGTCCGTGTGAATGTAGAGTAGAATAATACTTAAAATTTGAGTAGAGTGGAAAAAATAAATAGTTTTAAAACCTTAAAACGGACTTTTCCGCACGTAGAACATCTCTATCTCGAAATTGAGTGGCCGAGAAAAAATAAACCAACACAAATGCAGAATATATGTTTTATGTGACAGTTTTAATTTTTTAAAATTTTCTCAAGTTCACCATCGTGCTTTCTCATGACCCATGGACAGGGTGGGGTGTATCCTATCTACCTCAAAATCAATAGGTATCGTCTGATAGACGTCTCTAATTAGAATTGAAACCCGATCGATCCGACACGATTTAATTGAGTGATTGTGCTAACAAAAACAATTTCTCAAATAGTCCACCATTGTGATTTCTCACGACCCATGAACATGGTAGAGTGTGTCCTATCCACCTCAAAATCAATGGGTGTAGTCTGGGGGACGTCCCCGATCAGAATCAGTCAAAATATGATCGATCCGACACGATTTAGTTGAGTATCGTGCTAAAAAAATTTATGAAATAGCCCACCATCCTGCTTTCTCATGACTAATGAACAGGGCGAGGTGTGTCCTATCTCACCTCAATATTACCCCGACCGTCGTGCAATGGGATTTCCTTTCGACAGAAAATTCCCCAAAGAGAAAGGGACCTACCTGCGGGATTTCCTGACTCCAAATATGAAGATTAAAGAAGTTATGGTCCAATTTCGGGAGAACCGCGGATGATCTAATTTCGTAAATGTAACGGACCTACGTATATGTATATCGCTTGTCTAAGGTTACTTGATTTTGGAAAAATATAACAACTATTTTTATTTTAATTAGTTGCTTAGTAGATAATCTTAGTATTTGGTTGCAATAAAGTAAGTTAGCATATTAATTGTGTGTGTATATTTTATTATTTGGGGCTTTATCTTGACTGCAAATATTTGATGTTAAAAGGAGCATGGGAAGGGACACGAAATATTGAAACTTTATGATTTATATCTATTTTCTATTTTTACTTTAAGTACATATCCAATAGACAAAGTCCATTTATAGAATCAAACGACGTACTTATCAGTTTATATAACAATAAAATAAATAGTAGATTATCAGTTTATATAACAAGATGATAGAAAATCAGTTGATATCTAAGTTAATCTAAAAAAAAAAAAATCATTTCCATATTTAACCCAAATCTTTCGACTTTATTCTGAATCGAATTTATTCCCAAATTGGTCTTCTTTTTTCAGTCATCTAGAAAGAAAAAACCATATTATACCTCCAATATACAAAATATCATATCATACATGTTTGATCCTCTATATAATGAAATAAAAATACATAAGATAAGCTTTAAGCGGCGGGATAGTAGATTTTTTGAATTCTTTTTTTCAAAATAAAAAAAAAATAGTGTAGCATACAATTGAAATAAAATTATAATGAATAGAATAACAGTATCGTGATTTAACTATATAACAATTTAAGATGTTTTTAGATTTTAATTTTTGAATATTGATCGTAAATGGTTTGTACTTTTTGTATAAGAGTTACCACTTCGTTAAATCCAGATAATAACAAATCCAGTAAAACTATGTAAAATGAACGGCATTACTGCTCATCGAGGATAGGAAAAAGTATGAGATTTTCTAGGTGTGCGTAGAAGAGAGAGTGGGGTTGCATTCAGAGGAAAAAAAGGATATACTTTACGTGCGGCTAGATCGAACTCTGTACATTCAAATCAATATTCATCGATATTCACTCTTCAAAGGTCACAGTTTGAGTAACTAAAGACCAGGCTATTTACTGTACGCATCGTGGGATATCACAGTTTTGAGATTTGTTCCTATTCTTGATGAGCTGTACTTGTCTAATTATGGGGAATAACTGGTTACATGTATGTAGGTAAATGTCATACATATTATTTCTCTAAATCGTTAATATGTTAATGTTAATGTTAAATTAAATAACACTAATATACATATGTAAATACTTAAACAAATAAATAAAGCTAGACAGTACGTGGTGGTATCATACGTAATATAACATAAAAGTATATCAATTAAGGCAAGAGGGAACCGACAAATGAAAATAAACCACTATATTAAACGTATAGTTTATTTCATCGCTATTTACCAAATAAAAAATCCCAAACGGCTCTTATGTCATACCGTGGCTTGTTTTTATGGCTACGCTCAGGTAGACTGTTCCGTTTATCGGCAAGATAAGAGAGTTTTTTATTTGAAAAATAGTGATGAAATGAATAGTATACAAGTATCAGCTTTAGTGGTAGCTCATTTCGTACTGTCAATTTTACAAAAGAACATCAGTCCGAGACAGTCATTTTCAAAAACATATAAGTCGGAAATCGACAAAGGAACTACCAAACCGCCAAGCGGCTATCAAAATAGTTCCCGAATAGCAAGGCTATTACATAATCGCTATAGGAAACAACTACTCCTTGGGCTAAAGCCCCGCCAGGCATTGAATTATACCTAAAAGTGATCCGCGACCCCTTTCTCGCGTTTCTGCAAGATCAGATAATGTCGATTCCTACCTGTGGCGGATTTCATTTTTTGTAAGTTACGAAAATACTGTATACAGCGTTTTCGTAAAGGAATGAATAGATTCGTAAAAAGACAGGGAATAATTTTTGGGAAAATCTCTAGGATCCGTCAAATTCTATGTTTAGTTGCGAATTTTTCAAGATATAATAAATATGTATAGTCTGATATACATAATTGTATGCTAGTAGTTTATAAGTTAGGCAGTAAGAACACAGTGTAATAAATAAATAATTAAATAAAATTTATTATGAGGATATACCGAGACCATTTAAATTTATACTGGCACCTCCACCATATTTATAAATTACTGAATTGACTTAGTTTTCTTTATATAATATACAGCTTACTAAAACTGTATATCTATCTAAATATGTATAAATAGATTAAACAGTATTCTTTAGTAAGCCCAAGTCTAAACTGAAGTTCGACTATACGAGATACGAAATGAATCAATGAATTTATTTAAAAGCAAACGAACTAATATTCGAGATTCGAAGACATGCCTCAAGTTGAATATTGCAATTTCAAATTATTTGTGTTGATTACTTTTGGTGATTAATATGCAGATACCTACATTCTCAAAACTTATTTAAAATTTACCTAAGGTGTGTCTAATAATAACCCATTGTCACCTTAAAGTTATTTTGTAAAATGATGTTCGAATCACAGAGAGTGTCAAAGTAATTTCATTTATATTGTCCACGAAAGACGTTCAAGAGAAAACGGTACTTTACCTATACAAGCATTCTTTTATCAGGGGTGTGAGTTACTTTCTTTAAATTTTGATGTGTATATTGACTGTCAATGCATTCCATGGTTGCATAATAATACTAGTATTCACAGAGTTTTAGTTTATGTTATCAATTTAAAATAATCGTAAAAATCTAATGGTTCTAAAATATGCCGGAGGCGCCGATAACAATAAGAAAGGCGTTGTACCTAATAAATTATGTTTATTGGCTGATTATTTAATTTACATATGTCTTTATGTTTTATTTAAAATAAGTGCTTTATTAAATACAGGTAAAACAGCTTCTAAACACGCGATTGGTCTCAATAATACATGGAAATCCTAACATGTTACACATTTATTCGTTCTTTTCCATTCAGGTGATACTCGTATATTGACCATATTTAGTGTTCCCTAATTTGTTTGAAAAACTTAAAATCGTCAGTCTAGCCGAAATCTAAATATTAAGATAGCCTTTTTGACATTTTTGGAGTTTATTAGCTTCCAATTTTCAAACTTCTATTATTACAATTAAACAGTATTTTCTAATTCTGTGCCTTGATTTATGGTGTTTGTTTTGTGGATTCTTCAATAGGCACAAATTTAGCTTTAACTTTCCAAAGTGTGATTTATTGCTAAGCTTATTATAATTTTTGATATAGGAAGATTAGTATATTATATTTGAAATATCGATTTCAGAAAGATATAAATATATATTTTGCGTTGCATTGGTAGTAATAAAAAGTTATACCTATTTCTGAAGTAGATAGGTGGAGGTGGATTGCGCATTCTTCAGCCCTTGAGATAATCGGATGGTAAATGTCCTTATTTAGATATGTTGGAACTTTCGTGTGTTTTCTGTCAGGATATGGTTTTGCTTTGTTTTAGTTGCCTATATTTTTTATCAAGAAAATTCAAGGCGTTTTATAAGGGACTTTCCACATCATCAACTGTTTTTTATGCCTCTCTAGTTATCTAAGATTATGTTATCAATCGAAAACAAGGGTGGAAACATATACGAGGGTGGGGTGAAAAGTTTACCGCCTCAGTCACAGATGGCATCAGGTCTAATTTTTCACTGGAATTTTAGAGTACTATCTTTGAATAGCTTATATAATATCTTTCAGGTCGATTGCTCTGTTAGTATATGTTTGATAGCCTATTAAATAAGATGACTCACTTGCTTGAATTCAATTGCTTTGAATTCCTGTAAATACTTTCGTGATTCGTATAGAAGGTATGACTTCATGGATATATTTTTTTAATGGCAACCTCCTCTTTTATTACGAAATGTTAAAGAGCAAATTTTTTAATATGTTGCAGTAATAACTATATTACTAGGTGGCTAGATGAAAAAAATAACAAAAAATGATTTTTTAAATTCAAAATACTAAATTTTATAGCAATAAATATTCAAAAAATCAATAAAATTATATGTTCAAATTGTGCACTATTGGCTGCCTGACAGTAGCCAAGATGATTAATAAATTCTTTTTGAACATTGTTAATAGCTTCAGGTGGTGTACGTTATGAATTTCGTGACGCTTTTTTGGTTTTATATCTTTCTAACCTAATACAATTTTAAATCTAATCTAATTCCAACCTAGTAACGCATATTGTGCACTTTAATTATCCTCGTAAAAAGTACTCTAGGGGTGTCAAATCTAGCAATCTGGTTAATCACTCAATCGGCTCCCTTCTCCTGATCAAACGATTCGGGAATATCTCATCTAAATAAGAGCGGCCAGATGCTGGAAAATGCGGAGGTACATCATTTTATTGAAAGAACTAGTCATTTCTCGAAAGACCAGGTTCCTCTACATCTAAAGTTGTTAGTGCAGGAATAAAGTCATCTGGAAGATAATCCAAATATATTACACCAGCTAGGTTCATGTCAAAGAAATAGAGACCCAGAATCCTTTTTCAGAGATTTTGAATGTGCTACGCTATCTATATAATGCAAACAAATTAGGCCAAAAACAGATATTCTACTGGCTATATACTGGCTACAGATGAGCGCAGAATTAAATGGCGAAATTTGCTGTATTTTGTCTAACAGAGTTAGCACTAAAATAAAGTGATTCAGATTGATCGGGAACCACAAGGAAGTTGCAAAGTGTCACCTATCTTGGGATACCGCTAACTGCAGACCGGTTTCGACCTTATCTTGGATATCGTTTAGACCTTATTATATAAGGCATTTGCGGATGGGGTGGAGTATAATAATTTCCTGACTTTGATACTGAGCAGTTTGATACTCCATCATCCAGCAGGTATTCTCGGTAAAGTTTCATGTTTTTATCTAACAGAAATAAAAAAAAAACGTTATTGGTCGTTAAAGCTACTGTCAGGCACGTATATATTGTCTCTTGGTCATGTACCTAAATATTTCTTTTAGTTGATTTTTACAATAATCTGCCAATAGATTTAGTATTTTGAAATTGCAAAATGGTTTTTGCAATTTCAAGTACTAAATTGTTTTCGAGTAGCCATTAAACAAGATTGGTGATGTTATACGTTCTACATGAATCACCCCTGTATGCATTAATTATGTTTTGAAAAATGCGTAACTAAAAATATAACTCGACGTGTTCGAGCGCTTTCCCCAAAAGTTATTCCTTCAATTCTTAACTGATTTATTCATACTTTACAAAAATACTATATAAATTTACTAACACAAATTTGAATTAATCTTCTACATTTTTTTTTCTTCCCGCTTTCATGATCTAAAAAAAAAATGAGAATATTAAATACATACTCTTGGAATATTAAATATTCTATAGAATATTTAATATTTTTGGAAAACTACTTTAATTTAATTTATTATTTTATTTTTGAGTAATATAAGTCTGCTTCTTAAAAAATAATGAAGCTAACGTCAAATTTCAATTTTCCATTTTCTTTTTCGAAGACAATTTGTAAAAATCTGAATTTCGAGTAAAAAAATTAAGTTGATTATAGATACGAGTACATAAATGTATTAAATAGTGACAGAAGCTTTTTAAATATGGTAGACTAAAGGATATAGCCTTTGAATAATTTATATATCCATATTATATTTATTGTATTTGAGTTGCAAAAAAAGGTTGACCGTATCTGTCACTTCCTGAGTATATTGCACTTAGTTCTTGCGATTGCTATTGTTTGTCAAGTATTTATCAAGAGATTGAACCGCGAAATTTATTTTTTAGGTGATACTTTTATATTTTTTAAACCGGATATTTCTGCAGTAAACACGATAATTTTTGGTAATTTCAGGTTCCAGTTTAGTATAAAAACGAGTTATACTCATGTTATCCACACTTATTTCCGTATTGCATTCGGCTCCGTGCTGGACGAATATTCAGCGTTTCATTTTTATTAACTGGGGTGAGTTACTGATTTTTTGTTTAAATTATATAAGTAGTCAACAAAAATTATGTCTGTTTATTTCTAGTTGTAACAGAAATAATTTTTCAAGGAAGAAAACTATATTACTTATTTTTTATTACTTGAACAATTATATAATAGATGTCGCTTAATGTATGCAGTAGAGATTATATAATTAAAAAATTAAATGTAGCAATATACATATAATGATTAAATTAACAAAAATATTTAAATTAGTTTAAAAGTGACGTCTATGGAATGCTGTTTGACTATTTCATAGAAAAGAAAACTATTAAGCGGGTATTGCAAGAAGCCTAGTACAGATATATAGGTTTTTATTTTTATCGAATGAAATATTTAATTTAATATGTCAGTTAATTATTGTTTGAATATTACCGGTTTTTTTTATTTCAAATCTTCATTGACAAAATTTATTAGTTAAAATCATTTAATTGATAATCATTGACAAGAATTTTAATTTATTATGTATGTTTTACTTGAAATTTTATGATTTCAATTGTTTTTTTTTTCATATTAAAATATATTAGGATATTGCTCCTACTTATATAGGGCTTCAGGATAATTCTTGGATATAACTTTGCAAAGGTAACCTCACCTCCAGAGAACTAAAATTAATTTGTAAGGCAATCCAATATAAAATAAAATAATTCATGTCCAGTATGACAGAACGTAGGTCGGGTCAATAAATTGTTGGGTTCAGAATGAATATAGCTACTGCAGATGACGTTGATATTTATTGTCCTGTCGACTATTGCTTTACATGAATCTCTCTCTTTCACCAATCACGATAGCTTTATTTCTCATGCAGAAAGTTGAATTGTGTCTTATTTTGACTTGCTGTTAGAGCAGCGAAATTAGAACGAAGTATAGATTTGTGTTAATTTCATACTGCTACTTATTCTTTATGAAAATTAAGAAACACTTTTAACGCACAAGCCTACGACTGTCAGCTTCAAATTGCTGACAGTCGTCTAATATTAGCCTATTTAAAATTTAGCTAAGGTCTTGTATCTTTGATTCTCTTGCTATTCTGACGAGATAGAATATAGGAAACAATATCATAATGCAAATACCGATTAAATCAACCTAAGATTAAAACCAGTCCTGAAAGTCTCTCTCTTTTCTCTTTTAATTCTGAAATTAATAATTAAATTAAATTGCATTGAGTCAATTTTTAAATGGTGAAAAATATTCCCGAAAATAAAAGTCAAATGAAAAAATTAATGTTTATTCTTTTACGAATAACGTAAAAAGATCCTCGACAGGAGGTCCTTGAGTTAAGTTGATAGTTCGTATGTTATTAGAAGCTGAAAAGGCTTTTCGTAATACAAGAAACTATAAAACTTTTATCTGGGGACATTATTGTTGTTATTTTAAACAAGGGTCGTTTTATGTGATACGATATAGAAAGAAAACGTTTTTTCGGTATTTTATTGACAATGGGGAATAAAAAGGTATAATAAATGTCAGTATATTAAAAACGTTTAAATATAACGTTGAAATATTTTTTTAAATAAATATTAATTTGAAGTAACAAAAGAAAATAACATTTAGCAAAGAAGATGTTTTAGGAAATTTCCTTTTGACACGAATATAAGCATATTTCTTAAGCAACTAAAGAGAGTGACCTTAAATGCAAAAAAATAGATCGACACTAACCATAGTTGAAACGTTATAATTATTATATTTAATATGTGTTTTCATAACGTCTTACAACAATTACAATGTTTGAAAAATAAAGTATAGTTTTATAAAGTTTAGAGCATGATTATATTTTTTATATAAAAAAAATATAAAAAGACCTTCTCAATCATGAACGATATGTTAGCACATGAAACAATAATGTCATAATATGTTATCATTGTTTTCAGAAAATATACATTTTCAGATGAGTTTTCAGTAAAATGTTTATTATGTAAACCTTGTTAAATTTGATTGTCTAAAATTAAAATGAAAAAACTTTAAGTTTTTAGTAGGAATATGCTACAATAATATTTGAAATTAACATAACGTATAAAAAAGAGTACATTGTTTGGGTATTTAAATTATTACATTTTGAATAAACATAAAATAATAAATATTGTTATGCCATCTATAGGTAGTATTTAGAATTGTTAATATTAAAATAATGATTGTGCTAATATGAAATACATTTAACTACTTATGTACTAATATTAAATATATATTTATTTTTCATTAAGAGGGTCAAAATATTTTGGGTCAAAATAATAAATTTTTTACTTTTCTTAAGTACTGACCTTTCTGTATCTTTCAGCGTTAGTTTTATGAAAATCTCATGATTAGAAGTACTCAAATTGTTTTTTTGGAAATTGTGAAAAATTCTCATTCACAATCAAGTAGAATCGCTTAGGGAAACGATTCCTGTCAAACATCTCCTGAAAAGTCATAGTTTTCACATTAATGTTCCTTTTTCTCAGAGTCCATTCAATGTATCATCATGATTGTTTTCTTAAAAGATGCAGAATGAAATAAAGAACAATGAATAAAAAACAATATAAATGAATGGTTTTCTGAAAAGGTTTTTTGTTTATATACAAAAAAATTGTGAAATATAATAAAGATGACAGGGAGAGTGCCGATTTTGGAAAACGAATAAAGGTATTTCTCTTTGTGTAATGGATAAAATCCTTTACTGAAAATTATGATATCATACTCGATTAGGTGTGCACAATATCTGAGTAAAATTGGTAAAGGAGTTTCAGGGAAAAAGGAACTTATGTGACGGTAGTTTTCCCATATGGATAAGGACATGTAGTGACCCCTTTAAGACAAAATGATAATAAAGAATTATAAACTATAGCATTTAAATTTATATTATTTCATTGAACACACTGTTTTGTTCCACGGGAACTGAAATAGTATGAACACTGTTTGTATTGAATTCCTTAATTTATTTAATTACACAAAATATAATGTTTTTTATGTAGTTTTGAACTAAATATATGAAGAATATATTTTCGAAGAATGCATTATTTATTTCTTACTTTTTTAATATTTAAAATTTATTCATACATTATTACTGCATTGTATACAAAAAAGTTGCTAATATGATTATATCTCTCTTTCAGCCAGACTTGTTGGACAGAATGACTGCACGCAACAAATATCACCTACTTTTGCAATTTGATCGCCCTCAGGAACCATCTTTCTTTCTGAAGGGTGACCAGAAAGTTATGTTTATAATTCCCGAATCGTACTATGTGAGTATATAATAAAATTATTCATATCCTTTTTTTCGAAAATATAAACTTCGTAGACAAAATGAAAACACGAGCAATATAAAGAGCTTAATTGAGATCGAGGTTATTACACTAAGAGTGTTTCAGTTATTTACGATTGTAGTCTATGAATTAATCAAACAAAAAGTTAGTCCTCTGAATGCAAAGAGTGACACATCTGTTGACATATAATTAAAAAGAACATGTTTCAAACTTTTTTGAAAGATGAACTTAAAATATAGGCTGTCATTTGGAACTATAGAATGTGATCTGTGAATAAAACTAATATTTGACAAAGTGAGGTTTTTATTCTTCAACATATGAAATGGAGACGATACGGCCACAAATAGAAAAGAATATCTGCGTTTACAGTGATAGCATTACGAGCTTAATTTTCAACTGCATGTGGATTTTCAGTACTCCAAATTTGACAATTTTGTTTGCTGATGTATCCGTCGAGAAGATGTGCTTCATCGTTGAAAATGTTTTTTTTACAAAAATCAGCATCACTTTCGTTCTTTTCTAACATCCAATTAACAAATATATGACGTTGTAAATGGCCTGTAACTTTTAATTGTGGTGTCAATTGAATTTTGCTGATAGATGCAAACCTTTCTTTAAAATCCGATACGTGGTGGCTCTTGAGAGATTCAATTGTTTTGCACGAATTATGTGTTTGGATACTCCCGCACACCTTCCTTCATTGCAGCAATATTTTCATCTGATCGACCACAGACATTGGTGTGACCTTATCAATAACAGAACCCATCTCATTAAATGCATTGACTAAGTTACACCTTATTAACTCTGTAGAAATCTCATTTTGTCCTAATTTTCTCGAATTTTTCTTAATTCAACTGTAAATGATCGCTCACTTTCATAACACAGTTGTATACGAGTTATTCATTGAACTGTTGGTCGCGGCACATTGACGTCTTATGGTTTGTAGATGAGTATTGACACTCTATCTTTGACAGAACACAGATAGGGTGAAATTCAAATCATATAGTTTCAACTGAGGCACCCTATATGTAGATTACAGACATTTTATTAACGATATTATTTGAACAAAATAATGCCTAATATATAGACAAGAAAAATGTATTTGTAGCTCCTTAATATTAACAATAAGTTAAAACTAAGAAAGACAAGTGAACTAAACTGAACTGATTGAAGAAAAGGAATAAGATAGAAAACTGAATTGAACTGCTACCGATGAGAAATTGTCGAATCTTAAAACTACTATGTGTCATTGAACTCTCGTGTAACGATCATAATAATTTATTGAAGTTATAACTTACTAATACAATACACTTATATCAGAAAATAGAAATAAAAATTGAGAACCAAATATATAATGTTCTCAAAATAAGAAAAATACTAAACTATTCTTGAGAATTTTAATTCTCATTTGCATCAATATTTTCCATTTGTATTCAATAAATACTTTCTTATAGTATTCTAATTAATTTATTTATATCTACTTCCTTTATTATAATGTTTAATAAGAAATGTTCCGACACTTCATAAAATTAAGTGAACATTTTAGAGTAATATAGTGTTTTAAATTAATACCTTTCTGAATGAACACTTTTCTTAAAGTAACATATTCGGTGTGTCGTATCATATGCCTACGTACTAGTAGCATTTAGTGTGAATATTATGTATTTCTCGTTGTACTAATCGCCAGTCGGATAATAATATTTTAAATTATAAATGTGTCAAGAAAAAATATATGTATCTTTTCACTATAATAAGGAGGAGCGCTCTCAGTTTGCTCATCGATTAGGGAAAATAATCATTGCGACTCCCTACCTAGACTACCGGTCGTTGATAAGTCGTTATCATAAAATTACATAGTACAATTAATTGACTTCGTTACTTTTTAGACAAAAGAATACCAATTTTTAATTAAAAGACCCGACATACTTGCTGAGTTAACTAAAGGAGCAAAAGAGAAGATACTGGTTAAATCTGTGCCTGTGCCTGATTTGAAACACATTCTAAACATTCACAGAAATGATCTGTTCTCCAATTTTATCCCCAGACACATAACACATAAAAATTGCTGACAGACTGATAGATATCTTCATGGGTATGATTTTAATATCATTTTGTGGTAAATTCTTGTTTTATTGCTTATATTTGTTTTGTGTCTAGATGCCAAAGATGTAGAAGAATTATTGTCTATCGCACTCTACGTACGAGATAGAATAAATGCGCAACTCTTTAATTATGCTTATTCTATTGCCTTACATAATAGAGCAGATATAAAGAGTATGGTGTTACCTTCATTGGTGCACTTCTTCCCTAACCATTTCATTGATGATGAACAAATTGTAGAAGCTAAGAAAATGAATGCATCTATACCGGAAGAATATAGAGTAAGTATTGACTTCGATGTATATTTCTCCATCATCATATACGTAGCTGATTTACATAAGGTAGATACATTGATTTGTATATTTTATTTTATTTACGGTCATTTGAAGATGGAAAAGGACAGACTTTGCAGATTCGTTGAGTAGCATTCCAAAGAATGTATATGCTATTATATATTCAGATGTGAGTGGTATTCGAGGTTGAGGACGAAGATGAGGTACTATTCGTGTTCTGGAGAGTAGAATTGAAGAAATAAATATTCTGAATAAGCGGATACTAGATTCTATTATATGCGGATTATAGAGAAAAAGACATAGAAAAATGACCAAAGCTGATGATGTTGCTACTAAATATAAGAAACTAACACTTAGAATAAACATTTCTTAAAATGAATAATTTTTTAAAATGAAGAAATAGAAAGTCTAATAGAAAGAGGAAAGAAATACTACTACTACTATAAATACTAAATATTTTTTTCTCCAATTGCTCATTTAATGACAATACTTGGAAAAGGCAAGAACTTTAGCCTTAAGTCAGTTGCGACCATTTTAAAGAGAAATATGAGTTTTCATTTACACTTCATGGTAATCTTGAAAGTCAATTTTGTTCTCTAGGAACAATGGGAATAACCGGTGAAAAATATGCGGTAATGCTACTTACTCTAGTAAAATCATGTTTAGGTGAATTTATGAAGTTGGGTGTTCAAAAGATTTAAGGCATTTTTGAAAAAAAATGTTGAAAACAGGAAGAAAATGTCAGATTTTATTTCTACTTGGTCATTTTTACTGTATAACGCTGTGTTGTAATTCTAAAACTGCTGGCGTTGGTACCATTTTTATGAGGAACTAAGGCTGTGATCCAATAGATAAGAAAGTGCTATTATCAATAAAACATACTTTTTTATTGAAAGTCTTATTCTATATTTAGAATTAGGTGTTATCAAACGGAAAATCTTCTTTCCTTTCTTCTTAGTTCTTTGTAATCCCATCACATGGACGAGAATGTTAGAATTTAGTAGATAATACAGTGGAATTTATATTACTAGTATAATTAGTTTATATGTAGGAAAGCTTATTTTTGATAACTTGTTCACATGTACAGATCGTTCAGTTTTCCTACATTAGTCACGAGAGATACTCCTTTCTACTAATATTCTGTTCCTTCGCTCCTCTAGATATCTTTTGCACCTCACAAAATATGCCCATCATAAAAAATGACCAATAAATATTCATGTTAATGCTGCTGTACATTTGTGCAAGGATATATTGAAAGATTCTATAGCATTATCCAAAGCAGGTCAATTCAAGTATTTGAAGACTAATCGACTATGAAAAACTGCGAATAAAAGAAATTGAATATTCCGCATCCCTATTTTAGATATCTTAAGATCAATATCTTTTATCATTTAACTAATTCAGGCATAAATTTAAGTGACATTCTTTTTTTCCGTTAGACCTTTTCTGTGGTTTTTATTTTTGTACCAAATTTTATTGCAAAACAACTAGTATGTTTAAAATAACTACCAAATCAATAATAAATAAATAATAATTTATATTATCATCATCATGAGGTTATCAGTCCTAAGACTGGTTGGACGCTAACCTCCAGCTTCTCCTATCTTGTGCTAACCTACGCATTTCGCTAATTGTGTTACAACCTACATCCCTTACTATTTGCGAGCAGTAGTCTAATCTAGGCCTACCTCTGCCTTTCTACACTCCTATTTCTGCCTCCAGAATATCGCGGATTATTCCCCCATGTCTCAGCAAGTGGCCTACTATTCTATCTCTTCTCTTCTTTATGTTTTTCCACATACTTCTTTTATCGCCGACTTTCTCTAATACTTCTTCGTTTCTAACCCCATCTGTCCACGGTATTTTCATCATTTTTCGGTAACACCACATCTCAAAAGCTCCTAGTTTCTTCCTACTTGCTTGCTTTACCGTCCAGGTATCGCAACCGTATATTGCCGTGCTCCATACATATGTTTTCAAAAATCTCTTCCTTGTTTCTAAGTTTATTACCCCCGAGCATAAAAGTGCTTTCTCTTTGTTAAAATCTACTCGACCCTGCGCTATTCTTTGTTTTATATCTTTATCGCTTCTTCCATCCCAATTTATTTTACTTCCTAAATAAGTGAAGTTTTTAACTTCCTCCAATCTTTCATTATTAATTTGTACTTTCGTTTTTGCTCTGCTCTCGTGCCCCCTGCACACTAACACTTTAGTTTTGTTTTTATTCACCCTCACTCCGTATTCCTCTGTCAACACTGCCTCTATTTCGTTCAACGCTAATTACAATTTCTCTTTACTAGATGCTACTACTGCTATACCATCTGCGAATTTCAGCATTTTTAGTTTCTGTATCTTACCTGTACTTTAATCCCGAAATCCACTCTATCTTTTACAACATTAATCGCCTCTTCGATGTACAGATTAAAAATTAGTGGTGATAGCGTACATCCTTGTTTTACTCCTTTCCTAATACCTACTTCCCTTATTTTCCCTTCTACTTCTATAACAGCAGTTTGCTCTTTATATAGATTGTGTACTACTCTCCTATCTCTATACTTCATTCCCGCGCTCTTTAGTATCTCGAACATTTTTTCCCATCTTACGTTATCAAAAGCTTTTTCTAAATCTACAAATCCTATATAAGCGTTCTTTCCTTTTTCTATTGTTTTCTCTAACATTACTCTTAGCGCCAAAATAGCTTCGCGAGTTATCCTATTTCGCATAAACCCGAATTTGGTCTTATCCTAGTATTTCCTCCGCTCTATTGTCCATCCTCTTCTGCACTATTCTGGTTAAGATTTTTGATGCGTGGGAAGTTAGGCTAATCGCTCTAAAGTTCTCGCATTTGTTGGTTCTTCTCTTCTTCGGTGTAGTAACGATAATGTTCCTCTTATAATCCTCCGGCATCTCGCCCGTTTCATATATGTATTTTACCAATTCGAACATCCTATTCACTACTTTCTGTTCCACACATTTCAAAATTCCCCCCTGTATTTTATCTACACCCGGCGCTTTATTGTTCTTTAGCCCCCTTAGTGCTATTTCAAATTCCTCTCTCAATATATATAGATGCTTCCTTTAATATCTCTCCTAATTCCTGACCCTCGTATAAATTTCCTAAGTACTGCATCCATCTATTCGCTTTCTCCTCTCTTCCGATCAGCATGTCCCCCGATGGACTCCTAACGTTTCTACTTATTGGTCCTATATCCCTGAAGTTCCTCTTAATTATTTTGTAAGCTCATCGGTCTTACCTACTTGGAGCTTATTATCTATTTCCTTGCATTTATCCTCTATCCATTGTTCTTTCGCTTTTCTACACTTTCTAATGATTTCCCTTTATTGACTTATAAATTTTCAGTCCTTCCTCGTCTTGTCTGTTTTTGTAGCCTCGTTTCTTTTGTATTAAGTTTGAAATTTCGTCCGTTATCTAGGGCTTCCTAGCTTCCCTTCTCTCGTGTCCTAAAACGTCCGTAGCCGCGGAATATAGACTATTCTTGATACCCTCCCACTCAGTTTCTGCGTTCTTGATTTCGCCATTACTCGCTTTATTTATTAATTGATCTGTTTTCTCCTGGAACTTATCTTTCATATTCTGATCCCTTAATATGTCTACATTTATACGTTTCTTATCCTTCTGGGTTTTCAGATTTTTGAATTTTAATCTAGCTTTCATGACTACCAAATTATGGTCGCTTCTACATCTGCTCTTGGATAACTCTTACAGTCTTTTACTTGATTTCTAAATTTCTTCCTAACCAGAATGTAGTCTATATGATACCTGTCTATCCCTCCTGGCTTTTCCAGGTGTACCGCCTCCTAACGTGATTCTTGAACAATGTATTAGCGACTTCCATCTTGTGCTTCTCACAGAATTCTATCAGTCTGCTACCTCTCTCGTTTCTGTTTCCTAGTCCATAAGGACCTACAAATTCTCCTTCTTTGCCCTCCCCTACGACTGCGTTAAAATCTCCCACTATTACTAAATTTTCATGATCCTTCACAAATCCTATTACCTGCTCTATGTCCGAATAAACGGCTTCTAACTGTTCCTCACTATGGCTAGAAGTAGGCATGTATACTTGCACTATTACTGTTCGAATATAACAGCTGGCTTCGAATATAACCTGAACATCATTACTCTTTTGCTGTAATGTAGGTAGCTATCTACACACTGTCCTGCGTTCTGCCGCATAACGATTCCTACTCTCGCGTTTCCATTTACCGATCCTGTGTGTATTACCCTATAGTCACCGCCCCAATAATCTCCTACTTCCGGCCAGCACATCTCACTTATACCTACTATATCTAATCCTAACCTATCCATTTCTATCTTCAGATTCTCTAGCTTCCCTGCCTGTCTCATGCTTCTGACATTCCACGTTCCGACTCGTGAAATGCTACACTTCTTACTAACCCTACTATTGCATTCGATCACGTCTCCTGGAACAGTCCTCACCCGGAGATCCGAACGGAGGACTATTTTACTTCCGGTGTTTTTGCCCCAGGAGACGCCATCATTATTTGGGATAAGCCTTTCGTTAGCTGTTCTGAGGATTATAATGTGGTGATTTCCTCTTGCCTTCCACATCGCAGTCGTGTGTGTCATAGCACCATACCAACCCCCACGATTTCTGCCACTATGACTACTGAAAGAGCTGCTGCCCTCCTCCAGGGACTTGTCTTAGTCTGGTTCTTCAATAAGGACCCCCCCCCCCACTATGGTTAAACCTATGGTACGGCTCCTTAAATCATTAAAACACGCTAGCCGACCCACCCATTCTAGTTTGCACTAGAGCTTCGTCAAGGTGCAAGTCGAATATGTAGTAATAGCTTTCTAAAGCCTAATTGTGATTAATTTCTAGAAACCAATCGACATACCGATGGACTACACAGCCACAAACTTAGACATTGAACATCGAGTCGCTTATTTTAGAGAAGATATAGGTGTGAATCTTCATCACTGGCAGTGGCATATTTCATATCCAAATTCTGCTCAGAAAAACATGCAAATTGCAAGAAAGGATAGAAGGGGAGAGCTTTTCTTCTACATGCATCACCAAATCGTTACCAGGTATAATAAAAGTGTACACTTGTTTATTGTCTTATAACTAGTAGAAAGTTATTAATAAATGATATGCTGAAACTATTTCGTCATATGTATAATCTATAATTATATCGACTTGCTTATGTATAATCTATAATAAAACTAACATATAATTATTATAAATTATACTTATGTATAATCTATAATTATATGTTTGTTTTATATTCTAAATCTGTAAAAGATATACGTATATATTGTAGCTATTATTCAGGTAAATGAAAACTTTAACAGAAAATAGTATTCTTGAGAAGTGTGTGGTATCCAAATATGTTAAATCATGGGTGGAAACTTCGGAAATGTTCTAAGTTCTAAACATATTACCAAAACTGTTCAACTGTTGAACACGTGTTCTCAAAACAAAGTGTGAACTTCTGATAAAAGTTAACATATCTTGGTATATTCTGTTTAAATGTAATAAATATATTTAATGATTTTTCTTCGGATATTTAAAAAAATTTATATTTCTGTAAAAATCAAAAGGTACCAAAGTGGGTTCACTTGCAAAATGAAACTCTTTATGGTCACCTACGTGGTCATTTTTTCAAATAACATCACTATAACTGACAATGCTATAGAGTATAAGTCAATAAGATGTATCTCATTATATTACAATAGAATTGACTTCAATTTATAGAAGTTGAGGATATATGCAGTTTCTAGCGATAAATAGAAATATTTCCTTAATAAAAATTTTCCCAATTTTTATAATATTTCCTTATAAAAAATGATTGTAACCCTAATGATATTGATGGAAACATTTGCAACCCACATAGTTAAACTACACCACATTTTTCAATGAAAAATAAACTTATATTAAGTAAGTTTCTCCTACAGATGTATTGGATTGGCCAATTCGTTCGCCCGATTTGAGCTGGCTTAATTATTTTTTATAAAATTATGTACAAGTTATACTTCAATAACAGACAACAATATCAATGATTCAAAGACAGGGTAGGGTTAGATATTAATAAAATTCCTAGGAAATTTCAACAACGGTTTGTAAGTAACCAGCTCAGTGTTAATATTTGCTACATAGTAATTATTAAGAAGTAGTATTTAAAGTGTATGCATTTGTTACCCATAAACCACAATATGAAGAACGTGTACATACTATATTTTCAAGTTGTAATACGAACATAATTTATAGACAAAAATTGCAGTTAACGATATCCTGAGATAGGTGACACTTTGCATCTTTCTTGGTGGTTTTAGAACAATCACTGTATTTTTAGTGCTAACTCTGTTAGACAAAAATAGGTACGACAAATTTTGTCATATAATTCAGTGCTCGGCGTTTGACATATAGCCAGGAGAATAGCTGTTTTGACCTAGTTTGCATAGTCCTTATTATATAAGGGCATTTGCAGATGAGTTGGAGTATAAACTCCTTATTTCTGTAGTTTGAATGTTACCCTCTGATAGTAAAACTTTGCATTATATTGATGATCTCGAGTTTTTACTTCGATTTAGATTGTTCGAAACTACCAAGAGATGGAGTTTGGTACGTTCTACTGCGGTGGAACGTAGCAACGTCTACTAGATGTGAGCTTTATCTGTCTAAGGTATACTCGTTTACACTGCACTGACGAGACTCAAGATAGAAAGGTCGAAACCGGTCTACAGTTAACGATATCCTGAGATAGGTGACACTTTGCATCTTTCTTGGTGGTTTTAGAACAATCACTGTATTTTTAGTGCTAATACTGTTAGACAAAAATACGACAAATTTTGTCATGTAATTCAGTGCTCGGCATTTGGCATATAGCCAGGAGAATAGCTGTTTTGACCTAATTTGTTTTAGTCCTTATTATATAAGGCATTTGCAGATGGGTTGGAGTATAAACTCCTTATTTCTGTAGTTTGAATGTTGCCCTCTGATAGTAAAACTTTGCATTATATTGAAAAATATATGTATATTATAATATTTAGCTCTGTCTATTTTTTTCTTTAACTTCATGACATTCTGACAATGATATTAAACTAAGCAAAAAAGGTAATGTTATTAATATTCCCACTTGGCAATGCCCAGTGGGGCAATCTATAACGACCTTTTTTTTTCTTTTTGGTTTGATATCCAGCTATTCTTTGCTCATAGGAAAATGATTGCAGATATAATGCTGAACGTCTATCGAATAAACTACGACGTGTAGACCGACTAATAAACTGGGATGAAGTAATGAAAGAGGCATACTTCCCCAAGCTACGTAACGACCTAGGTACAGGCAACTGGCCTGGTAGAGTATCAGAAATGGTGTGGACGTGGATATTAATGACTTGAAGAAGTGGAGGGATAGGATCACCGATGTTATCGATGATAAAGTGGTTATAGACGTAAGATACATAAGATATTGTTACCACAACTCAAAACTATCTTTCTTAGTTATATAATTATTTATTTGTATAAAGAAAACTTATGTTGTGACATAGGCGACCAACCATTCACCAATGACTAATATAAAATCTGAATTTAACAAAAATGTTCCATATTGGCATATAGAATGTATCATATATGTATATAATGTGTACGAATACTTATTTAAAATCATTTGAATTTAGCTTATTATAAGCGATACGAAGACTAAATTGAGATAGTCTTCAGTGAATTAGTGAAGTATTAAGAAACCAAATTAATTTTCTTTGAAATATAATGCTTTTGATATTTCTATCCAGATAAATTACGTTTGTTTCACATTTAAATAGTAGAAGCAACATTTCTTCTTCAATCTTCAAGATAACTAGCATTTCCAAGGTCTTGCGTTTTTTTTAAGTATGTTATTTGTTTGGATTAACCAAATTAGAGGAATAATAGCATGAATTTATAGTTATTACAGATAGAATGTATATTTATGTAATGTACATTTTTATTATAGAATCATTGTCCTCATTCTTAAATGATATTGCGATAACGTTTATCCTGATGTTCTTACTCCTATACAAGAATTATGTATTTTAGAAAGAAGGTAAACTAGTTCCTTTAACTGAAGACAAAGGAATAGACATCTTAGGAGACATAATAGAATCTAGTATCTTCTCACCGAAAAGAGACTTCTTTGGCAATCTGCACAATATGGGCCACGTGATGATAGCAGCAGTTCATGACCCTGATCATAGACACTTGGTAAATATAATTCTATATAACTTACATTGCTCGTGGTGGCGAAGTAAATATTTTCATTACAGGAACATCTCGGCGTAATGGGTTTCAATCAAACCGCAATGAGGGATCCTCTTTTCTACAGATGGCATGCCTATATAGATGACCTCTTCCAAACTTTTAAAGACAGTTTACCGAGTTACGACGTTGACCAGGTAAATAAGTTATGATACTAACACTGATGGTAGAAAAAACATTATAATTAATGACTGTGTAATCGGATTCACTATTTTAAATAGTACATTTTCGAAAAAAAAAACAAAATCCAAATATCATTATGAACACCATTTTTTCCAGAAGAATAATGCTTTTTTTGTGTTAATAAAGTTATCATAATATTCTCAATGACTCTTGTAAAACAATATTCATTATCAATAAAGTTTAACCTCCGCAGGGCTCCTGAAACACAATTTTGATGAAATTAGTAATGAAAAATGCTGTTAAATGGAATTACAATTCATCCAAATTGAGGTATGTAATCTACAAAATAAAGGTAGGGAGAAGACGAGGGAGTGAACAAGAGAAATATAGAGGGTGAGGGAAAGAAAGAGAAAGAGTAACACATTCTCGTCGATTTAAAATAATTTGCCATAATAAGTTAGGAACGGGGGAAAAGGGGGTTCTTAAAAATGGCTGAGTTGATTATAGTTAATATTATAAATTTTAGTAAAGTATTAAATTTTTCTGTTTTAATAATTCAGTGGCCAAATGTGTTTCCAGAACCCTATAAGAACAGAATAAATATATTCTGAATTGCATAAAATCGAATTAAATACAAATCTAAAACAGACAACTGTAGAAGAGATGATAATAATTGTATATTCATAATAATGTACATACAATTGATCAAGTAGAAGCGTGGCAGGCCTTACTCACAACAGGTAAAAGGTATTGCTTTAAATTTTGCATGAGTCGATAGAGGGAACTTTTGTCCTTGATGCATTGTCATAAAAAACTCAGTTGTAGTTTATCTCTTGAAAAAGAAACGTTAAACGTTGTAGGTATCAGATACTCGTCGCGTTACTGTTTTCCTATGCACCCACCCGAAAAGTCCGAAAATGTCACAACTATCGGTTGGTAAATATATGACAAAATCGAGATAATTCATACAGAAATAGGTACAGCGATATAATATGGCAAAAAATTTCGATTATTTACTGGAATGTGGCTCTATAGGCAAATTGCACTAAAATGACGTGAAAAAGAAATCGTGAATATATTTTCACCGCATTCTGGCTTAGCACTGCGTTAAGGACAATCAATGTCGAAGCAAAACGGGTTAGATACATATATCGTATGGAATAATCCCAACCCATTATCTTGGTCACGTCCTGAAATGGTGAGCGACAGTGACTGAAAAACATGTGACGAAGCTAGTAGCTTGGGTGCGTGAGACTTTCGATGGAGATTTTGGGAACGTAATTTTTACAGACGAGTGTTTTATATTGACACGTTGTTTCCTCACGTGATTCTCGCCAACTTTTATCAATAGGCTTGTCCAGCAGGTCATCAAACACGGAGTAAATGTGCATCCTTCTGGGTTGCTTCTTAGAGCAGGGATTCAGTACTTTGCACCTGTTTGCACTGACAACTTGAATGTCCAGAAAATGCGTTAAATCTACCAAAGGGCTTTGTTATCGTCTGCTAAATGTTGGTTCATCAATAATAATGGATCAGGAATTTGCAGGAGGACGACGATCCCAAACGCCGCAGTAATCTCTGTACCGAGTGGAAAATGTTATCTGGCATCGTTACACTGGATTGGCCATCGCTATGGCCAGATGCAAACCCTATCAAGAATGTGTAGGCATATATTAAGCACAAGGTTCGTAGAAAACACACATAGACTTTGAAGCAGTTATTGCACGAAATTCGTAAAATTCGAAGATCCTTTCCGCTAGAATAAGCCGTCAATTTGGTCAAAAGCACGCTTCGGAGATGCCAAGCAATTGTCGACATCGATGGCTCCTGGACGCATTATTATCACAATCGCATCTTTGTTCTGATCGAGTGCATGTTTGGAGTATATGTATTTCCAATACATATATTGCAATATATGTATTGTAAATTTTTTATAATATATTGTTTTATAAATCAAGCCTGCCACGTCTCTACTTGATGCACGAAATCTTTGTATAATTTGCACTTACGTTTTAGTTAGAATACAGTAAAAAAATATCTTTCTATTTTAGCTCAATTATCCTGGAATAACTATCACTAAAGTGGAGACAAAGATCGACAATGGGCCGACTGACTTATTACAAACATATTGGAATAAATCAACCGTCAATATATCTGGAGGATTAGACTTTGGTCGTCGTGGTAAACTGCTTGTCAAGTTCACCCATCTGGATCATAGCCCATTCACATACAATATCAGTATCAAGAACGATACTGGAGTCGACAAGACAGGTACCTGTAGAATCTTCATCTCTCCAAAGCGAGATGAGTCAAATGAACCGTGGAATTTCGATGCCCAGAGGTCAATGTTTATCGAATTGGACAAATTTCGAGTAAAATGTTAGTATGCTTCTAACTATTAAGATAACTAACTTAATTATTATGAAGATATGGTCATAATCTCAATTTTAATTATTTGGAAATTCATTATTATGAAGATATGGTCATAATCTCAAGTTAATTTCTTGGCAAACCAGTACTCCGTTTTTAATAATTTTTTTATTGTGGCTTGTTACGTCAATAAGGATTCCGTGTCAGAATTTATTACTCAAACTTCAGTTTTGACCGTATATGAGACGTACGTATGAAGATGAGCTTTCCTAAATTTATAAAGCTCTGTGGGATACTAAGGTTAAAACAGAGTGTATTAATCCAATCAATCTGTCTGAGTCCCTATGTTAAATGGTCCCTAATTGTAAACAGCAAAAAAAAATTGATTATATAGAAAATAAAATTTCAAGAAATTTATAGTGTTTTGCTCTCAAAATGGCGGCCGCTACATAACCTCAAAAATTTGCAAAAGTCAAAATAACGGTTTTTCGCGAATAAAAAGGAAAGCTGTACTCGTATTGGAAAAAGTTAAATCAGATAGTTGTAAATAGTAAAAAAATCTTCCCGATAAATTTTTGTGAGCTCGAATCGATTCATTAGTTTTCGAGATATGTCGAAAAAACCGTTGAAAATTGTGTTTTGTTGATTTTGCTCTAAAAATAACAATATTTGATGAAAACATTTAATAATTTCAGAAAATGTAGTCCTAAGTGAGACAAAAACAATTGTTTTTGTACAATTCCAAATTTTCTTTTCAAAGTTATAGCTGTTTTCGTAGAAAAAGGTGTTTTCGTAAAATGGCTTTTCCATCGAAACGAGTGGGTCTACAGACTTGTTCGAGGGCTCATTTTCTTCGTTAGGAGTTGTACTATAAATATATTTTCAGTAGTAATCGATTTCTTTAATTTTTTATATAAAAAATCGCGTTTGAAACTGACGTGATTTTCGTACATCGGTTTTATTACAAGAATATATTGCCAAAAAATCCGTCATTTCTTGGCAATATTTTTATTCATTTTTAAACGCGATTTCTTATATAAAAAATTTAAAAAATCGATTGTTGATATTTCAAGTATGAGTTTAATGTGTCACACATATTAACACACACTCTTTATATTGGAATCATGTTTTATAATAAGCATATTTTTAAGCCTTTAAAAACTTTTTTATATTCTCTTTTAAACATCATGTTTTGGAAAATAATCGACTATGCACTACTTTTCATTATCCTTATTTCTATAGAATTCATAGGTAATATATAACTTACTATTTCTGCGCCATATATTGATTATATGTATTTGGAGGGTGAATAAAATTGAAAATAAACTTATTTCGTAGCTATCAACAAATGGTGTTCAAATTAACGAAGGAAATGTGGTTGTAATATTTGTTCCACCCTCAAATATAACTATTTCTGTCTCCTAAGCCCAACCCCCTCCTTTTAGAATTTGATAGAGCTAAGAGCGACCGCTGCCGATCACTGGAAGATTCGGGTTACTGAGAGTGTAACCCCAAGGGGGTGGTAAACTCCATCTAAGATCAACTATGATATTTACTTATATTATGTTATGTTATTTACTTAACTATGATATATAAGTAAAACGAAAAATATGTGTAAATGTTGAATCAATTCGTTGATACTTCCTTAAATTGTTTTAAACCTTCTTCCGCGTTCAGCAATGGTAGTTAAATTTCTTTTAAGATTTCAGAGTTCTTCAAACGTTTCTTTAGCTGTTGGTGTTGCACCCGGAATAGGTGTTGAAAGTTGTAAAATGCCGCTTGCGTCTTTCCATCGAATCCACATATGGCAACGAAGGGGTTAACCGGCCAACACGTTAAGGAGAAATTTGAGATATTCGTCCAGATTTTCAGATCGTAAAGTGTGAATTTTATTGGTGTTTTTTCGATAATATCTGTTGCCGAAATTAGTTATCAAATTATTAGGTACCAAATACCACGCCCGCGTGGTATTTGGTATTAATAACTGGGATTTCTTAATGGACTATAACGATTTTGGTGTATATATATATATATATATATATATATATATATATATATATATATATATATATATATATATATATATATAATTTTTGTCTTAAGTGAAAATTGTTAATATGATGTGATTTATTGGTCATTATTAGTCAAATTTGAAATTGTTTCTACAGTGTGCGTGTAAATTATGGAAATACAAGGTGGGGCAAGGACAAGTAGGCGACCCATTTGTTTTTCAAATATCGTATTTAATAAGTTCAATACAATATTCATTCAAACGATAACAATGAGTATATTCCCTGGAGAGTTATTTGTGAAAAGTAACGTAAAAATGATATATTTTAATATGGAATAAAAAAATTGAAATAATTAAAATGAGTTACTTAATGTTTGTGCACCCTTTATAATAAAATCTTTAGAACGATTTGACCTTGATCGATATCAACAGAAATTTGGATATGCGCTTTATCTTTCAAAATATAGTTTGTAAATTAAGCATAATAATTAAGAGATGTAAAATAATTCAAACTTTTTAGGTGATTTTCAAGGGGCTGTAACTTGAAGCGTTTTATTCAGTTTAAATTTTTTTTCAGTAATTCCATTATAAAACTGTTTTAGATAAGTTTATCCTCTTTAATTTGAGTGGTCTAAAAGCTTTGTACGATGAACTTTCTCTGAGTTATCATCGCTCATAGCACAAAAAGTCAGTATTGAATTTGGTAATTACTTTGGAAATAATGATCGCACAGAGAATTCAAGTAGGGTTTTAAATACTTCAAAGTATTCTTTACAAGTCTTAGTAATTGACATTTGATAAAAATAGATTTTTTGGTGTTAGAATGTTGATTAAAAAAGAGGTAAAATATTGCGTATTTAGGGATATTCGCTTAACTTGGCATAACTTTGCAAATGATTAATAGACTAAGGATTTTAACTTTTTTATTAACCTCAAAGTATCTCAAAGAAACCCTGAAAATTTAAAATGCTGTTTTTTCATGATTTTCTAAATCAAGTAAATCATACGTCGTTTTGATAAAAAACAATATAAAGATGATTTTTTAATTAATTTTTTGAGATTGAAAATGTTTTTTAGTAACAGTGCATATTTTTTTATCAAGAATGTTAATTTTTGTAAGAAAAAAAAACGTTAAAAAAAAGTCAAAACTGACTTTTAACTCAATGAAACTCAATGAAAAATCAGCGTAAAAGGCTTTTAGACCGATCAACATAAATAGAATAAAATTATCTAAATAAGCTTTATAATAAAATCAGTGAAAAAGAAAGTCCGTGAACCTTTTGAAAGGCAAGCAAAAATTTGTAAAATTTTTTTCCGGTGGTTTCCTTACACAAAAACTGCTGATGGTAAAAATTTTGAACTCGAGGTCCGAAAACTATAAACTTGGAGCATCAATTTGCTTTAAAATTGCCCTGCGATTATTTTTTTCCACGTTACAGCCCTTTGAAAATCACCTAAAATTTTGATCAAACATCGAGAAAGACTGCGTATACTATTAGTGCCTGTTTGATGCTTAATAGAATTACATATATTAGAACTAAAACATAACTGATTCTTAACTGATTTAAATTCAGCCTTTCATAAAATTTCAAGTCTTATTGGAATATATATCTTCCAGTGAAATCCGGAACTACTGAAATAAGTCGCAAGTCAAGTGAATCTTCGGTCACCATACCGTTCGACCAGATCTTCCGAGACTTGACGATCCCCGGCTCGGACGGCAAGACATTGCCCACAGAATCAAACTTTTGCGGATGTGGTTGGCCCGAATATATGTTGCTTCCCAAAGGGACCCCAGATGGAATGCCATGTGATCTATTTGTGATGATATCTAACTACGATGACGACAAGGTAAATTTCTCTTAGAAGTCATGAAATACTTATTATAATTTGTTGTTTATTGTACACTCCTGGACAAAGTTAACGTATCAGCAAAACTTTTCATTATTTCTTATTATTTATAGGAGTTTCAAATGGTTAAACACTTTATTAGGTGGCCTAGGATTCCTGTCACTACTAATACTGATACTGATAAACAATTGAAACTGTTTGACAGATGTGAGGTAACACTTTGCAATTGTTTGTTAATAATGCATTTAACGCTGTTTAAAGTAATTTATGAAAGGCAATAAATTCAGTTACGCTAGTGATTCCTTTAAATTTAATGTCATTAAGTGAATGAAATATTTATTATAGTTAGAGTAGAAGGAATGAGTATACGTAACAAGAGAAGACGAAGCAGTGACAGGGGTAGCTCTGGTTAACGAGGGACGTAGCCAGCGATATGTGCCTAATTTGTTAGGAGTTAGATAATCGACAATTATTTAATCAGGTCACTAGAAAACACAGAGTTACTAGACTGTGTTTTACAAGAGCAAACGTAAATTAAACCATTGATGACTGAAGGTGAGATTTGCTTTCAGATAAAACAAGAGTAAGTCTTAATTCACCTAATGGACATCAATGAGTCTCGCGGAGGTTATGTCAGAGGAGTCTGCCTGCAACAACTCTTCAAGGATCCCATTTTTAGATGAATCAATAATGTGCTGGGGAAGGATTTGTTTCGATGACCGCCCGACTATGTTGTTCTTTTCGAATGGGAATATTCCTCAGGAAACTTTTCACCAATTGATCAATGGCATGCCCAGATGAGTGGAAGTAGTGATAAAAGCTAGAGATCTGCGCACTATTGTGATCTTTCAAATATGCTTACAATTCAGACTTATAACCAAGATCGACCAATTAACATATATATATATATATATATATATATATATATATATATATATATATATATATATATATATATATATATATATATATATATATATATATATATAAAGAAATGGAAAAAGGGTTTATTATAGCGTCTTATTAACTGTCATAGGTCCCTGAACTGCAAGATCCAGCATCCGGGAACATTGAGAAATGTAAGGAAGCCATAAGTTATTGCGGTAGCAAGGATGAATATTATCCCGATCGCCGTGCTATGGGGTATCCGTTTGACAGGCCATATCCTGTGGACTATCTCGATGAGTTTTTGACACCAAATATGATGGTAAAAAATGTTACCATACAATTTCAGATGCACAATGCCTAGATTTATTCTGAGAACTAGATTATGAAATATATGTACTTGATTAAGGTTATTCTTTTGGTAAAACACCTAATTTATGTTTATTTTAATCACATTCTTTATATATGTGAATATTTATATAATATTAAAGGGCTCAGCAAATGAATACGATTTTCATTATTTCAAGAAGTTTTTCCTATGAGATTAGAATTCGAGCCTATTACAAGGTGAGTTAATTTATGTTGTTGTTAGTCCGTAAGATATTATATACCGCAATAAAAATTAAAAACTATTCTATTAAATAAATAACATATGGAACACAAGGAAAAAGTTTTAACAAGAGAGGCTGTAAGCTTAGTTTAATACGACAACGCTGATACTCTTAAAATCTAGTGATTTTTATTTTTCTGATGAAAGGTTAGTGATTTTATGATCTCCCGTTATATTACTATTTCTTTACTCAATAAACCTGATAAACAATAAATCTACCAAACAAGAAAAATATTTCTATGAGAACTAATAAATTACGTTTTATAAATAATTATATCTACTGTTTTCATCAGAAAAGACTGCTTTACAGGAAATATTAAAAAGAAATAGAGGTCGTGAATGCATAAATAATGATTATATTTAAGTTATATATAATTGACAGTTAGTATGTGGTTAAACTTATTACAATTTAATTGACTCTTTTTATCGACTGCATTTCATATACAGTGCATTCGAATAAATAAACCATATGAGAGACAGTTGCTTGCATTTGATATTTCATATAAAAATATTGTAAAATATTTAGTAGTTTCTACCAAATCCTTAATTTTCTTATTTTATTTACCAAATTTACCAGTTTGATACTAATTTAATTTTACTATTTGCCTATCTCCTTTTCTCATATATTAAAATCATTATTTATGTTGATATATAAGAGATAGCTTTAATTAGGCATCTAAAATTGTATATCATATACAGGGTGATATTTTAAAAGGAAACACTGCTGTATCTCTGTTAATAGTAAACATTTTCTAATAACACCCGTACCTGATTTTCCACTGTTTGTCTGATATCACCATTCATTATTGTAAATTTGTCATTTAATGTTGTCCCACAACTTGAATTGAAAATGGTCCAGAATATTTTTAATGTTGTCCTACAGAAAATGGTCCAGAATATTTATGTAGGGAAATTGCGCGGGCTACTGCAATGGACTGTGCATAGTCCATTTGCCATGGAAAACATTTTTTAAATATCTGATTAATCGCAGTAACATTATGGAGTGAAGCTTCCTCGTGCTAAAAAAGAAAGTTGTCTTCTCTTCGCAAGATGAATGTTATCTAAGACGTTTTCAACTTGACAAAGAATATTTAAATAAATATCACCATTGAGATCCACATCATAAAAATAAAGGATAACAGTGCGATTGTTTTTAAACGCATACGCTGAACTTACAACAATCCTGAAATTCTATTTCCTTATACTGATACTGATTTTCAGTAACGCAGTAGTGATAATTATCCTGGGAAGAGGCTGAAACATTCAATGCAGCAACAAGGACAAGAAATCAGTTTTCCAAATACTGTATTCCCAAGTAAAAAAAAATATTTCAGACAATTTTGTAAAATATGGCACAAAACTGCGACATTTTAACAAGAGCTTTGATTTTTTAAGTACTTAAGCTTACAGAACTTTTTTAAGAATATATTTAACAAAAGCTGTGATTTGAAATGATTATATAATTGTGTATAAAAGTAAACGTGTTTAAAAGAAAATGTCTTTCTATCTATATTTAATACATTTTATTGGATCTGTTTATTATTTCTCAAAAGTCGTTATCGGGTTAAAAAATCTCTAATACATATATATCTGTACACGAAAACCAAATTTTTTGTCTTTTAAATAAACAACCAACATGTACTTACCACAGTAAATATATTATGCCTGCGGTACCTTATCAACACATTCAAATTAAACCACAAAATGGTTGTGATTTGAAAGAGGATATTACGTTATTAATGCATAATATGGCGATAATGTGATTTACCGTGGAAATGCTTATATATAAGTGCAAGAAAACTTATTAGGTTTATTATAGTAAGTGAAAGCCTCGTCTTCTCATCTATACTCTTATAATTTCCATCTTGTAAAAGGCTGTGGTAAGTTGTTTATTTTATATTTTCCACTTATGTAATGTTCTCATATATTTTTAAATATTAACTCTAATGTAATTAACTCTATGCACCAGCACTGGCAGTGTCGGTGAGAATAGGTGTTGTCCGCGTTTTTTCAATATGTATCCCTCATCCAGACGGCTTCGGCTTTGGATTTGGAGAATTGTTTAATTTATATTATGTTGTGTGTTTTATATTTAAAAAAAACATTCTTAATGTGTCCTGGTTAATAAAAATGGTTCATTTCCTAGTAACGGCATTGATTTCATTGCCACTATTTCATTTCCTTTCTGTATTTATCATAAATAATTTTTCCAATTAACTTACCAATTGGTAAATACAAATTTTATATTTTCCACTTATGTAATTTTCTCATATATTTTTCAACATTAACTATAATGTAATAGTAGTATTTTGATTTTTTAGAACTACTGAAATAATCAAAAGAAAAAATATTAAAACTGCTAAAAAAAATACTGCAGAAGCGAATCCCTCTTTGAGTTTTGTGAATTTAATTTATAGATTTTCAATTATTATTTTACTGTTAAAATGTCATACAGATGATCAAAAATGGTTTCCAGTAATAGTTAATTAATACTACAACTATGCATAATGGTGAAATAATAGAAAGATTTATCGACACAAAATCTATTCTACCAAAAAATACATATATAGATATAAAAGACTTCTAAAATGACATTAGATCTTTTATCTTTTATCGACATGCTTTATTAAAATCTTTTATCGATATTATCTGAAATTTAATGTTAAAAATGTGTAATAATATCTAATAATTCTTTTTTAAATAAATTAAAAATAAGCTAGTTTAAGAAAAGGTTCCTGGCTAATTTCATTATAATACTAATAAATAATATATTGTACTATTTATTATACTAAGAAATAAATTCCAAGGGTTTATTGTATGCAAGGTCTAAAAAAATGATAATCATATATACTTGAAAACAACTGCATTATTTATTATATATGGAATAGGAGACAATGGATAATATTTTTACGTACTTAGGTATAAGTTACTGTAGTAACGATTTAAAGTAATGTGTTGTGGCTAACTATTCAGCACAATAAACCATATGGTGTATTGAATTCTACTATACAGAATAAATTCCTTTACATATTTCCTTATCGAAAATTCTCTTTTCATCCAAAAGTAATTTATTACATGGTGATATATTAATAAAATATAATATATTTTTTTTACAATAAATACAGGAAAAGCAAATTACTAGAATACCATTAGAATACGAGAAACTGGTTTGGCAATAATGTTGTGAGAGACTAGGATTATAATACACAATATAATACACAATAAGTACTATTCATTTAATCGCTATTTTCCAAATAAATAACTCTCTTATTTTTTCGATAAATGGAACAGTCTATCTGAGCCTAGCCATAAAAACAAGCCACGGTATATTTTGAGATTTTTTGTTTGACAAATAGCGATGAAATAAATTATATATCATATTGTATTTATACCCCTGTCCAGGCCATCAAATATTTCTCTGAATATGCTTGAACATAAACAGTAAGATCAGTCAAAGACTGAGGTTCCAACTTCTATCTTGAAATTTAGTAGTTTCATGTCACAACATTCTTTTGAGTCCTGAAAGAAAACGCTGTTAAAGAATAAAAAACCACGAGTTTTCTTTATGGTCGATTCTAGCTAAATAGCTTCATTTTTAAGGTTTAGAATCTGCCATTATTTTAACGGATGATAACAGTAATATTACAACCATATCATATAGATATTAAAGTAGTATCGATGCATGAAAGAGAATATATAATTAACAGTACTGCATGAACTTAATTATTCAAGTATAATATGAAATTTTTGTATTAATTATAAGATTAAATAATTGATATAAAATACGAACTCAAACCTTATCCTCAGTTTTCTTAGTGCCATTTATTTCAGTCGAATATTTCGGAATATTAGTAGTTTCTTCTATATATGCATTAAATTTCAAAATATGAAGGTTTTAGATTCATATAGAATTACATCGTTGTTCTTTATTACTCCCAAGATTCACAAGAATGGAGGTTACTTCTTATTATTATCTACAAAAGACGGTAACATTTATATCGACCCACAACAAAAGGGTTAACGTCTCCTTCATTATTTCTTAAGCATGTGCCATTTTGTTATTGTGTCAGATTTGTGGTAGATATGATATTGTACAGTGCTTTCCTAAATTTACAATATATACTTTATATATATATATATATATATATATATATATATATATATATATATAATAAATATACAATAAATAATAAAATAAATATAATACACAATAAATAAAAAAAACTGACAGATATAATTATTAGATACTTAAATATTTTTTCTACGTTTATATATACAAGGCGATAAATTTGGATTCTGATTATTATACGATTACTTAAAATTATCGTTTTCTTTTTAATTTTATATTATTTATTTTTATGTAAAATTGGGCATTTGAATCATGATATATTTTATCACTTATAATTCATGTTAGATTTCTAGTGTAAAGATAATTCATTCATTCCACATCTCCTAATAACCCTGTAACCGCTAAGCCTTTAAATTAAACAAAGCAAATATAAGCAATGTTCATTATGTACAGCAATTCGAGAATTTTCATACTTTCTATCCTCGTCTTTTTATTTTTTTAACAACAGTTTAACCTATAACGATAATAATCATTAAAATCCCTTGAGAAATAATATTAGTTGATTTTCTTGATACACTCAGTATATTGCTTGGTTATGAAATGTTTTCTTTTTATTATGTCGATTGTCATGCGGAAGGAAAGGCAATCTCAATATATATATAACAAAACCTCAGGTACATCCTGTAAATTAGGATAAGTAAAAATTACATCATATTAATTTTAAAAGAGTTAATCAGTTATATAATATATTATTTTATTCATTATCAGTTAGTAACATGTTTATTTATGAATTAAAATATAAAATATAGATAGCCAGTTACTCATTCATAACCAATATTATAGTTTTTTTCATTTAAATGAAGTCTGTAGTAAAACCTCTGAATTGAATATTATCGATGATATATTTGAGTTTTTTTAGATAATGATAAAGCCGCCATACTAACGTTGCTTGATTCTTCTAAGATTTTGATACGTCAGATCTTTCATTTTTATGCGCTAAATGCGCAAATAAAAGAAATTACTAAATAAAAATAATTGTAAAAACCAAGAGTATCTATTTACAAACACCAAAAGATCATATAATGCTCGACGCGCGTTTTGGCAACCAAGTTGCCATCACCAGGGTATGATTAAAATTGTTTGAGTTATAAACAGTTTAATCAGTTCTAAATTCAGTCATATGCTGACGTTGCTGATGATACCAACGTGGGTGGCGAAACGTCTATCAAGCGGCGTGTAATCTTTGCGTCGAAAGTTTTAACCCTTTCTCAGTTAGCAACATGCTATTTCATTACTAATTTAAAGACAACCTTTTCAGTTAGTAATTACTTTATTTATTTCAGTACCTGTTTACCATGGCCAATAACAGGAACCTTCTGTTGCTCTTCGATCGTCCACAGGAACCATGTTTTATGGAAAAGGGTCCGCAGAAGACGATATTTCAAATTCCTCGTGAATATGTGGTAAGATGTCTAACTAATATCGGTAAATTTGGTCAATATACTACCTGTATTGTCTTAAAAACTACTTTATAGAATTTCTGTTATGTAAATCTAAAATATATATTTAAAATTAAAAAAAATATATGATATTTGAATAAGAAATAAGCTACGTATATATAAAATTTTACATAATTATTATTTTTCTAACAATTATACATAATATTTGATTCACTTGAGGATTTGGTTCAAAAACTCTTTTATCTACTTTTGGCTTTCTTATAGCTTTTGGTCGGTTTTCTTTTTTGCAAAACTGAGTAACAGAGAGCTCTAAAATTATTATATTTATATTGTAGTAATGATAAAGCAGGCATAAGAACATTTACAAAAAAAAACCTCACTCCGCCTAATCAAATTGTGATGGAGAATGTGGAGCTGATCTGTCTTTGGTTGGGTATTATGAAATATGTTGATAATATGTAGTAATCTACGTTTGACTCTTCCATTTTTTCCCATCTGCTTTGAGGCAATTACCGATTTACCCATCTACAGATACGACTGCCTTTATTCGCAGGAATTTTTATTATGCATTTTTTGCATTATGCATTATTCTTTTTTGTTTTTTTTTTTAAACTTTGATGGGTGTCATATCTCATTTAAATAACAAATAGTTCTATTTTTAATATTACCCAAATAGGTTTTACGCCATCTCTCTCCTCTTTGATTTGTACTTTTTATATTGTACATATTTCATTTTTAAAACAGTTGTAAATGGTCCTCATGATAGCTGACTTAGTTAGAGCGTGTTATATGGAAAATGTGACCAGCTACTGACTGTCGTAATCTTGATTCAATTCTATGCACCAGCACTGGCAATGTCGGTGAGAATAGGTGTTGTCCGCGTTTTTTCAATATGTATCCCTCATCCAGACGGCTTCGGCTTTGGATTTGGAGAATTGTTTAATTTATATTATATTGTGTGTTTTATATTAAAAAAAACCATTTTTAATGTGTCCTGGTTAATAAAAATGGTTCATTTCCTAGTAACGGCATTGATTGCATTGCCACTATTTCATTTCCTTTCTGTATTTATCATAAATAATTTTTCCAATTAACTTACCAATTGGTGAATACAAATTTTGGCACTTTTTTGTCTTGTATTTTCATCTCTCTTTGCGTTAATTGTCGTTATCTGCAACTACATCAAGTAGGCTGCTTCTTATTTTGCTCCTCATTCTCGTTTATTTTCGACTATCATCTCGTTCATAATCCTTTTGTTGTAACTTTCATAACATTTTTAATATACTATAAATAAACTAATGTCCATAAGAGAGAACCATTGTATTAGTAAACTACAACGATTACAGTAATGTTTAATATTATATAACGGCAAATACGTGAATAAATTTTACCTATAGGTCCTGAACTAGCTTCAAATGCCTTCCTCCCCTCTCTCAAAATATACTAATAGATAGATGCATTGCCGGCTTTTTTATAATTGCCAGACTCGCCAAATGAGTGAAAAGAATTCACAAAAACTCATCATAAAGTTGTTTCGTATATAATATTCAAATTTCTCAGCGAAATGACGGTACCAATGTTTTTACCTTTGGTACCTTTCGGTACCTTTGATACCCACTTGCTCCTCAATCTAAGAAATATTCAAGTCAAAGAAATGTTGGTTTTCCTTGCAAATTTCTTGTACCCACTGTATCGATGAGAGATATAAGAATTCCTTAAAACATGACCTATGATATTACACAGTACAGTGCAGAACAATATGGTAGCCACAGAAAATCAGATTAAAGAGAATATGTTAAATAAAACACCACCATTACCTCGAAAACTCACATGTTCACATATATTTGCACAACCTCTAATTTGATCTAATCAATGTGTCTTAATTGATTTTCAGACTGATGAGTACGCATCAGATATACCTCAAATTGTTTCAAAATTCAGTCCAGCTGCCGAGGAAACCGTCACTGTTAATCCGATTTCAGTTCCTTCGTTGACGGATATTTTGGAACTGAAGAGAGATGAAAATTTCTCTCTGTTCATACCGAAGCACCGAAGAATTGCTGGAAGATTGATTAATATTTTTATAGGTAAAGTTTATAATATTCACATATCGGATTAAACTGCTTCTTGATTTATCGAAATGGCAACCAAAACAGAAAATAATTATGATATAGGATAAGATATTTCACTTTCATTTTTACTCCTTTTAATATAACATTTGCAGTTGCGGTTTTTTACGAGTTATATATAAGTTCTACCCAAGTTAATATATTTGCCATTTCTGGAAACCATTTTTCGGAACTCAATCTAAAAGAAACAAACACAATTATTTGAACTATTTATTTAAGGCATGAGAAACGTGGACGACCTTTTATCGGTAGCCGTTTATGCAAGAGACCGGGTAAATCCGCAGCTCTTCAACTATGCCCTCTCAGTGGCAATCCTCCATAGAACGGACACCCAGGACCTGGATATACCTTCAATCGTCTGCTATTTTCCCGACAAATACGTTGACAGCAAAGTGTTCTCTAAAGCGCGAGCTGTGGCGACGATTGTTCCCGAAGGATCGAGGGTAAGTCGATAATCATTCTCAATATTGGACTCATCTGCATTAACTTTTTGGGAGGATGACAAATACATAAATGAATTATATTTAGAAGAATCTGAATCACTTTTATATCATCAAGTGATTTAATCAAAGTTAAAGTAAATTCGTATAGATTTTATTTATAGAGAGATTCAGGTTGAGTGAACGTTTTACTCATGATAAATAAATTACGTGAACGTAATTAATTTTCTGTAATACATTTTATAATTTAATTTTCTCAGAAATTTCATCTTTTAAATTCTCAAGTATGTGTAAGTGATTTATATAAATTGGATATTCATCTAGATATGTAAGTAAAAATCTAATTGTGTCAAGTTGCTTGATCGCTAGGTACAAGTTACGGCTAATGCGCTGTCTTGTTGAAAGTAGCACTTTTGTAGATAGTTAATTATCATGCAATTATTTTCTAAAAGGTTTTGGAATACTTGCTCAATGGCGTTCAACATTTATGATATTGTAAAAGGTGGGCTTAATTATTCTGTCGTAAGATATAGCTACCTAGCTGTATAGCTTACCTGACCTCAGTAGCGTGCAAAATTGATGTTCTTAAAATGAGAGGATTCTTTACGGACCAAATATTATTTTGTGAATTTGTATAATAACTAAGATGAAACCATGCTTCAGAAAAGAACAATAATTGTATCCAAGAGATTATCATTATTTAAATTAATATCGATTAGTGACATAAGTCCTCTCGTTTATCAAAGTCAAAGGGTAATAGCCCCTCCACTACAGTGACTTTATACGACTGCATATGTAATTTTTTACCTTGTATCCAAATATACATATTATTCCTTATTGCTTTAAGTCAATACGCTAGATAAGTGCCTATATACAGCCCGAGCAGAAAGTTTCAATGATTCCATATTATCTTCAGGCCAATATTTATCAATTCGCTTGAGTCCAAGAAAAAGGACCCAAAGGCGAGATTGTTATGCCATGTTAAAGCCGGCCACTGGCATAATACATGTTCAGAGGTCTCCTCCTCTCCTTCAAACCATCTACATTCATTGTTGGTACTTAAGTAAATCTTGTTAAGTTATTAAGATGACAGAGTCCCGTTAACGACCCCGTGAGTTCCAGGATACTTCCGGTTACTTCTCAGGCGGCTACTTTTACCTGTTAGGCGTCAAACTCAGCAACATCTTAGCATGCCTGCATTCTTGTCCCCAGTAAACTCCTGTACTTCATGTCCCAATAAACCCCTCTCGATTCCTTCTTGGCCATCTTGTCCACTTTATCGTTGCCTCAAGTGACTGTATGACCCGACACATATAGACAAACATCAGCCTGTTACTTCTGGCTAGTGTTTCTACTGCATCCCTGTATTAGTTGGACTGCCGATACAATTAAACCTTCGTAATAATAAAGTTCACGAGAATATGTTCTTAGAGTTTCTTCTGACAAAACTGTATTTTAATTAGGTGAGTTAACCTTACAAAAATCGGATGTACTATCCTTGTGAACTCTTAACGTGTCTATTTTAATAACATTAAGTAAAATATTTAAATAACTGTAAGATATTTTCTGTGTGACGTCACCTTCAATCAATTTGGATACCTCTGTATAAGGATAACTACAGCTGACATTATACAATTTATATTGAATTCGATTTCAGACTCCGATAGAAATACCCAAAGATTACACCGCTTCTGATTTGGAAGAGGAACATCGCGTTGCGTATTTTCGTGAAGATATAGGAATCAATCTCCATCATTGGCATTGGCATTTGGTCTACCCTTTTGAAGCAGATAGAAGTGTTGTAGACAAAAATAGAAGAGGAGAACTTTTCTACTACATGCACGAACAAATCATGGCTAGGTAAACGATGCATAATATTTAAAATAAAATGTTTTCATTGTGTAGGTATTATCGTTAGAATTTTTAATTCAAGTATTTTTTTTTGCTTTTGTTTAAACCCAATCAGAACCTCCTCACTACATGAAATTCAAGATATAAATAGCTCTGTTGATTGTATTTTACTATTTTGCATTGTTCTTGTCATTAATTTAAGTCCATCTCCACTTTTAGATACAACTTCGAGCGCTTCTCGAACAACTTGAAAAGGGTGGAAAGATTCATAGATTGGGATGCTCCTATTCGTGAAGCATACTTCCCTAAACTGGACAGTTTGGTCGCTAGTCGTGGGTGGCCTGGCCGGGTTGCCAATCAAAAATTTCAAAATTTGAGAAGAGATGCCGATCAAGTTGTTGTCGATTTGGATGAATTAAAAAGATGGAGGGATAGAATTATGGATGCTATTCAATCTGGTATAGCAAAGGATGTAAGTGAAGTCACATAAGGCTTATTAGAAGTGATTATGAAAATCAATGTTTATGGCAAATATTAAGATTCTATAGACTATCCGTTTCATCTACAAAAACAATTCCACATATTTACATATACATTAAGAAATAACAAATATATTTATAAAACATACTAATTTTTCAGGAAAATAATAGAGACGTTACTCTAACTGAAAATGAGGGAATTGATATTCTAGGAAATATGGTAGAATCCAGTATACTATCACCTAACAGAGCTTTCTATGGAGATCTACACAACATGGGTCATGTCTTTGCTTCTTATATTCATGATCCTGACCATCGTCATCTCGTGAGTTAATCCTCTGTGATATCCTTTATATACTTTGGTATTGTCTGCTCTACTTTTAACATTTTGAAAAGGATCACTAATATATAGCAAATTCCGATACGATTTTTCCGATATGATTTTGCGAGATGACTAATGCATATTTATCTGTATAGCTACGTTACTAGCAGTGCAGATAAATATTCATTAAGTAAATCCAACTGTGTATCTTTTAGAACGATAGCATGATCTCTATAATTGCCTCTTACAGTACTAATATCTCAACAATATTCTGAGTCTATTTTAATTACAATTATGCCCTTAATAACCCGTTTAGAATACTTATTGTTAAATAAGGTAAGCCTAAATTCAATCATCATCAAAGTTTTAGTTTGAAACGTGAAAATCTTCGACAGTATTTAAGATAAATTTTTATGTTGTTTAATAAACATAAGTAGCTAAGTAAAGTAAAAACAGTACATAATCTTGGAAATAGTAGAAGAAAGTCTCAGAGAAAGCATGACAAGGAAGTATAAAAATTACAAAACATAAATTTTTCAAAAAAGTAGCTGTAACCAGTTTCAGAACAGAAGAATGAAAACATCTCGAAATTATTATGAAATGAACCGCAACATTTTAAGCAACATACGTCAAAAATATGTTTTCTTAAATGGCGTCATCAGACAAAAGTTCTGTCATTAAAATAAACCATCGACGATGTTATTACTGTAGCAATGGTGACGTCAAAATATATATTTAACAAAAAAAAGCATCCATAGCACAAAATCAATCTATTCCATTTTTTCTTGTCTGATAATGTTTTCATCTATTTGTTTGTAATATTATGAACTCAATACATAGATCGTTTCAGGAATCATTTGGCGTAATTGGTGACTCTGCTACAGCTATGAGAGATCCATTCTTCTACAGGTGGCACGCATATATAGACGATCTTTTCCAAAGATTCAAATCAACTCTACCAAGATATGAAGTTGCAAGAGTATGTACACACATCTAATCTTATCTAATTTTAGTTTTTAAAAGTTTTCCCTTCAATTTAGTACTATTTCTGCATACCAGCTGATGCTTAACTAATAACTGAATACTAAAAATCCTATTTTCAGCTGAACTATCCCGGAATAACGATTTCGGACATTCAAATTCAGACCGATGGAAGCCAGAAGAACGTCTTCGAAACGTTCTGGCAACAATCAGACGTTGACTTGTCTCGTGGAATGGACTTCCAGCCGCGAGGTTCCATCTTCGTCAGATTTACCCACCTCCAACATCGTCCATTCTCATACACGATTAATGTAAACAACGAGACAAAGGGAAACAAAGAAGGCACATGCAGGATATTCCTTGCCCCCAAACGTGACGAGAGGGGTAATCCCTGGCAATTCCGCGACCAGAAGAACATGTTTATTGAGTTGGATAAATTTAAAGTGAACTGTAAGTATATATGAAAATATAAGTTATGGCTCATAAGCAACAAATAAAATAATATTTTACATAGAGGATCATTAAGAAATACATTGAAATTGAAACACGTCAACCATTTATAAATATAAGATGATATTATTTGAATAGAATTATATATAGTAGAATTATTTTATGAAGAGCAAGTCGGCAATAAGCCGTCTGACAAAGAGCAATTTATAGCTTATCTCCCACGCGAATGCAGTAAAAGAATTTTACTTAGGCGCGCGCGCGCAAATAATTTATAGGCAGGTCTGTGTCTCTTATTCAGATTGTATTGGTATGGAAGAAAGTCAGACATGCATCTGTCTTTGTCACACGATTTATTGCCGACTTGGTCTTCATAAAATAATTCTACTATACTTCCCTCTTTAACTCTCTTGGAGTATCAGTTTCTCTTTAGAATTATTAAATGGAATGGGTGTCCGTGAAATATAAAATAACCATAAATTAGAATAAAGAAAAATATTTTGTCATTCGCTGTTGCAAGAGGTTTTTCATCATCATCATTAGGTCATCAGTCCTAAGACTGGCTGGACGCTAACCTCCAGCTTCTCCTATCTTGTGCTAACCTACGCATTTCGCTAATTGTGCTACAACCTACATCCCTTACTATTTGCGAGCAGTAGTCTAATCTAGGCCTACCTCTGCCTTTCTTCACTCCTATTTCTGCCTCCAAAATATCGCGGACTATTCCCCCATGTCTCAGCAAGTGGCCTACCATTCTATCTCTTCTCTTCTTTAAGTTTTTCCACATACTCCTTTTCTCGCCAACTTTCTCCAATACTTCTTCGTTTCTAACCCTATCAGTCCATGGTATTTTCATCATTCTTCGGTAACACCACATCTCAAAAGCTTCTAATTTCGGTAAGAGGTTTTTATCGGATATTAAAAATATTTTCATCACTAATGCTCTGGTATAATTGTAATTTTATCTTGAATACAGCGTGTATCATATTAAGTTAACGTATAAACCCAATGATGCACCACCTACCCTATAACCCCTGACATTTTTTTTATGCAGAATGTTGTTTCTTTAAGAATTAAATTCGTGTTAAAGTTATTACGATACTTCTTATATTAACAGAATTAAATATGAAATAGTTTAATTAAAGGAAACACTATTGGTCCTCCACTATTACTTAACACGGGCATCCAGTCCACAGGCGTGGCCAGTCTTTAAGCATGTCTCTTATTAAAAACCAAATAGTTTATACTTTAAGTTTACTAGTGTAAAGAAAAAATGAAAAAACAAAATTTTTTGTTTATTTTTTGTTTTTCGGTTTAAAAACAAAAAAATGGTTTTTAAAAAATTTTTGCTGTGTATGTGTGTGTCGTCCTCATATATTTTTGTTAGCATGATTTCTCAATTCTTACTTCAACTTTCGACACAAATTAATTGAGTTCTTGAACTCAATTAATTTGTGTCGGATCGATCCGGTTCTGACTGATTCTGATTGGGGACGTCTTCTAGACGACACCTATTGATTTTGAGGTGGATAGAACACACTCTACCATGTACATGGGTCATGAGAAAGTACAATGGTGGACTATTTGAGAAATTTCTTTTGTTAACACAATCACTGAATTAAATCGTGTTGGATCGATCGGGTTTCGACTGTTTCTGATTAGGAACGTCTACCAGATGCCAGCTATTGATTTTGAAGTGGATAGGACACACCCCACCCTGTCCATGGTCATGAGAATGCACGATGGTGGACTATTTGAAAAAAGTAAAACTGTCGCATTCAACACATATTCGGCATTTATGTGTTGGATTATTTTCTCTCAGCTACTCAATGTCGACGTAGAGATGTTCTACGCGCGGAAAAGTCCGCTTTAAGGTTTTAAAACTGTTTATTTTGTATACAAACTGTTATTTTCTTCCTGTCGTAGGACCAACTAACAATACTGAATAACAAAATATTATAGCTAATATATTATTTGTTGAAATGTCGCAAAGCTATGAGGTTCTTGCGTGCAAACAATATATTAATACTACAAAAACAAAGGTGCCAACTAGATATAAGAATAAATTCATTTTAGGTTTAAATCACGCACTGGTTGATTATAAGAAAGACGTCGACTTATGGCAATAAACAAAATAGCACAGTAAAAATAAATTTAATACAGTAAAAATAAATAATACAGATTTAATACAGTAAAATAAAAGATCATTTTTACTGTATTCAAAACTCAGCTTGAGGCCTATTTGGCGCCTATTTATTAGGGTTAATTAATTCTTACTTGTTAATAGTTAATATAAGTTATATACGTATATGTATAAGTAATATGGTATATGTATATAAGTAATATATTTACTTATAGTTACTATAATGTAATATACCTCTAAGTATGTCAAAATCACGCTTGGATTAACCTTTCTTTTTTCATTGTGCAATTTGTAAACGTAGTCTCCCCATACATTGCACTATATTGTTAATTAATCTCTATCTAAAAATAACAGATATCATTTTATTTGTAGTAAAAACAGGAAGAAATACAATAACTCGCAGTTCAACCCAGTCATCCGTAACCATACCATTCGAAAGGACTTATCGGGACTTGGATACGAACAGACCGCAAGGAGGTCAACAGCTGGCCCAGTTTAACTTCTGTGGTTGCGGTTGGCCACAAAACATGTTGATACCCAAAGGGACTCCTGAAGGTCTGCCGTGTGAACTATTCGTAATGATTTCGAATTATGCCGATGATCGGGTGAGTTTTACTCTAAGGATGAGTCGAATATTGTTTTAAGTTATGATTATAATAGTTACTGCGACTTTTGACAGTATTATTTGAACGAATATGTTCGAACACGAAATAACAATAATGTCACATAACAGTTTGTTTCATAGTTGACAAGTGAATTGTTCACACTAAAATTCCAATATAATATTTCTAAAGTTTAAAAAAATTGTCGATGAAGGCTGCACACAGATGGTGCTGCAAATATTTTTATTTGTAAATGTAAAGAAGTTGTTGTTTTTTTGAATGAATACCGTTAAATAAAATCAAAGCATCGCCTACATATTGAGTGTAAATGATCCTTAAATTATCATTCCAAAGTAGTACAGATGGAGTTATTACCACAGCTTCTAATGAGATAAAAAATAACAGCCAGAACAATTTAAATCTGTAAAGACATTAGACATACACTACCGGGCCTACGAAATGATCAAAATCAGTATGGTAATGTCACTATGCATTGGTCAACGTCAACGAAACAAATAGCATTTCTCTGTCTTGTATCAAAGGTCAAGCCAATGTGGAGGCAACAAAAAAGATACAATTAACTAGCAGATACACTAGTAAGAAAACAATAAAGCAATTAAAGACAACATGCACAAGGAACAAATGAAATTATGGAACAAAATGGAAAGCTGTCAATTTGCTGGGTATTCTAAAGATACCCCAGACGAAATACAGCAGTGACTCTCTAGTCAATGTCTATAAAAACTTGGCAAGTCTTGCGATAGAAATTCTAAACGATAAACCTTATGATGTAAACACGAGGTTGATATTATGCAGAACGTACTGAATGATTGTCTCGTCATGTAGATCACCAGAGGATTAATTTTTGGAGAGCTTTAGTCAAAACATGATTAATATAAGGAAACTTCCCTTAAGCAACACCACGGTTAGTTTTGGCAACATGGTTGACGGTGTACTTGAAATAATCTCTTAAGGAGTATGTAGAATGGGCTAAATGGGATATAACTGCTCTTGTGTACCTTTAAGTAGAATACCTCTTCATTGTTTCCATATATCATATTCCACAACAATCAATTCATGTTCAGTAGTGTAGTTCAGAGTATGGTTAGATATATTTGATAATGGAATTCCTTTTGAAACTAATGCACTCTTTGTAAATAATAAAGAACAACTTTCTTAACTCTATCAGATTCTCAAAGAAATGGGTTGGAGGAAGGAAATGGTTAAAATTGAGAACGCAATAAATATTACAACCACTCAAATTTAATATTATTTGGGGAAGAATTCTTTTGGTATAACAAATATTTTGGTAGACAGTAAATCTGGAATATAAAACAAATGTTCAAGGCAATATTGGATTCTTAAGTTCCTCTTATTAAGAATTAAGGACCAATTTCCAGAAGGGGATGAATTGAATTCGAGTGAGGATTCAAACTTCATCTTAAATTATGTTTCAATGGATCGTATCCTCATGTTTGAATATAGCGCTGAAGAATGAATGGGGGATCAAGAAACGATTGACGTAAATTCTAATCACGTGACAATAGTGGCAGAACCACTAGATAGAAGGAAATAGAGAATAAATGAATATTGACATTCTGAGTAGAAAACATATCCAATTTAACATAAAATAAAAGTCCTAGGAGAATAGGTGCAAACAATAATATATGGAATACAGATTACATGCCATATCAAAGAATACTCACTTTGATACTAAAATAGAATGTACTGAAGGTAATATTATACGTAAATCATATGTAAGTTAAAGCTGTGTTGAATGTTGTAGGAAACTTATCTGCTTCTGTTTGTTCGACGAATTCTCTTGCATTTGATTTTATGAGTGATTTTTGATACTTTACAGTTCTGTTATTTTAAAGGACACTTTTTTTTTGTTTGAAGATTACAAGGCTGTTGTAAAGGATTTTAGAAGGAATATCGAACGTTTATTCATCATGTAACGATTTACAATAGACTTACAAATTTTACCTTTAATTAACATATTAAAATAAGAGTGACAATCATTTAAACAGTAAGCTAAGAACAATATCTCTGAAATATAGTTAGATATAAAAATTTTTGAGCTTTTAACGGGCCAATTTTCACAGATATTTTCCTATTTTCCACATCATATTTATTATTTATTTTCAGATATCAACTCGTAATTGAAATTGTATTGGTTGTATTGAAATCTGTAATTAGGTCGAGATAATAGACTAATTAAAAATTTTTATTTTTCAGGTTGAGCAATCAGTATCAGGACAATGCAATGATGCCTTCAGCTACTGTGGCATAAAAGATAAACTTTACCCGGATCGCCGTTCCATGGGATACCCGTTCGACAGACAGCCCAGGGATGGAGTTCAGACGTTGCAACAATTTTTGACTCCCAACATGAGGACCAGAGACGTGACCATAAAGTTTTCGAACCGCGTCCTGAGACCAAGAGAAAGAAATTAACGGTCGACTAACCGTGGAAGACTTTGGCAGTACAATGAACTGAAAACTGGTTTAATACAATATTCATATGATGTATATGTTGTTTTATTTTCCCAATCCATGTAAAATAATTTCATGCCTTTGGATTGGACATTGTCTGGATCACACCACACGTTAAAAGCCAAATCGCATTTGAAATATTCTTTGACTACACTTCGGTTTCAAAATAGTAGACAGTAACTATTTTTATGAGCTGGTAATACGATTCAACAAGTCTCGTGTCTGTTTTACGTGTAAATTGTAAAGACCACTCTCTGCACTCTGTGATCTCTGTTCTCTTTAAACGTGCGCGAGACAAGGCACGCGCATTGTCTATTTGCCTGGTCTGGCCCACATGTTGCGAGTTACTTACTGCCTACAATTTTGAAACCGGGGTATAGTTAGGTGACTATTGTCAATATTCAATGAATGTGTATAAATACACATAGTATCTCTCTTAATGTATAAATACGATAATTTGTGAAGCTGGTCTCGTCAATTTATAACACTTGATGAAAAATGTAGTTCCTGATGACATTTTTACTAATTTGTTTGATTTTAAGGTGGTTTACAACACAATCATGCAGAACGCAGACTAAAATTTTCCTACTTTATTTATTCTCGATTTTCATTAAACGTAACTTTCTTCGCATTATTCTTTATCCTATACATAATCTGATACGTTCATTTTAAAAAATCTGTTACAATCGAATTGTTTTCTTAAGAATAATTTATTAGAAAATATAATGAATACTGATAACCTAGTTTATTTAATTTTAAAATTTATGTGTGACTTGAATGAAACTAACCTTTTAACAGCCAGATGAAGAAGAGAAGAGCTATTGGTAATAGCTGGGGCTTGAAACCTGAAACCATGAAATTGATGTATGAGTCAAGTAATTTCCTATTTGATTGATGTATGGCAGAACCATACGGAAACTACCACCACTTGAACATTTTATAAACCATATTTAAGACTCCTACTTTTATTGTCTAATACTTTAATTATATTATTTATTAATTTAAGTTACAAGTAGGAGTACAAGATATTGCTCTTTTGAAAATATTTTGAAACTATTTGTTCAAATTGCTTCCAACCAAAAAGTTTGGTTGAAATAGGCGCAGTAAAGTTGGAATAAGACAAACATTAGAATACTGTCACACAGAGAGAACAGGAATATATTCATCTACAAAATTATTTCTATTTATTAAACGGCTGTTTTTGTGTGTGTGTCACGAAATTTTTAGGTCGATGTACGAAATGCTTCTCGTCCGAATTTCGGCATTTTGACAAAATCAATATAGTAAATCGACCCCTGCGAACAACATGGTAACTTTTGTTTTTTGATCTGAAGCCGCCAGAGGTATGCTCCGGAGGTGCCTTCGATACGAGCGAGGGGGCGATATTTGCTTACTCGTATATTATTAACTTTGTAATACCAACATTGCTATGACAACTAAATTAATGCAGTGCATAAATGCACTTCAATGCAGTGCAGTGCAATCTTTCTTTACTTATTTGCCAAGTGTATATTGACGTGGTGATATAAAAGTATCGAATAGGACTCATAAATTTTTTTATAAAATGATTTTTTCACCTCCTGAAACTGGTCCACGTTTAAATCGTAATAAAGTACAGGTTTATTTAATTTTGAGATGTATAATTTTCTGTTTTTCATAAATTATTCTTCAGCATATATAGACATTTATATATTAAATATAACTAGGGTTAATAATGTCAACAGACACATAAATTTTGTTTTATTTTCAGAAATGGTGTACATAATTAATTTTAATATCTGATAATGGACCACCATTTTAATGGGGTATTTAAAATTTTCTAAAAAATATAATTTTAATCATATCACATCCAATATTTTGTATGAAAAATCTAATGGAATGATTGAACGTCATATATGAAATGTAAAAAATATTAATAAAACAACTTTGCATGAAAAAGAAAACATAAAATTTGTTATACTGGACAATCAGAATAGACCTAGGTCACAAGTTGTCAAGAATAGGAACAACTCTCAAAATTGAGGTATCGGACCGCCCATGAGGTGCACAGTAAATAGCCTCGTCTTTACTCAGTCGCATTGAGAGCAGAGCGAATATCAAATGTCAGTGAAAAGTCAAAAGTCAACAGTCAGTGAAAGAAGTGAAAATCGTCTGTCTTTGTGGAAATCTGTATTTTTATATGATCCCATTCCTTGCATTTCTTTCTAAATAAATATAGAAATCCCAACTTAATATTACGAAATACATAATAAACAATAGCATATTTTTCTTTCGTGTAAATTGTAAAAGCATATGATGTATTGGTACTAGGTCGAAATGAAGTAGTATTGAATGTGAATGTACAGACTTTGATCTGTCCGCCCATAAACTGCACCCCTTTCCCTTAAAATGCTGCCTCATTCTTTCTTCCACGCATGAATAGAGAATCTCACACTTTTTCCTATTATTGACGACCTGTACAACTGAATACTTCGATGCTAGTATTATGCCAGAATATTTCACACATGATGATGATTTCATTTCTTGTTTCCTGTTTCCTGGATAATCATATAGAACAACAACTACAAAAGATCAAGTTCAAGATAGCTATTGTAGCTTAGTTTATAGGTTAAAAAAATACGACCATATCTCAGACAAAATTAATAAATCCAGTTGATTTAAATTGCATAATCTATACAAGGATAATATAAATGGATTTGTCCACAATTTACTGCAGACTTTCTCACCTAAATTAATATTTGGATGTGATATACATGATATAAACATACGATTTTCTCGCCTTATTTTTATCCCATGTTATTGCAACTCTCTGTATCAGTGATCACTTTCTTATAATGTAGCCATTATTTATAATAGTGTAAATGATTATCTAAAATCTCTTCCAGTTTTCGAAAAAAGGTTCTAATCTAGCGTTCGAAAAAAGGTAATCTATTGTTTATAAGTCAACAACAATTGAATGTTGGTAGCATTTAAGAATCTTTAAATTACATACTTTTTATCAAGTTTAACAACTTGTATATATTCTTTATTTGATCTAGATTTATTTTATATATTTTATAAATGTATTTATTTCGCGATGTACTGTGCACTGTGCAGTATACCATATTATTTTTCTTTGTACATTACTTAGTTATTGATTTATTTTATATTCTATTTTGCATTTATTATTAATTTATATATGTAGGATTAAGTTGAGCAGCTGTTAACATGACTTCATACTTGTAACAGAAAATTATTTATATTTTGTTTTTATACAATAAATCAACATATTTACTAGAAACTAGTTTCTTTAATAAATTAAATTTCATTCCCCTCTATTTGTATATCCCCTTCTATGTATAGATAGAGGAGGGGAAAAGCTCTCTATTTGTATTCAAGTAGGTAAATAAAAATCATTAATGTTACAATTTATAAAACGAAAGTTTCAGGTTTTCAAAGTTATTGTGGTTCAGTGCTTCATAGCAATTATAGACCAGCTTCAACTTTATCGTTGCTGAATTCAGGGCTACCAACGCCGCCCTGCTATCCGAGCAAATACATACCTTCTCCTGGGTCCGATTTTGGTCGGTCCCTAGAGCACCGTACGTAATTGCAACTAGCTCAGCCTGGAGTGCGGTAGTGTATTTGCCCAGAGGGAAGGTTTTACCTATCCCATCGCGTCGCCTGTACACCCCCGCACCCGCTCTGTTTCCACCCTTGGCTCTATCCATGTACCAGATTATCCATTGGGCGGTAATCCAGCTCGACCCTCCATACAGTCAGTCGTACTGGTGAGGGTGATCTTATATATCTTATCAAACAGGAAGTGAACACCTGTACTGTTAGAGGGTATCCATAGGAGTCTCTTCTCAGCTAGCTCTCTTGAGAGTCTATTCAGGTCCCTTACTTTCTTATTCATGTTTCCCACCCTTATCAAGGTTAGGTTAGGTTAGGTTAGGTTAGGTTAGGTTAGGTTAGGTTAGGTTAGGTTAGGTTAGGTTAGGTTAGGTTAGGTTAGGTTAGGTTAGGTTAGGTTAGGTTAGGTTAGGTTAGGTTAGGTTAGGTTAGGTTAGGTTAGGTTAGGTTAGGTTAGGTTAGGTTAGGTTAGGTTAGGTTAGGTTAGGTTAGGTTAGGTTAGGTTAGGTTAGGTTAGGTTAGGTTAGGTTAGGTTAGGTTAGGTTAGGTTAGGTTAGGTTAGGTTAGGTTAGGTTAGGTTAGGTTAGGTTAGGTTAGGTTAGGTTAGGTTAGGTTAGGTTAGGTTAGGTTAGGTTAGGTTAGGTTAGGTTAGGTTTTATTTAATTTTTATTTAATTTTTATTTAATTTAATTTATTCATGTTTCCCACCCTTATCAAGGTTAATTTAATTAATTGTTTTTTAGCATGCAGAACGGTAGAAAATAAAGTACCTGTACATACAAACGACTATGATATAAGTAGTTTTATGATCACATATTCTACCTTTGAAACCCGCCAATCTAATTATAAGTAAATATTTATATATACGTTAGCTTCCGCACCACAATTTCCATATACGCGGTAAACCAATTAAATACCAGGAAGAATATCTAAAACCGATGCAAGCACATCCCTGAAATACCAGATACGATAGAAATTTCTTTTTTCCCGGCGTGATTGGTCTTATCTCTAGCAACAAATATGGTGAAGCTTATTACTGTGGAGATAAAATAAATTCAGATTAAAAATAGCCCAGAGTATTCTGCGGTATTTTATCATGAAAATATAATAAACAACCACAAAATTTGTTATTTAATGAAAATAAACAATAATCGATTTCGTGAACTAATAAATAATACTTTCCATAGGTAGTATTTCTATAAAAGAGTGGGAATGTAAAATTTGGCATTACTATTAGTTTAAACAACTTAAGTAATAAGTGTTATTTAGCCTGACAGTACGTAAGTTAATATTAAGGGGTAGATTTCTGACAAATAATTATCGACATTTATTTAAAAAAAAAAAAAAAAATAGATTATGATATCTTTAATTTTATCGAAATATTAATTTGTTACGAGAGCCTTCTGATGTGGTAATAGATTATTACAAGTTTTAAACCTACCTATAGAATAATAAACATTTAAAAATTATCTGTACGATAAAAAATAATTTTTTCTCGCTTTCAATTTTTGCAATAACTTTGTTTGCAGCCATCACGAGTCGAAATAGATATGTAACAAAAGTAAACTTAAAATTTTAGACGCATATAATAAAAATGTATCTATTTTATATTATTTTAATATGATATTCATTTTTTGAATGAATTCGATGAGTTAAAGTCCCTTGCAATTGTGTTTACATAAATATACGATTCATATAATTTTATTTACAGACGTTGCTCTACGGAGGAAGAGATTGATAATTTCGACTCAGAATTTGATTTGACTTGAATTAGAATTTTATATTCGAAACTATTTAATTAATAAATTTGTTATACAATGTTTCCTAAGAGCCATATTTTAAGGAATTTCATTATTATTGTATTCAATTGCATTTTTGAACATAATTTTTGCTTCTTGGAGAGAGTTGGAATCTTCCAATCAAAAGACTAGTTTGATTGGAAGCTTGTCTCCTGGTTGGAACCTTCCAATCAGGAAACCAATTTTACACAAACATCGAAAGTTGGTAATATTAAAAAGTGATTAAAATTGATCATCCGGTTTTAACTATATCCTGATAATACCAACTTAGTTGGTAATACGCGCGTCAAGTGGTGTGTAATATATCGATCTTATTAGATAATTACTTTCTGAATATAATTCTTATTGACCTCTTTTGTAGCATAATTGATATGGACAATAAGAAACATCTCCTGCTGTTGTTTGATCGTCCTCGAGAACCATGCTTTATTGAGAAAGGTCCCCAACATGTCGCTTTCATCACGCCCCGTGAATATTTGGTACATATTATTTTATTTGTGACTTTAATACAGAGGTATAAATAGAAAATGGTAATGAGAAATGTTCTATTTTCGCTTTCTTTTTTTATTCAACATTTCTATATATTTAACTTTATTTATCGAAATGAAACGGCTACACTCAAACTGTAGATAGAGAATACTGGAGTAGGCTGGAACCTTTGATGTGAAATAAAATAAATAAAAAAATAACTATAATACCATCTTCCAGTAGTTTCCTTTTTACGTTTTTTACTCAAAATAATATTCTCTATCTAACACTGACTTAGTTTTCCACAAAACACCAAAACATTATACACTGTACTCGATGCGGGTTTCGCCAAGAAAGTTGGCATCATCTGAAGATGATTAAAACTGTACAAAACAGTTTTAATCATCTCCAGATGTTGCCAACTTTGTTGGCGAAACGCGCGTCGAGTACAGTGTACAGTGTTTTGGTGTTTTGTGGAGAACTAAGTCAGTGTTAGACAGAGAATATTATTTTGAGTAAAGAACGTAAAAAGGAAACTACTGGAAGATGGTATTATAGTTATTATTTTATTTCCTAAACTATGATTTATAATTTATAATTTCGGTTGCTTTATTTAAGTGTTTTATCTTTGCGTGTACACGAAACATTTAGTGTATTAAATGATACATAAGAAGTATTTATAAATTTCATTAACGCAATAGTAGTAAGTAACTGTGAGACAAAATTTGTAACTAAATAATTTTCTAAACTAAATAAATAGTAATAATTTTTAACTTCTACTTTAATTAATCACTTGGTCTTGGTTTTTTTGTGTTTCGTTGAGAATAATCTTTATTTTTGTTGCTGTGAATTGTATTGTTCCAGTTAGTGACTGTAACTCCTTCAAAAATATTACCCAAATTATCATAATATGTTCAATAGATTTATTTTTTCAAATCAATAATCTCCATCTGCGGTTTAAATATTGCCGTGTCATTTTGGAACAGCCTGTATAGGATTTTGATGACAGATCTTGTTATATATGTGTTATGTCTAATAATAATAAGTAAAAATTCTACTGAACATTTTTTTTTTTTGGATTCTATAATTGGGAATATATTTCATTCAATATAATATAGTTATAATATATTTTGACTAACAAATAACGTTATTTTTATATAATTATGTGTAAGTATAAGAAAAGAGAAATACGAGAATACGAGAAATAGATTACTAGAAAGGTAATAATTTCCTAATTTGCAAATTTCAACTATTTCTAGCATTAAATGAATTAAAATTTGTCTTAATTATTATTTTCTATGATATAAGTTGTTCTAGGTTAAAAAGAGGACTTTGAAACCCTTACGAGGTAACTTCCTAAAGGACATTGCCTCATAATTTAATTTAGTAATATAATAAAAAAATTATGAACATAAGTGTTGTCGATATTACTGTTATTACTACTAAGAAATGGCTTCTAAGACCTGAAAGGCCGAAGAATTCGTTTTCATTTGTTATGTAATCGAAAATATTTTTTTTTAAAATAATATCTTTGATCTCATTGATTTTCGTAACACTCAATATCATAGAAAATAGGCAACACAGCATATTTTTATCTTGAAGGAGAAAGTAAAAATACAAATATGTATAAGTTTTCAGTATATCTATATTATCATGCTTTTCCATGAGCATAAATTAAACAACGCCTTAAGAGTTGTTGATATTATAAAAAAAAAGGAAAAAATGTAATTCTCTACGTATCTTATACTTAAAATCATATTTTCATATATGTTTTTATCTATACATCGATATATAACTGTGTCCATATATAAAGGAAATTAAAATATGAACTAATGTTAAATTTTACATTAAATGGAAAAATATGACATGCGACAATAAAATATGAAAAAGACTATACCATCTAATAATGTTGATATTAGCTACATAGCTGCGTATATATACTTCATTGTTTCGAGATGAGATAAAACTGCGTTCATGAATAAATGTGACATAAACGTAAAATAATTTTAATTGCAGTGTAATATGAATTGATTATCGCAAACTTTAAACTATTTAGAACGAAAGGTATGCATCGGCAGCTCCTCAAATTGTAAGTAAATTTGGTGAAAGTGCCAAACAATTGGTTCAAGTCAAGTCTACAACTCTTCCCAATCTGTCGGAGATTTTGGAGGTCAAAAGAGATGAAAACTTTTCCTTCTTCATCCCGAAACATCGTAGAGTCGCTGGATTATTAATAGACATATTTTTAGGTGAGTACTAATGTAGAACTTTAGTACTCACTATTAAACTGTCAGTAAATACTCAGTATTAAACTGTCGACAAAATTATTTCTTCCGCTACGATTAAATTTTATTAACACTGATTTGTTTAAGCCGCAAAAACTGTGGACGACCTCCTATCAGTTGCAATTTACGCTAGAGATCGCGTGAATCCATATCTCTTCAACTATGCATTTTCGGTTGCCCTTCTTCATAGACAAGATACACAGGATTTGGACATACCCTCAGTAATTCGGTATTTTCCTGACAAATATGTGGATAGTGGAATTTTTAGCGAAGCCAGAGAGGTAGCCACAGTGGTTCCCGAAAATTCTAGGGTAAGACAAGATATAATAAAACTAGGGTATATTTTAGTGTAACTCTTATATAATATGTTAATTGCCGTTCTTATATGGTAACCGGAGTGGTCTATAATTGTAACAAAATAAATAATAATTTTTATAAATGAGGTGAAATATCATAAATACATAGAAATATGTTTGTTCTCTTACCATAAGTTTGAGGATTCAAACAAAGAGGTCTTTCCAAATACAAAAGTCTTATTTACTTTTATAAAAGTCTTATGCACTGTAAAAGTCACTGCAAGTTGCAATCCAGAAAATTTTATGAATATATGACCCAGCTATGACAGTTTATATAGATTATATATAGATTATACAGACTATAATTAATATTCTTCAGTATAGAGGTGAAGATCTTCGAATAATCACTAGCAAAATTCAGCGATTTGCTGAGAATTTAATACTTGATTAAAATTATGTCTATATTGAAATAAGCTATAAAACATGATGAAAAAATGGACAGGTCGATATATTTCCTATGATATCCTATGATCTACTTTTGTCAATAAGGTTGTTATTGAATCAGAAATACATGAAAGTAGTAGTTCGTATTGTAGTAAATCAAGGACTCCCAAATATTTTTCTGTATCTCCTTGTATATCTTTTTGTAACACCCACGCCATCACAGGCACCTCTATGATTAGAACAGTTGTTTACAACCGTCTTCACCGAATTCAGTCGATTGTAATACTTCGCATTTATTACCCTCAGAATAATAATATAATTTTTTATTTTTTATTTTTATGGGGACGAGGTCTAGCTCAAAGCTATTCCACCACCTAACTCCGCACAGACCTGTAAGAAACCCCAACTAATTTGGATTTTTATTTCAACTGCTATTAGAGTAACAGTTATATTTCTGTTTCTCTCTCTTTCACATTCATCAAACGGAACTAGTGTTTTTCAGGGAACGAGGAATAAAGTAAATGAGACTAGAGACAACTATGACATTTAAGAAATTTATTGTGATAAGAGCAGTTAGTAAAAACTAAGAGTCACTTAACTAATTACCCTCCAGACAACAATTGCGTCGCATCTACATGCAAAGCTAACTTTATATGAGCAAGATGCTCGTCAAATTTTGAAAAACATGGAGAATATCTCGGGATTTTTCGTTATTATTTACACATTCATTACTTTGTTTGATTTAGTACTCTATTTGTCCAATATTCTTGTCACTCAACTCCTAGTACAAGCAGTATAAGGTATGTCATTTTCGTTAAAGAGTAAGTTACTCCAAAGTAATTGACATAAGGCACAATAACAAATCTTACACTATCACACAATATCTATATCTCTAGTATTCTACTCATACTGTCTTCCAAATCTTGCCCATGTAGTCACTAAATTCATCATTATGATACCTCAAACTGGCAATTTATTTCATCTAGGCACAAGCTCTAGAAACACAAGCATGTAATCAATACGTTTTTTCAACATTTACTCTTCTTTTTTATTCTATCACAAAGTTCATCTATCTTATTGATAGAGTTTGATTCAGGCAGCATCGCTCTTTAAATTATGATGATAATGATACAGGAAATAGATCACAATTTTTAAAATATTGTTGCAATAAATTGAAATGACACTAACAGTTTATAAAAACATTGGTTTATAATTCACAACTAAAATAAAATTTTCTGTGCAAACGTGCAAACTAATTACTAACTGGAATAGACGTATTCAAATTTTACTAGCACTATTATGTTCTATTTTAATTTGTGAGTACTGAGATTCATTAAATAATTACATATATTTGATTCTGTACTTTTTAGACACCAATTGTACTACCCGTGGATTATACAGCATCTCACCTAGAAGAGGAACATAGAGTGGCATATTTTTGCGAAGATATCGGTATAAACCTTCACCACTGGCACTGGCACTTAGTATATCCATTTGAAGCAGACAGAAGTATAGTGGATAAAAATAGAAGAGGAGAATTATTTTACTACATGCACCAACAAATAATAGCTAGGTAGGAGAGAACATAGATCCAGGGATATTTAAATAATACAATTTTTCGCCAAAATTATGTAGCACAGAAAAACGCCTTTCTTTATTATTAGGTACAATTTCGAACGTTTTTCCAATCAACTAAATCGTGTAGAGAGGTTCATAGATTGGGATGGACCAATCAAAGAAGGCTACTTTCCTAAACTGGATAGTTTAATCTCCAGTCGTTCTTGGCAAGCCAGAGTGGCTAATCTGAAATTCCAGAACTTAAGGAGGGCTGCTGATCAAATTACGCTCGATGTAGATGATTTAAAGTTGTGGAGGAACAGGATCGTTGACGCTATCGATGCCGGGTTTGTTAGAGGCGTAAGATTCTTCAGTTTTGTTATTCTGTCTTACGTAGATATTATTCATTTTCTATTTTCTATTTTTTAATGGAACATAGTGTTAACAAGCAAGAAAATATCAAAGAAGAAGATATTCGTCATTTAATTTTGTGATAGCGATATAGAATTAAGTCCAGAAATGATTAGGATAAGATTAACAATAAATTACATAGGTGGACACATTAATTACTTTTTGACGAAATTTTGCGCACTTGGATGAGCAATTTGGCTCATGATTTTTTATGTGAAAGTAGGTCCTAATATATGGGGTTTTTCAAAGTCTCAGCCCAATCAAAGCAAATTTGGCTTCAGGAGATTTTTTTTAAAATTTGGATCTAGCAATTTTCAAAAATTTATTTCTCTAAGTCTATTTAACCGATTGATTTCAACTTGATCACATTTTTTTCGCTGCACTCTATATTTATCGAAAAAAATTATATTAAAGCTTAGATGGTATGCACGCTTTCGGGAGAAGATTTTAACTGATCCGTTAATTTCGTAAAATTTGACCTTTTTTTTTAAATCTGTAATTTGTACAAATTTTAAAATTAAAAATTATGTATGGGCTCATATTATTTGGCTTGGCTCATAATTTCAAAATTAGTAAAAACTTTAAGTGTCTAATCATTACGGTTCGTAATAATGTCTGTCAGATTTAATCCATTTTCAAAAAATAGTTATTTTCAATTAGCTTCAACTTTTTTCTTTGAATTTCGAATTATTTGCAACTTTCGCAAAAGTTTATTAATTGTATTCTTAAAAATTCCTGAAAATTTGAACTTTGAAGATTTTATTTTAGTGGTTTTTTAGTGTACTTCAGAAACATTTGTTTATAAATTCAGTTGAACTACTTATATAATTTTTTCAAAATAAGTTACTTTCATTTGTAAAGTATTATCATTAATTGATATAAATAAATGGTGAATTCGAGTGTCTTTAATTGTTTTCACAGTATCGAATCGCGTTTTCAAGTTTTTTTTATGAACATACTTATTGTCTACACATATTGTTCTAAAAAAATCACAATATTTTCTTTTTGGTTAAATCATATTAACAAACAAGGTTTTATTAAAAAAACTGCACCTTGCTTGTATTTACTTTGTGCTTTTATACTTTAGAAATGAGAGTAACTTCTTTTGAAAAGGAATATAAAATAGTTCAACTGAATTTATAAACAAAAGTTTCTGAAATGCACTAAACAACCAATAAAATAAAATCTTGTTATATTTTATGATAATACTATCATGTAAAATAAAGTATTATCATTAATTATTGTACTTACTTACTTTCTAAAGTATTATGAATGAGTCTAAAAATGAATGAATTTCTCGGTTGTTACAATACGATTATCAAGTTATTTGAAAATATGTAACTCATATCCTGGCTCGATTCGAAAGTTAAAATTTTCAAGGCTTTTTAAAATAATAATAAGTCAATTTTTGTGATTAAATTTGACAGGTCATATTACGAAGTGCAATCATTAGATACTTTAAATTTTTACTAATTTCTAAACTATGAATCAAGCCAAACGATATGAGCCCATACATAATTTTTAATTTTAAAATTTGTAAAAATAGCGGCTTTTTAAAGAGGGTAAAATTTTATAAAATTAACGGATCAGTTAAAGTCTTCTCCCGAAAGCATGCCTAGGATCTAAGCTTTAATATATTTTTTTTTCGATAAATAAAGAGTTTAGCGAAAAAAATGCGATCAGGTTGAGATCAATCAGTTAAATAGACTCAGAGAAATAAATTTTTGAAAATTGCTAGATTTAAAATTAAAAAAATTCTTCTAAAGCCAAAATTGCCTTGATTGGGCCGAGACTTTGGAAGGCCCCATATATTATGACCTACTTTCATATAAAAAATCATGAGCCAAATCGCTGATCCAAGTGCGCAAAGTTTCGTCGAAAAGTAATGGATGTGCCCGGGTATACATGCAACTTACTTTTCCATAGTTGCATTATTTTACAGTATGAGGTAAAACAGAAAGAATTAGATTAATTATTTATTTTAAGTTGTCAATTTCTTGCTTATTACATAATTGCTCATTTTTATATTGGTTGAAAAGTTAAAATTTTACATTAACGATGGTCCCACGAAAGGATCGAAACCTTGGATTCACCAATAAAGCCTAACCTAGTTTTCCACAAACAAGCCTAGTTTTCCACAAACATCTAAATGACGTGCGTTTCGCCAACCCAGTTGGCATCATCAAGATGTGATTGATGCTTACCGGTGATTGATGCGAAATATGTTGATGAAATGTGCGTCGAGCAACATGTAATTTTTTAATATCCGTGAAAAACTAGACTCCCGTTTTCATTTTAATTGATGAAAATAACGTTCTAGTACATCGCTATTTTTTCATACCAACTAGCATTTATTTTATTTTTATATTACCGAGTATTTCATATTGTTTCATGAGTCAATTATAAGTTAAAGAAATTGTAACTGAAAATTTGCTATGGTATATTATTGTCTCACGAGATAATTTACTGCACTTCTAATATATATCAGGGGATCTTAATATAATTAAGAATATACTTTTTTATATGAAACACAGTTGTTCCTTTAGGAAAACAACCAAAACATTCCACTAACAGAAAATGAAGGTATCGACATTTTGGGAAACGTTATTGAATCGAGTATATTATCCCCCAATAGGGCGTTTTATGGAGACATGCACACCATGGGTCATGTGTTTGCTGCCTATATTCATGATCCTGATGGCCGTCATCTTGTAAGTAATAAACTTAAAGTTCATTCAATAAAGTCTTAATAGTTAATTAATTAACTTATTATTTACAGTTAACTTCTCTAAGGTAGACGTAAAAATTATTGATTTAATTGCAGTAAAACTTCTGATGTGGAAAAGAATATGACATTATTTGTTTATCTGATATTTATAACAAAATATGACAGAATGCTATATGAATCATAAACTACATACTCATGTCTCTATTATGTTCATGTTTACTTAAAGAAGGAATATTATTTAAATATTAAAACCATAATTGGAATTGGCAGATTTTGCGAAAGCGTCTCCCAAGAAAATTTTGAAAATAGTCAAAATAAAATCTTACTAGATAATGTGGAATAGCATCTTAATAACAAAAAAGTCTATAAGATATATTATTTCTGATTTTTACAATTTAACCTATACCATAATCATTATGGTAACTATTATTATTTTTGATGAATCATCAGTGAAAGTACACTGGATTATGCCTGGCGCTTTGAGAATATTAGACGAATCTGGTGTCAAACTGGCATTCTGATAAATACATGGAGAAATTTGGCAAACGCCATCTGCCTGCTACAGATGGCGCTTGCCAAGTTTCTACATATACTGCTGCTGCCGAGTTGGTACAAAACTCGTCTAATATTCTCAGAGCGCCAGGGGTATACTTGCACTGATTATTTCATAAAAGGATGATAAAGATATTCAGTTCCCGGACAGCCTGGCGTATCCAAGAATAATTAGATCGTAATAATTCTATCAAGATATCTTGTTAAAATCCATAAAAACGAGCAGGATAATGGCCAACGAATGGAAAGTACTCATACTTATTGATTTTAAAATTCAGACCAGAATTGAGGAAGTATTTTTGCTTTGACAAGACTTCCCATAGCACCACTTACAATATTTTTTTCTGTTATTTCAGTTTATTACAATATATCATAGTCGGACATTCAGTACTTTATATGACAGTATTAGTTGACATGCAGAAGGGGGTTCATGGGCTTTCTCTTTTGAATTTAATTACACGATTAATGTTTAACTACTGAGGTTTTGCTTATAGACTGATTATTAATTACAATAATAATATACCAAAACTTTTGTAATTGAAGTTAACTTACCGGTAAACTCCAGAAGTACCTTATATTTATTCCTATTTTAAAATGAAATCTTGTTTGCTTTATATCTTACATAGATGAGTTTCTCAGGAATCTTTTGGTGTTATGGGAGATCCTGCAACAACTATGCGCGATCCTTTCTTCTACCGTTGGCATGGCTACGTGGACGACATGTTCCAAAAATTCAAATCAACCTTACCAAGATATACAGTAGAAAGGGTATGAAGCACCTACTGACTTTGAATATATATATATATATATATATATATATATATATATATATATATATATATATATATATATATATATATATATATGTATATATATATTTTTTTTGTTATTTAATAGACTTGTTCCTCTAATACATTAATCATTCATTACAGATCAACTACCCTGGCATAACCATAACGAATGTGGAGTTACAGAGCGATGGAGCTCAAAAGAATGTATTCCAAACGTTCTGGCAACAGTCAGACATCGATCTGTCTAGAGGTATGGACTTTCAGCCGCGCGGATCGGTGTTCGTCAGATTCACTCATCTTCAACACACGCCATTCGCTTATAAAATTTCTGTTAATAACGAGACAAAGAAGATGAGGACGGGAACTTGTAGAATATTCCTTGCGCCGAAGTTTGATGAAAGGGGAAATCCCTGGCTGTTCCGCGACCAAAAAATAATGTTTATTGAACTGGATAAGTTCAGAGTAACATGTAAGTAGAAATTAACTTGTTGTATATTAAATTGTAGTAGTAATTTGTTGCAATAAGTACCCGTCAAGAAATAAAACCCGCCAAGGGTAGGATTCGACATTTTTGCCGGATGGGAACCGAACGACAGACAGCTGTTTCGAACTTAATAGTTTTTTTCAGTGCCGTAAATGGTACGCCAATCCAGGACAAATTCCGAATGAAATCTGTGGAGTATATCTACATCGATACGATCTATGTCAATAACATATAAGTCGGCAATAAGTATCAACTTTGCAATAAGTAACATCGTTATTCATTTGTTGCAAATAAGTTACAATGTAATGTAATACTTACGATTCTTATAAAAACCTCTAATGTTTTATGGAAAAACCTCTAATGTTTTATGTTTTCATAGAAAAACATTTTCCATTTTTGGGTAGGTACCATTCTCTGATATTATCTACTGAAGTATGCACAGACAGATGCAATGAAGTACCGTTTGTGATTAAAAGATATATGTCGTATTTGTAAAAATGTTACGAACATTGTCTAGTTTGGTAGTTTCTAGTTTAATGAGAATATGGTGTTGATTATTCATCATTCATCAAAAATGGTATTGTCAAAGTAGTTCGCTGTAAAGTTATTTGGATCAGGTTTAGCAACCATTGGTGTATAACTGACCGTTAATGTTAATTTCAATATAATCATTATTCTCTTCAAATGATCAGTAGTGCAAGTTTCAGTTAAAACTAAACGTCCCACATTCAGATGTTGAAGGCTTCTACAGGTTGGTTCGATGAATTTTTCTTGGTTTCTAGATTGGATAGATGGAGGTTCATCCGTCCATCTAAGTGATTACACTTGGACTGATGCAAATTACTTTGTCCAGGTAATTCTCTGTACCATCTTTGGGTTGCGGCTGCTCTAGGAACTGTTCAGAAAACTAGAAATAATTTCTCTTCTTATTTTTTACGATTATATTATGATCTCGCATAATATAGATGACATATGTAGAAGATAACTCATTCATTTTCTCAAGGCATTAGGAATTTCTCGTCAAGCATCCTTTCTGCAATGAGTATTTAACCAAACCTAAGTTGAAAGTTTACGAAATATTGGAATAGTATTTTTAATCGACATACAGTATAAAATTATTTCATTGCAATCGAGAAAACACACAAATATGTTTTAGTGAAATCTGGGAAACATACCATAACCCGAAATTCGACCCAATCTTCCGTAACGATACCGTTTGAACGAACCTTCAGAGACCTAAACACAAATAGACCAACTGGTGGAGATGCTTTAGCCCAATTCAACTTCTGCGGTTGTGGTTGGCCGCATCATATGCTGATACCAAAGGGAACTATCGAGGGAATGCCATGCGAATTGTTTGTGATGATATCCAATTACGACGATGATAGGGTATGTATAGGAATTCGATATATTTCAAAAGTAGTTACATTTCAAAATAAAGTAATTATTAGTTATGCATTTCATAAATTCGTACTTCTCTTTTACAGGTTGAAGATACCGGGAGAGGAGTATGCGATGATGCTGAAAGTTACTGTGGAATCAAAGACAAGCTGTATCCAGATCGTCGGTCAATGGGCTACCCGTTCGACAGACAACCCAGAGATGGGGTTAATACATTGAGCCAGTTCTTGACCTCGAACATGAAAGTTACTGACGTCACTATACAGTTCCAAAATCGCGCTGTCAGACCAATAGCTAGAAACTAAACAATCGATAATCATCAGGAGGAATATATGATATTATTTTGTGACAACCTTTAAGATAGCTGTAGAGAAATTCTGATTTGTATTTTATTATATCTATATAAATCATAAACTATATATGTGTTTTTCTAAACAAAAGGGCTGCCTCTAAGTTGGTATACAATTAAAACGTCAAGAGAGAGAGCCAATTCGCATTTTGTGGAATAACTCCACTATAATTTTGATAAGAGGTTGACAAGATTATTTAATTATAAACAAAAGTTGGGGCGTTGAAGAAAATTAATTTGCTAGTTGGCCGGACTTGTAAAGTGAAGAAAGACATAACATCGAGCTCACTTCGATTAGCATGTGTAACTATTTTCCGATTATCTCAACTTGATTGGCGAAGCTCAGATGGGGTGCAATGCATCGATACTTAGTACAACATCGATTTCTTAGATCGAACTTTCAGTATGTTGAGATACTTTGCGTTCTCTCTGTGCATAAACTTCATTATATTAATGGTCTCTATAATTTACGAATTTATCATAATATAACTGTTTATACCATCAAGTTGTATCCCATTAGTACCTCACAAATGGTTCTTCTAGTTCAAATATAGAGTTCTTAGATATGCCAAGAAGTTAGGCTTTGGTTTACACCATAAACTACCAATATTCCTTAATTGTATTGCATAATTAATATTTACTTGCATATGTGTTAGTTCATAACAGTCAAGTAAACTGTACTGTACATAATAGGTATATTCTACAAAACATAAATTTACATTTACTTGTTATGTTTCGTTAACCTTCAACACTTCTGGGATTTTTAAATTGGAGCAGAAGTGTTCATATTTCAAAGAAATTTCCATATCATTGCACCTCCCTGAAGTAGGCGATGACTTTTCTTTCTCCATTTTGTTACCTGCCACAGAATTTCTCATATTCTTACCGTCAATCATCATCAGTATCGATAGTAAATTCTAAACCAGGTCGTATATAGAGCATGATTAATGGTCACTATTTCTTGAATCTAATAATCCTTCAAAATTCGCCAGCATTGTGAATAAATTATTTAGTTCCAGATTATAGTCCATTTTATTCCATAGTAGATAATATTTGATTAAGTGATCACAGAAACGTTAATAAACTCGATGTTATAAACAACATCTAATTTGACATTTGAAATGAAAGAATTATATTTACCAAAAGGTTGTTGTGTAACAAGGTTATTTCCTCCAATAATATCAGAACACTGTTATTAGAAATTACTATTAAAAGCATACTCCATATATTTATCTCGTTGCGATTTGCCTAGTCTGATCTGAAGCGAATAGCGTCCAACGAGCTAATCTACACAAATCAGTTTAAAGTATAGCTGAAAAAATATTGAAAACAATTATATCATGTTTCTTTATTACAGGGACGGCCATAATCAAGTACCCGATTTGAGGCGTTCGTAATTGTTTTATGTGACAGCTTTCGTTAGTTTACTTTTGACATTTCTCCAGTGCACATATTCAAGTTTTATTATGAATCGATATACACTAGAAGAACGTGCAGAAATAGTATTTTTATTTATTAAAAACAATGAATCGGTTATTTCAACACAGCGAAATTTTCGCCGAAAATATTCTCACCGTCCTGCTCTAACTGCAAAGAGAATACGCCGCTTATGTCAACAATTTCGGCGTAGTGGGACAACGGCTGATGCAAGGCATATTGGACGACCACGAACAGGACGCTCAATTGAAAGTATCCGGCGTGTAAGAGAAAGCATTGCAGAAGATCCAAGAACGTCAACAGAAAGACGCGCCACACAATTGGGCATGTCTCAGACGTCCCCGAGGCGAATTTTGAAGTCAGATTTGCACCCACTTCCATACAAAATCTAGGTGGCACAGCAACTTCTTCCCAGATACCATGAACGACGCCTGCAATACTGTCACAGTCTCCTAAACCTTAACGACAATATTGACGATTTTCCACATAAACTGATTATGACCGACAAAGCTCATTTTCACTTAAATGGATTTGTAAATAAGCAGAATTACCGCTACTGGGGTACAGAAAACCCTCGTATTCTTCAGGAAAGACCACTACACCCTTCACGAGTCACTGTATGGTGCGGCGTCTTTGCCCAAGGTGTAATTGGTCCATATTTCTTTGAGGACGATGAAGGCACTGCTGTTACGGTCAACGGAGAGCGCTATAGAGCAATGCTGAATAACTTTTTATCACCTCAGTTGGAAGTCCTAGGACTGGAGGATATGTGGTTGCAACAGGACGGTGCGACTGCGCACACATCCAGAGAGACAATAGTCATGTTGCGCAACATGTTCCCTGCGCGATTAATTTTTCGATTTGGCGACTTAGCCTTCAAGATCGCCAGACCTTTCGGCTCCTGATTTCTTCTTATGGGGCTATCTCAAAGGAAAGGTATACGCCAATAACCCTCAGACGCTACAGCAGCTGAAACGTAATATCCGTCAAGAAATAGAGGATCTAACGCCAAATGTCTTGACTCGAATTATGGAACATGCCGTAAAAAGAGCTCAGATGTGCATCGCAGTTAGAGGCGGTCATTTGACTGACATCATCTTTAATTGAGTTTAGGTTTAAACATTAAATACAAATAAATGGCCTACACATATTTTTTTGCTTTTTATTTCCTTGCATTGTACACGGCCGCTACTTAAAATCGGGTACTTGATTATGGCCGTCCCTGTATATTTAAATTAGGCGACTATTGAGCTATGGAGCAATATTTCATAAGATGTCGATTATTATAGTATCATTCAGAAGTTTGAGGCTACTGCTTTATTTGATGATCAACGTCTTTTACTTTTGGCTTGTGGGTACGTTAACTAACAACATTATAGAACCACTCCATGGCATTCCTTCTAAATGGTTATATACCCAAACAAATAATAGTTAAAGCAGCAATACTGGGCTGCTATGAAGTATAGAGTCTATTAGTAGAGACGCTAGAAATTTCTTAAGTTGTGAATTGTTCAGTAGTGTATAGCAAAGCTGCAAAGCACCATGGAAGATTATAGCAATTATAGTACAGAACTCTACATCTGAACTGAGATCTGCTATTGTAGACAAATTTCTTGAATTGAAACAAAACAGTAGATAAAATAGGGTATAAATTGTTATATTCGTATGTGTATGTGTATGTCTTATGGTAGAAAATGTGTATGAAATAGAGAGGATTTTAAATGTTAATGGATAAGGCAATTGTACCATACCTATCAAGGGCTTGTAATATATCCAAAAAGACCGAGGGGTAGTCTTTTAGCTTCCAAACCGCCATTTGCTGTATTTAAAAGTTGATGAATCTGTTCCCTCATTGATTTATAGATTGATGCGTCTTTGTTTGAGTTTTTAATTAGTATTTTTAAATATTAGTATTTAGTATTTTTTCTCTTAAGTCTGAATTAATATTCAGGATACTTCCCTTTAAAGGTTTACTAGAATTCTGCCCTACATCTTCTTAAATCATTTTTATGGCATTGATAAAAAGAAACTTATTAGTCTACGTGATGAGGCTGTTCCAGATGATTGCTTGTTCCAGATTGTTGTCAGAACATTGTCACTTTCTAAATATTCAGGAAATAATTGTATTGAAGTATGGTTACTCTATAGTATCTCTCAGAGAATTCTTACAGTATCTTACCGATGATTAAATTGAGGTCATGTGTTACATCGATATCTTTCATCAAGTTATTTAATTTATCTTAGATATTTAGATAGAGAAGACCAATTCGGGTTTAGGCGAAATAGGGGAACTCGCGAAGCTATTCTGGCGCTAAGAGTAATGTTAGAGAAAACAATGTATTTTAAGAAATTTTTACTTGCCAATTGCTTTTACAGCTTTGGCGAATATTTATGCAATGTATGTTAGGTTTTATTATATTTTCTGACTCTTGTTTTGTTATATCTTTATATTTACCTTGTGTTACATTTACTTTGTGTTTTTTTTTTTATTACTACAAATGTACTTATGTATATGAATGTCAATACATTCTATCCTATCCTATCCTATCCTATCCTATCCTATTCTATCCTATCCTGTCCTGTCCTGTCCTGTCCTGTCCTGTCCTGTCCTGTCCTGTCCTGTCCTGTCCTGTCCTGTCCTGTCCTGTCCTGTCCTGTCCTGTCCTGTCCTGTCCGGTCCCGTCCCGTCCCGTCCCGTCCCGTCCCGTCCCGTCCCGTCCCGTCCCGTCCCGTCCCGTCCCGTCCCGTCCCGTCCCTCCCATCCCGTCCCGTCCCGTCCCTCCCATCCCATCCCATCCCATCCCATCCCATCCCATCCCATCCCATCCCATCCCATCCCATCCCATCCCATCCCATCCCATCCCATCCCATCCCATCCCATCCCATCCCATCCCATCCCATCCCATCCCATCCCATCCTATCCTATCCTATCCTATCCTATCCTATCCTATCCTATCCTATCCTATCCTATCCTATCCTATCCTATTATCCTATCCTATCCTATCCTATCCTATCCTATCCTATCCTATCCTATCCTATCCTATCCTATCCTATCCTATCCTATCCTATCCTATCCTATCCTATCCTATCCTATCCTATCCTATCCTATCCTATCCTATCCTATTCTATCCTATTCTATTATATTATATTCTGTTATATTCTATTATATTCTATTGATGTTGATCTTCCATGTATGAACTATATTGTTAGTCACATATCTTATTTAACTAGACTTTTGTGTCATATTATTATATTATTCATATAATTTTTTCCGAGTCAGTTATTTGTTTCATTTTCACTATTTACCATATATCATAATGTTTATTATCCATGTTTACTGCAACAACCGTTATTGGCATCGAATACCTGTCGATAATAGTGGTTGTTCATCGCCCTTTCTTAAATACTCTTTCTTACTATATCTTGATGAAAATAGTCATAGTCAGTCAAAATTAGATATCGTGTAGTTGTTGAACAAATTCAATCAAAATGTTATTTATGTATCGTTCTGCATTGACAATGCACTTAAAAAAGATGGACACAGTTATTGTTCTGCGAGAAACTGCTATCTAAATATTATTTTTGTGAGGATGTACAGGAGATTCATAAAAAATATGGGGATTATCAGTGTCCCACATTCCCTCTTTTTTTTTTTGAGAATTGACGTAGCCCAAAAAATGGAATTAAGCTTTGTCAGATGAAATGTAAATATATATATATATATATATATATATATATATATATATATATATATATATATATATATATATATATATATTTGAGGTCTTCAGATATAAATGTTAGACTTATCAGATCGTTAATCATTAAATGATTATACAACCATTAGCTATAAATAAGAAGTCTAGACTTCTGTCGGTAGAAGGGTATGATATTATTGCATTTTATATGCAGTAGATCAAGTTGCAAGTTCAAGTTGTTTTTAAACTTGTTCGGTAAGTTCTAAAAGATCAGATGAAAAACTGATCTGAAAACATGTATTTTCTAAAAGAAAACAATTAGCTGACAAATTACGAAATCTATTCAGTCTAATAGGAGGTTTCAATTAACAATTAAATTAATTATTGCTATATAGTACAATTATAAAACCTATGTGGACATATGGTATAAAGAACTATGAAGAACAGTTGCCAACTTTAATATAGATATCATACAAATATTTAAATAAAAAGTACTAAAATGGATCTCAATGTTCCATGGTATATCCGCAAAACCGCCACACCTCAAGATTTTGAAATAATTCCCGTTAACAAAGACAGTAAAACATATCGAAGAAAATAGAAGGATCCATCGAGACTCCTCTCAAACCATCTCACAAGAAACATGATGCAATAGTCGAGTGTAGAGGCAACAATGAAAAAGTCCAGTGACTTGGTGTAATTAGATAGGAAAATATATACAAAAAGTGCAAAATGCTATCTGTTCTGTCCCAGAATCAAAACAGTCGAATAGGTTAAAATAAATTGTGCATATCACTGGATATATTCGGAGCACATCACTAGTTTATATTACTATAAATATTACTTAATGCTTACACGATTATATGAATTTTAGTCAGATTCTAATAAAATTTCGGATGTCACTGCCATAATTGATAGTTGTCAATAATTAACAATTTTTATATGAACTGTTCATCTACTAGCACAGTTTTGGCAATCGTGTCAAAATTTCATGAAATCTAGTTTTATAGGCAGCCATAAAAATTATTTTATTACTGCTAAGCCTATAAATGCTCCAAACTACGTTGACTATTCCCTATTAAATGGCACTATTCAGTTCGAACTAAGAAGTAAGAACTTATGAATCCCTTATACTATACTATACTATAACTATACTATATATTGTACTATAGTCATATAACTTATTCTTACCTTATCTATAGCTAACTGTACCAAGCTGTTTTATTTGTTGGAGAATGAATATCTTTTATGAGAATAGAACTGATGTTTGTCTTTGAATTAGCAAACGTTTATGTAATTTCAGCAATTGAATTGAGGGAAAAGTATAATTAAATTAATCAGTATGGTTATATTTCGAAAATATTATCCCATTGTATGGATTATGTATATATAAGACTTTCTACGAACATTGATACGAGTCAACACAAATGGATGGATAGACCCCATTAGTATAAGACGAATTCTTAAATTCAAATCCATATTTACTTATAATAAAAGCAGTTCAACGAAATACAATTCTTCTACACATTATTAATAATTGTTCAACTGTGTTTCACTTTTTATGTTTTTATATCGTTTTTCTGTAAATTCAGATTCTAATAAAATTTCAGATGTCACTGCCATAATTGATAGTTGTCAATAATTAACAATTTTTATATGAACTGTTCATCTACTAGCACAGTTTTGGCAATCGTGTCAAAATTTCATGAAATCTAGTTTTATAGGCAGCCATAAAAATTATTTTATTACTGCTAAGCCTATAAATGCTCCAAACTACGTTGACTATTCCCTATTAAATGGCACTATTCAGTTCGAACTAAGAAGTAGGCAGATTGAGACCTCGGTAAGAACACTTCCTTAATCCTTTAATTCTTGAAAATGGTTCCAAAATGGGAGCCAAAACGTGAAATAATAATAATTATAGACGCGGTTCAATTCGGACACTAGACTCTTCCATTCATTCCTCCGACCGCGGAAATCTTTCCGAACATATATAAGAGCTAAATATATATATATATATATATATATATATATATATATATATATATATATATATATATATATATATATATATATATATATATATATGTTATATAAAATATATTGTATTGCATTCATTACTCAAAGTAGTTCTCACACTTCTATAACTTTATTATCAGGTAACATAAAACCTTCAGTATGTTATCTGAAAGCCAGACGTAACTTAATACTGCTACGTGTCTTATCATATAACTATATACATTGTAACCAACGTTTATGATGATTTGCTGAAACCTTATAATGTTCTTTCTTTAAAATTAATCTTTTGCCAATTATACTTTAACTTTACTTTCAACAATGTCAGCATAACGAAACTTATAAAGTCGCAGCAAACCCGTTGCATGAGCAGTATAATTTTAATATAGCTTTAGTATAATTTTAGTATTGATATTATTGTTATACTCACACATCTAAATTCTTGTTCGTCCGTTAAGTAAAATAAATTGTTTTTAAAAAGTTTAAATCCAAACTAGTGATTTAACAAATTTGGCGCAGTCGTTGTAGGATTTCACGCGTTATTAGAACACGGATTTGCCTCACTAGTAACGTGGAATTCCAATTCCGAAGTGAAATCAAGAACAAAGCTCAAGAAGAAAAGAAACACGAAACAAGAATACTTCAAAGAAGCAACTTCGAAACACGAAGACTTCAACAAAAGAAACAAGAAACAAATCTACAAAGAAACAAAGAAAACAACAGGGGAAATCGCAGATAGAACACGGACCTGCCCTCACTGTTTGTGATTCTCCTCTGCAAGCCATCCTTCCCGAAGACACCCCGCTTCCAGAACACGGAATTGCCTCACTGGTTGTGGACTCTGGCCGGAAGACGAATGGACAAAATTTGGTAAGTCAAAGAATTGACACGTTACCTTTGAAACATTTATTTATAATTTTAAGAAATATTATACAGGATATAGACCAAAAACTATTATCCTTCCCATCTGCAAATTTGTTTTTATTTAATTGTATTTAATTAAATAACTTTACAATATCTAATTTAAACATAATAATTAATTAACTTATAAAAATGGCAAACGAAGCTATCTTAGAACCTTACAAACTGTCGGAAATTTTCTCAATTGTTCCGGAGTATGACGGAAATCAAATTTTCCTACAAACATTCTTAAATGCTATTAAATGCGCTTTCGACATGGCGGTCGATAATCAAAAAATACTTTTAACTCTCCATGTTAAAAATAAATTACGTGGAAAAGCCGCTGAACTAGTAAATTCTAGGAACCCGTCAACTTGGGAAGAAATTAAATATCTATTAGAGACTCACTTTGGAGACTCTAGGGACCTTACGTCTCTAATTCAGGACTTGCAAAGAATTAATCAACAATCAAACGAATCCGCTTTAAATTTTGTATCCCGCTTGCAAACGCATAATGCGAAAATGCATGCAGCGATTCAGAAACAGCATTTAACCTCTGATCAAAAAACCGCACAATCAAATTTAATCGAGACAATGACTCTTAACACTTTATTGACAGGGCTGGATCCAAAATTAGGATCTATAATAAGAGCAAGTAATCCTATGGATATGCTTCAAGCAATATCCAGGATTAAACGAGAACTTCAATTGTCATACTTTGAATCTCAGAAATTTCAAAAAGCGAACAAACCATTACCACCTAATTCACTAAATGCTAAGAAGATATGTACATATTGTAAACGTAATGGACACACAATAAATGAGTGCCGAACGAAACAACAAAATTCTTCAGCACCTTTCCAAAATTTTTCTAGGCCTAATTTTCAACAAAATTTTAATCAGGCCCAATCATCCAACTTAAATCAAAATTATCAGCGACCTCAATTTAATCCAAATGGAAATAATAGACCGATGAATTCAAATTTCCAACAAAATAATTACCAGCAAAACAGTTTTCAACAAAACAGGCCTTCAGCTATTAAACCGAATCCCAACTATACAAACCAATCAAGACCACCAATAATTCGGCCAAATCCGAATTATAATCAACAAAGAGCTCATCATATGAACGCTCAAATGAACCAAAATTTTGATGATACGGCTCATCAATACGATTCACAGTACACTGATGATACTGCTCATCAGTATAGCTCACATGCACAATATGCTGATGATACCGCTCATCAATATAATTACAATTGCGATCAAAATTATGAACAATATCAAGATTCATATTCAGACGAACCAACATATCAACAAAATTATTATTTTTCAACAGACCAATTTAATTATTCTGATACTGATCAGGATTTTCGGCAAACTACTCAAGCTCAAGATCATCCACCGGATCAACAGCTATGCGAAATAACGGAATTAGAAAACCAAATTCAAATAATGAATTTAAACACCAACCAACAGCAAGACAAACAAATATTCCTATAAATAGAGGAATATCAAGTGCCCTTTTAACAGTAAATCCCAAAAACTTATATTACATTGAAGATGCTACAAAAAAATTTAAAATATTAATAGATACAGGTGCCGGACTATCCATATTTAAGCCAAAAACTTGTGAAAAATATTCTAAACGTTTTCCCGAAAACGTTTTAATACAGGGAATTACCGATCAAAAAATTCTAATTAATGAATCTACACTCGTTCCGTTTACTCTCAACGATCCTCACAAAGTTTACATTCATAATATTGATATTGAATTCGACGGATTACTAGGATCCGATTTTCTAGAACATTACAACTGCATTATTGACATAAAAAATAAACAATTAATTACCAATTTCAAAACTGTACCTTTATTCAAAGCCACAGAAAATTCCACTAATGTACAAAATAATAAAAAACAAAATGTTCAAAATAATCAATTTCTCAACAAAATTTCTATTAACCCTCGTACAGAACAAATTTCAAAATTTCGATGTAATCTTGTAAATACAGAAGCCATATTAACAGCTATGGAAATAGATAAAGTACGACTTCCTAATGCATTAGTCAAAATTAACAATAAAGGAGAATTTCTTACCTCCGTATTAAACGCAAACGCAGTCCCAAAAATAATAGATTTTTCCGAAATTAAACTAGAACCAATTCAAAAATTTTCATTAAATAATTTAAACGAATATAATTCTGAAAATTATACAGATAGACGCGAAGAAATAAGGCAACAACTTCGTCTTGATCACTTAAATGAGGAAGAAAGAGAAATAATTACTCAACTTTGCCTAGACTTTTCAGATATTTTCTATCTCGAAGGAGATATTCTGACATTTACTAATGAGATCAAACACACAATAGACACCAACAATGCTAAACCTACTTTTACAAAGTCGTATCGCTACCCTCAAATTCACAAAGAGGAAGTGAAAAAACAGGTATCGAAAATGCTAGAACAAGGTATTATCAAACATTCAAATTCCCCTTGGTCTTCACCGATTTGGGTTGTCCCCAAAAAGCTTGATGCGTCAGGTAAACAAAAATGGCGTGTCGTAGTTGACTACAGAAAACTCAATGAGTTAACTGTAGGAGATAAATACCCTTTACCAAACATTTCTGATCTTTTAGACCAACTTGGCAAATGTCAATATTTCACCACCCTCGATTTGGCCTCCGGTTTCCACCAAATTGAGATCGAACCCAGTGACATTCCAAAAACTGCTTTCACAGTCGAAAACGGTCATTATGAATTTAATAGGCTTCCATTCGGTTTGAAAAATGCCCCATCAACCTTCCAAAGGGTAATGGATAACATTTTAATAGGAATCCAAAACGAGAGATGCCTCGTATACATGGACGACATAATCGTCTATTCCCCAACAATCCAAGACCATGTTTCACGGCTTACCGAAGTCTTCAAACGTCTTCAAAAAGCTAATTTAAAAATTCAACCGGACAAGTGCGAATTCCTTCGTAAGGAAGTTGCATATTTAGGTCACCTCGTCACCAAAGAAGGTGTAAAACCAAATCCAATTAAGATCGAATGCATCAAAAATTTTCCCCAACCAACTAACCAGAGAGAGATTAAATCATTTCTTGGCCTCGCCGGATATTACCGACGATTCATTGATAATTTCGCCAAAATTTCCAAACCTCTCACTAAATTACTGCAAAAAGACACCTCTTTCAATTTCGATTCAGAATGTTTAAAATCTTTCGAAGATTTAAAACAAACCCTTACTTCAAGCCCCATACTATCGTATCCAAATTTTGACGAGCCATTCCTACTCACAACAGATGCGAGCGCTTTTGCGATTGGCGCTGTACTTTCGCAAGGTCCAATAGGTAAAGATCTACCCATAGCCTTCGCCTCCAGAACTCTCTGCAGTGCGGAAACAAAGTACTCAACAATAGAACGAGAACTCCTCGCTATTGTTTGGGCTGTAAAACATTTTCGCCCATATATTTTTGGTAGAAAGTTCAAACTGATAACAGATCACAGACCTCTTACCTGGCTTTTCTCTATTAAAGACCCCGGTAGTCGCCTAGCACGCTGGCGCTTAAAACTTGAAGAGTACGACTACCAGATTGAATATAAACCTGGCAAAATTAATAAAAATGCGGATGCCTTATCCCGTATCAAAATTAACCATTTTCAAAAATGTGTGGATTTCAAAAACAAAATTTTAACATCAAATACAGACGACGAATCGATTAGTTCAGAAAATACCGAAATTTCACCAGAATCAATTTTACAAGAATTAAATACATTTGTTCACCTATATAAAACCCAGTCACTAATAGACTATTCAAAAATTAAAATTACGAACAATCAATTATTGGACAAAGGACATAAAGACATAATAACGTTTTTCCAAAAAGACAAACTCGAAGACTTACATTATAAAATAATCGAAGATATTTTCGAGGAAAAACCAAATTTTATCCACAATAAAATTAATATAGTCACGAGTAAAACGGTGAAAAACCGAAAATATTATATTGTTTTGTTACCCTTCGACATCGAAGAGATAATCGAAACAATGTTTATTACTCTTTACAAAGACAAAGACATTTTCGAATCTTCAAAAACATATTTCATTGAAAACAATTTAGAATTGCCAATACTCGAAATGTTGTCATTTATTTTCACTGAAAAAGATTTAAACCTAGTTAGTTGCCAAAACATAACTAAGACGCCTGACGAAGATCAAATTCCGATAATATTAGACCAAAACCATACAGGAAAAGCAAATTTACACCGCGGAATAAACGAAACCATTCGGAGAATAAGGAATAAATATAACTGGCCCGGTTTAACTAAAGACGTAACTAAATTCATTCAAAATTGCGAAATATGCCAGAAAACAAAGACCTTACGGAAAAACTTAAGCAATCCACTGGTGATAACTGAAACACCAAGAACGCCATTTGAAAGAATAAATATCGATATATTAGAAATTCCAAAAAGAAATTATGTCTTAACTATTAGGGATGAACTAACCAAATTTACTCAAGCGTACCCATTAGAGGATAAATCCGCTAAATCAACAGTAAATACATTACTCCTTTATTTTCAGCATTTTGGTACTCCGCTTCGTATACATTCGGATTACGGTAAAGAATTCGACAATGTATTACTTAAAGACCTATGTACCTTATACGACATAAAATTAACATTTTCTAGCGTTAGCCACCCTCAATCAAACGGATCTGTGGAAAGATTTCACTCCACACTTTTAGAGATGATTCGTACTAATCAGGCTGAAAACCCTAATGAACATCCATTAAACGTAATTCCTTACGCTGTTATTTGTTATAATAACTCGACGAATAAAACACACGGTTTCTCTCCATACGAGCTAGTATTTGGACATACGTCCAGTCGCCCACCTGAAACTTTGTATAACCAAAAGGAGTTGATTTCAAAATATATACGAGACCTAAATAATAGAATTTCATACTATTATAAAATTGCACGCACAAAAACTGAGCTTCAAAAAGAAAAGGCTAAATTAAGATTCGATAGAAACGTTCCAGAACATCCTACACAATTTAAAATAGGCGATAAAGTCTATGTTAAGGAATCTCAAATTAAAGATAAATTACATAATAAATTTAACGGTCCTTTTGAAATAATAAAAATCTTTCAAAATTCTGCAATTTTATTAAACCTCGAAACGTCACAAACGACAAAAGTCAATTTCGACAGGATGAAACCATATTTTGAGAATTAAATTATTTTCAGGTTTCTTCTGCTGATTGGAGCAGCAGTATCCCAATACACCATTACTCCAATAAACAACACCATTGGAATATATTATCATCGAGACAGCGAAATCGTTGTAACAAATAAACAATGGACTCTTCTGGTTCACAAAAACATTTCATCAATAAAGAACACTTTTGAACATAACGAGAAAATGCTTGAAATTCTCTTACACGCTATTAACCCCACATTTGAAAACATGAACCTTTTTCGAGGTGAAGTAAAAACACACATCAGCTTATTAACCCAAATTTCAAATTCAATTCAAGAAAAATTAAGCGAAATTTATTTTGATACTAAACGTTACAAACGTGGAATTCTCAATGGCATTGGTACAATATTTAAGTCAATTACAGGAAATTTAGATTCCGAAGATGGCGAATACTACATGAATTGCATCAATAAATTAACTAATGACGAGCATCAATTAGAAAATTTAATGAAAAATCAAATCTCAGTAACAACATCCGTCATAAAGAATTTTAACGCTACCATACAAAAGTTGCAAATTGATGAAGCCACCTTCAATAGAGATATAAAAATAATATCAGACGCAATTTATAGGACAGCAGATAAAATTAAAGTAATTGAAGCAAAATTAAGATTTTTAGAAAAATGTGAACTTCTCATGGAAAGTTACCTGTATATCGAGAATCAATTAAATGATATTCTAAATTCAATAACTTTCGCGCGATTAAAAATTATTCATACGTCGATAATCAATCCTGAAAATTTGATAACCTCGCTTCAGGAAATTTCACAAAATTTACACCAAAACAATTTACCACTCATTATAAAATCTTCCAATATTGCCAAATATTTGGATATTATGGAATTAGAAGCATACCAAACTGATTCAGACTTGGTATTTGTATTAAAAATCCCTCTAATAGACCAACAAAGATACACCCTTTTTAGATTATATCCAATCCCTATCCTAAATAATAGAACTGGTCTATATCATGTTTTATCTTCATCACAAAAATACTTAGCGCGTGACGTCGATTCTTTGATGTACATACCCATCAAAAATCTGAAAGACTGTAAACCACTTTTCTTTGGCACAAAGATATGTTCCAATCTATTTGCATACCCCATCGACGACAATGCTATATGTGAAGCCCAAATCCTGAAACACTTGAAAACTTTACCTGAGAGCTGCCAAACTTCAATAATATTTGCAAAAGGCTACAATGTCCAACAACTAACGGACTCATCATGGCTAACAATTACTTCAGAACCACTTCAAATTACTGTAAATTGCAAACAAATAAACACCAAGACAGAGATCATTTATAAAAATTCCATTCTTAAATTGCAACCTGGATGTAGTGCTTTCATAGGAGTGACAAAAATACAAGCTGACCCTAAGAACTTTTCGCAAACCAGTGTTAGTGATCACCCCATTTTAATTCCCTTTAATTGTTGTCAAGGAATCCCCGATGACATCCAAATCCCAAAATTAGAACCATTAAAATTGAATAACTTAAATGTGGAAGACCTCGAGATTGCCAAACACAAATTGGACGAGTATTCTCGAACGTTAGACGATTTGATCAATGAACCATTTGTCACCAAACACATCTCTTGGTTCACTTATTTTATCATTACACTAATAGCAACTCTCATTTTGTTATATATTTTATGTAAATGCCGAAAGAGAAACAGATTAGCAATCGCCCTCACAACAAATTCACCACCACCTCCACCTGGACCTTCTAAACGCTTAAGAGAATCCTTCAGGAGCATCCTGCCCAGAAGAAGACCATCGATCAGATCCAAAGATGAAACCCCAGAGGAAGAAATCGAACTGAACTAATGTTTCTCAGTTATAAATCGGTTTCAAAGACTCTATATATTTTAATTTTGTAAATTTTATATTTAAAAAATATTAATTGTATAATTTAAACTTAACTTAAGGCTTCATATTCTCAATTAACTTTATTATTATTATATAACTTCAATAATCGTTAAATTCATAATTATTAATTTCAATTTTACTTATTTTGAAAAGTTGCTGTATAACACCAACTTTTTGTTAAAAAGGGGAGTTGTTATATAAAATATATTGTATTGCATTCATTACTCAAAGTAGTTCTCACACTTCTATAACTTTATTATCAGGTAACATAAAACCTTCAGTATGTTATCTGAAAGCCAGACGTAACTTAATACTGCTACGTGTCTTATCATATAACTATATACATTGTAACCAACGTTTATGATGATTTGCTGAAACCTTATAATGTTCTTTCTTTAAAATTAATCTTTTGCCAATTATACTTTAACTTTACTTTCAACAATGTCAGCATAACGAAACTTATAAAGTCGCAGCAAACCCGTTGCATGAGCAGTATAATTTTAATATAGCTTTAGTATAATTTTAGTATTGATATTATTGTTATACTCACACATCTAAATTCTTGTTCGTCCGTTAAGTAAAATAAATTGTTTTTAAAAAGTTTAAATCCAAACTAGTGATTTAACATATATATATATATATATATATGAGTTAAATATATATATATAGTAGCTTATAAAATAGCATACTTATATGTGCTAAATGCTCATTCAACATCATTAACCGATTTAGTGACTTTTCCATAGATTAAAAATGTCTCTAAATTATAGTCATATTTAATGTTTAATATCTAATTTTAATTGAATTGCATTAATCTTTTAGAAACTGTACTAGTTTCAAAAATTCAAGTATAGACAACATAAAATTGGAAGAGCCTATGTGGTATTGATTGATTAGAGACGGGATAAGATTATATGAAATTTACTGATTTACCTTAAAACATAACAATAGTCATAACTAAATATAAACAAGACCACAGGATACTACCACAAAATTTGTTATTTATTTATTAAGATATTACTATATAGGTACACAATAACAATGATAAATAAATTTGGCATATGTAATAACATTACTATAAAAGCCTGAATATTTAGATGGTAATATATCATTGTATTAACATCATCCGTTTTAAGTTATTGATGTAAGTTGTATTTCTTTATTGCCTTTTGTTTATCGAATAATTGTGTGCAAATATAAAATATAAATATTTTTACGTATGCTATTTGTATTTATCTAGAAATCGACAGACGTCATGGTTGAGAAAAGACACCTTCTCTTACTATTCGAGCGTCCTCAGGAACCATGTTTCATGATAAAAGGAAGCCGTAAAACGGTTTTTGAACTTCCTTCCGAATATCTGGTAAGGTTCACTTTCGATAATGCTTAATAAGTACCAGTCTCTCTATCACTAGCATAGATTAGCTTGTTTCAATTTGTAAACATGCATATACGTAAATTAAAATAATATGTACAATATATAACAAACGCATGGTATACACCACCAATCTCTTTATTTAAGTCTGAGATTTAGTATTTCAAACTTAGCACACACAGTATACATATAAATCAATTGTTAACATACAAAGTTCAGTTCCTACAGAGATACAAGATCAGTTCTTAACATATAAACATAATTTATTTCTTTGTTCCACCGGAACTTATATTAATTTTCAGTTTTCAATAATAATAAAAACATTTTGCTTCTATTTTATCCAAAATTGAGATGAGTATATTCTCTGTTATTTAGGTAGACTCCTTGTTAATTATGCTTCCTAATGATATTCATGCAAAAACCATTTTGGTAACATAGACATAACAGATTATAGACGAATCATGTGAAAAATTCGTTATACCTTGATTAAATGGGATCCCAAAATGCTTTTGGAGGTGGAAATACTGCTTATGTGACATTGTAAATTGCTTATACGACAAGTAGATTCAGGGTTTGTATAGAATCCACCCCTATTTTCTAATGGTTGTTTTCGTGTGTCATGAAATTTTTAGGTCGATGTACGAAATGTCCGTTCTTGTTTCAATTTTGGAATTTTCATAAAATCAATGTAGTAAATCGACCCTTGCGAACAACGTGGTAACTTTTGTTTTTTGATCTGAAGCCTCTAGAGGCATGCTCTGGAAGTGCTTTTGATATGAGTGAGGGGGCGGCGTAACATTATTACGATTAATAGTATAGCGTGTGCTTTCTTTGACTATTGAAAAATTTTTGTTAGTGACAGTGAAATCAGAAAAAAAGAAATCATTTGTGGGCCTAAAACCAACGTTTCATCATTTTCATCATATTTCATCATATAAAAAATACCATGAGGCTATTACACTTAAATATATACCAAACAAATAACTACTAAAATTTTAAGTACATCTTTACATATAGTACTGTTGTATAAAAAACCCACTCAACTTTTATTTATTTTGGACTTGATGATGGTGTTTTCAGAACGACGAATACCTTCAAGTTAGACCAGAAGTTGTTAGGAAATACAGGGATCTCGCATCTGAGATAGTACCTGTTAAATCAGTACCAGTTCCTGTTCTTGGCGAAATCACTAATATAAGAAGAGATGAAAATTTCAGCCACTTTTTTCCCAAACATCGCCGAATCGGTGGTAAATTAGTAACTATCTTTCTAGGTGAGTCAGAAGTAATATATTAATTTTTATTATGAAATACAAACGACTATATAATCTTATACTACTCTTGGAATACTTGATCAAAAAGTGTATATTGAGAAAAGTGAACTGTGAATGAAAAGTAACAAGTATGACATATTTTTTTGTATGTAGTATGCCAGAAATTTCTTCTGTATACTATGCTATAATTATTTTGTCTTTCATTGCAGAGGCAAGCAACTTAGAAGACCTACTATCAGTGGCGATCTATGTTCGGGATCGTGTGAACCCATACCTGTTCGCCTTTGCTTATGCTGTAGCTTTGCTTCATAGACCAGACACTCAGGACGTGGATATACCTTCCATTGTCCACTATTTTCCTGACAAATTTATCGATGGAAGAGTGTTTGGGCAAGCAAGAGCTTTAGCAGCACTTTCTACCAAAAAATACAGGGTAATATTTCAATTTATTTATAAGGAATATGTGGTAGTAATTAAAAGAAAATGTTTATTTACTACTGCATGTACTCGTATAATTCAAAATTTAAGTGCAGTTAAGTTTTTTAACCATTCAAATAATATTTCTACGTTGTATACAATTAGTACTTGAAAACACATTTTCTGGTGATAGTTGAGTACTTTAATTAATCACTTAATATAGGTTATCTTCTAGATCAAGAAGTAAACAACGGTTTACTTTTAATAGTTTGTAATAGCCTGTAATAGTTTAACAATGTCATATCGTAAAAATATAATACTGTTATTTCCGAATTTGCCACATAGGGTAACCCGAAGAATGTGCCAGTGAAATTATTCATTACGTAGAAATAACTGAACTAAGTCTCTACTACAAATGAAAACTACATTAGAGACATTGCTAGAATAATTTTTTAAGGAATTATCGTAAGAACTTATGAATCCCTTATACTATACTATACTATAACTATACTATATATTGTATTATAGTCATATAACTTATTCTTACCTTATCTATAGCTAACTGTACCAAGCTGTTTTATTTGTTGGAGAATGAATATCTTTTATGAGAATAGAACTGATGTTTGTCTTTGAATTAGCAAACGTTTATGTAATTTCAGCAATTGAATTGAGGGAAAAGTATAATTAAATTAATCAGTATGGTTATATTTCGAAAATATTGTCCCATTGTATGGATTATGTATATATAAGACTTTCTACGAACATTGATACGAGTCAACACAAATGGATGGATAGACCCCATTAGTATAAGACGAATTCTTAAATTCAAATCCATATTTACTTATAATAAAAGCAGTTCAACGAAATACAATTCTTCTACACATTATTAATAATTGTTCAACTGTGTTTCACTTTTTATGTTTTTATATCGTTTTTCTGTAATTAAAAAATCTCATTTTTTTATACACATTAACTTGACATACACTTGTGACGTAATCATTTTATTTTAATCGAATTAATATAATGTATTTCATTTTTCACCTCAGTACTCTTTTTCTGGCTTAAAGGTAATATTGTAGTATATGTACATGAAAGAGTCACTGTGTTGTCGGTAGTTACTTTTAAATACCGACTACCGAATATTGAAATTTCAAATGCTCCAATTTTAAATAATTTACGTATCCTATAATATAATTCGCATTTAATAATGTAATGTAAACTACAGGCGCCTATCGAAGTACCTCCCAAGTACACAGTAAACAATCAAGATGAAAACCATCGACTTGCCTATTTCCTCGAGGATGCAGGTATTAACCTCCACCATCACCATTGGCATTTGGCTTACCCGTTTGATGGACCAGAAATTGTCGTCAAAAAGAACAGAAGAGGGGAACTGTTCCTCTACAGCCACCAACAGATCATCGCCAGGTAACGATTAGTTATTATTTTTCCAAAAAATGGCCAAATTTTTATTTCGTGTGCTATTCTCGACTAATTTCTTTATTGTCTTCCACGCTCAATACTTACGTGCACAGTATATGTTAATTATTCAGGTATAATTTCGAGCGGCTCTCAAACAACCTCAAACGCCTGGAAAGTTTCGTAGATTGGGATGGTCCAATCAAGGAGGGCTACTTCCCAAAACTGGACAGCTTAGTCACAGGACATTCAGTGCCTTCCAGACCGGCCAACTTGAAACTTTGCGATCTCAAAAGGGATTGGGACCAAATCTTCGTGACCGTTGATGATTTAAAGAAATGGAGGGATAGAATTATAGAAGCTATAGGCAAGGGCGCTATTAAAGGCGTAAGATATCAATAAATATATATGATTGAGACCTTTTTCACTTGGTTTTAATTAATAGGCGGATGGAAAAGATATTCCACTAACTGAAGAAACGGGAACAGATCTATTTGGGGACGTGATCGAATCGAGTATTCTGTCGCCGAATAGGCCTTACTATGGCGATATGCACAACCTAGGTCACTTGATGGGATCGCTTGTCCATGATCCCGATGGAAGATACTTTGTAAGCTTTTAATATTTTACTTCCCTAATGGAATAATAATGAATAAGTTCACCGATAGATCAATTTAAATGATCAAAGTTCATTATGACTATTTTTAGGAATCAATTGGTGCTGTAGGTGATGATACAATGGCCGTTCGAGATCCTTTCCTTCATCGCTGGCATTCGTATGTGGAAGATCTTCTTCAACAATTTAAAGCAACTTTACCGGGATATGGTGTTGAGAAAGTAAGTAGATACTATAGTACGATATAAATTAATACTATTGGGATTTTAGGACCTTATAGGGTGTCAAATATATATTTAATATGCTTTACAGAATAACCTATAGAAACTGATTGGAATGTAATTTATTAAGTGTAAATGTGAGATTTTTTCTATTTCATAAAGTTAGACCAACCGTTTCCTTAGAATTAGAGAGAGATATTTTAATTTCAATAAAATTCCTTCCTTAAAATGGACTATTTTAAGGAATATATTAATGCAATGGACTATTTTAAGGAAAATATTATGTTTCTTTTATTATTATATTCTAGGAACAAAATTAAACTATAAATTTTAAATTTAGATACTAATGTAATTCTGTTTCCAAAAATATGTTGTTGGAAAAAAATTAATAAGAATGTTTCAAAATGAAAATATATAGGAAAGTTTTGATGAAATTTCATAGCAGTTAGCCACTTGAGAGAAAAGAAGGATTCAAATTCCATTAGTTTGATAATTTTGTTCTTGAAAAATTAATTAAAACTTCAACACGGCATTGAAATTATAAACTTAACTTAAACAAAAATAAATTTCATAACTGTTTAAACTAACATTTAAAAATGAAGACAAGAGACCAAATTTTTCATTAACATCGAAATATTATCGCTAAACCTGCGTTTTACCAACTAAACTGAAATCCTCAAGAAATTATTGATACCCAGTTTTAATAATCTCCTAATTATGTCAACTTGATTGACGAAATCGATTATCTAGCGATGTACAACCAACCATTCTGTTTCTGGCAAAGTAGTCTACTGTTTTTTGTTATTGTATTGAAACCCACATTTAACCAATTTAATAAAATTTTACTGTTCAAAAATCGTATATGCTTGACAAAGAATTTAATTTTGCTATTTATTTCTTTTCGTTCGCTATTTTAGGCACGAGAAAGTATGAATGATGTCAATTAAAACCCGTTACTACCTTATTGATTTTTCAGTAATTACCTCCTCTTGATAAATCAAGCGATGTTCACCATTTTTGTAAACCAAAATGACGATTTTGTGGATAAAACCCTCTTTAGCGACAAGGCCTATTTTCACATTGATGGGTTTGATAATAGACAATATTGCTGCATTTTGGGTTCAAAAAATCCACGAATGTTTCATGATGCACCATAAAATAAATCCATCCCCAACGTGTCACTGTTTGATGTACATTGTGGTCTGAAGGAATCATTAGACCATTTGTATTTGAAAGCGAGGCAGGTATGCATTAACGGTAAATGGGGAACGTTATCGTGATATGATAACCCAATTATTTGTACCTCAGTTGGAAAATATTGCCCTCGAAGACATGTGGTTTCACTTGCCATACCACCCGTGAAACATCGACGTTCTTGCACGAGTCTTTTCCTGGTCGTATCGTCTTCCATTTTGGTTTGGACTAGAATTGACCACCACAATCTTGCGATTTAACACCTATGGACTTTTTCCCGTGAGGTATTCTAAATTTCAGGTTTACGCCAAAAAACCCAAGAATTGAAGACCGAAATTGAACGTTGTATCAAAGAAATGCCGCCACATTTCTGCAAAACCGTTATTGAAATTTCGCCAGAAGAGTGCTCGTGTCCCACCAAAGCCGTGGTGGCCATTTGCAGGATGTGTTATTCCATACATAATTCCCTATCTACATTATAAGTCAATAAATAATTCAGTACTTTGCTACAGAAAACCATGATTTATTTAAAATTCACATCTAGCACACTTATTGTAAAACGTTTTACTATAGATATATAAGAACGCATAAGAATATATTATAATTATGTCCACAAATCAAAACTTCTTCAAAATTCTTTTTATAAAACCCATATTTATTTGTATTAACAAATTCTCTTTTAGGTCGTTTAAGATTTTTTAACGGATTGTAAGTCGTCAGGTACTAATGTTATTATAAATGTTAACTATTACATATTACCGTACTAACAGTAGTAACATTAATACTATTACAGTATTAATGTTGACTAATTGTGTTGGCTTTCAGCTCAACCATCCAGGTGTGTCAGTCTCAGATGTTGAAGTTACTAGCGAAGGAGTGATACAGAAGAATACGTTCAAAACATTTTGGCAAAAAACAGACATTGATATAACAAAAGGTCTTGACTTTCACAGTCGTGAGCAGATACAGGTTCGGGTTAAGCATCTTCAACACAGTCCGTTTATTTATAAAATTACTATCAACAACGAGAGTCATGACTATAAAACTGGAACTTGCAGAATATTCTTGGCTCCTAAGTTTAATGATGAAGGTAAACCGTGGCTGTTCCGAGACCAGAGACGCTTTTTCATCGAAATGGATAAATTTAAAGTACAGTGTAAGTTTACGTCACAGATTTTATAATATTATAGTTATATATGTAAGCACTGTTATATTGGACTAAATGCTATTTTATTGTTATAATTTATTCCTCTTATGCTTTGAACTAGAATTACAGACACCTATCGTTATTCTAGTAAAATCTGGACGAAATACCATCAAGAGGACTTCAAGAGAGTCATCTGTGACTATACCACATGAGCGGATTTATAGGGATGTAGAAACAATTAGTTCACAGGAACATTATTGTATTTGCGGTTGGCCAGAAAATATGTTGATTCCTAGAGGACGTACAGAAGGAATGCAGTGCGAATTATTTGTAATGATTTCGAACTACGAGGATGATAAGGTAAACGGCATATATCATTTTATTCAAGTTCATTTCAGATAATAATTTAATTTTAAAGGTAAATAAATTACTTCTGAGGATCGAAAATATTGCGTGGACAAACAACTAGTGGCATATTTACCGAAATATACTTTTTTCGCTATACCTTCGAAGTCTTTAATCGACTTCTAAAAATTGACTCAAAATATGAGTCTGAGAAAATAAGTGATATGAGAAAAATATAAGTAAAGCAACTACAACTTTATCTTGATAGAAATGTTAATGTTTTGAAATTGAATTTTTTTATTTTCGAGCTTAAAAACGAGGAGAGGTTTTGAAACCAAATTTATTGGTCGGGAACATCATCGTCTTCATTTTTCGGACAGGAAACTAGATAAACCTAGTTTCGAGCTGAAACTAGCTTAAAACATACATATTCTAAATATCTAATTGCAGTAAAATATTCTTTCAAGAACTAAGGTCCTAAAAGGCGACTTCCTATCATCCAAGTCATACAATTACGTTAGCTACACAATTCTTTAATTCAATGAGGATTCCCTTGAAATCAATATTGGCAGTTATGACGTTCAAGAAAAGAATCACCTAGAAAAAATAACAAACCCTTATCTAGGACTTTCTTCATAACGTGAAGAAACATGATATCTTTGTCAAATTGTTTGCGCCAATTTCGATCATCATCATCCAACTATTGTACTATGTGTACTTCATAAGCATAGGACTATTCTTTTTTACCAATTTCCCAATTATGAAATGTTTAAAACAGTTGTTTGAACCCATTTGGATGGTGAAAATATGAGGATATTCTCGAACTTCAAGCAACGTTTTTAATTTAGTATCTTCAGACTTAAAGATAGGAGACGTGCAGATAAATTTTTGATACAGTCGATTTCTAATATTTAGTAGTAGATTAAGTGTGAATAGTGTATTTACAGTTATTAAATATAGTAAATTGTATATTGTACAGTAACAGTAAAATAGAATAATAACTCAGTTTAGTGATCTGATATGTATTTAATGGTTATTCAGACCCATTCTAATTTAAAATAATCTCTTATGTAAGCAACAAATATTTTATTAAAAATAATTTACCTTTCCCTATCACAAACTAATATTATTTACGTTTTCAATTTCAAATATAAAGGTATAAGTAAAAAGTACGAAATTAATGTTTAGTCAAAATGTCTACCAGATCGCTGATACGAGATACCTCTAAAATATTTTCAATTTTTAATGTAACCCTACTTTACAATTTGATGTTTAACAGCCTCCATCCTATAAACAGTAAATAGGATACTATTACTATGGGGTACCATTGTCCTCGAAAAATTTTAAGCAATTCATTATTGGAAAAAAGTAGGGGATTACAATTTTGAAAACTACTATGATTCTGTCAGAACGCAAACACTTAATCTGAAAAAATTTTTACTTATACACTGAATATCTATGTAGAAAGTATCGTTGATACGTTTCGGTGTGTTCCAAAGAATTATTTAATTGGAACTAACTATATAACTAACTATATTCATAATTTAACAAAATTATGAATATTGTGCACAGATTATGATAAAAAAAAGTTATATATACCTTAACTACCGCCCTTTTAAAAGAATTAAAAGCTCTTTTTAAACAATCCGAATATCCAATGATTAATAACAACCGTTTCGATACACAACTCCATCCTCAAGTTTTACAAGTAAAACCAGTTTTTGTTTTTCTCTGCTACAGATCGAGCAATCAATCGATGGGAAATGTGGCGACGCCGGAAGTTACTGCGGAGTTAAGGATAAACTGTACCCCGATCGCCGGGTGATGGGATATCCCTTTGACAGATTACCCAGAGCGGGTGTTGAAACGCTTCAGCAGTTTTTGACGCCAAATATGAAAGTTGTTGATGTCACCATTAAGTTTCAAGATCGAGTTGTTGAACAGTCCTCATGTAAATGATTCTTACTGGACATCTATTCGTCCAACTATATGGTAAAATATATATTAATAATCACAGGAAAGCAATTTTGCTTTTTATGGTTTTATGATGGCTTCATAATAAAATGCTGCTTATACAATTGTTATTTTAATTGATAATTTCACCTTTTCAATATACAACAGGTCTAGCTGAATACTATGACAACTAGAAAATATATCAGAACATTTATTTATAGTCTTCTTTTATAACTAGAGTTACTCGCAGTTTGTTTAATTTAGTAAAATGTTATTGGTAGAGAGGATACGATGGGCGTTTAGGACAGTTGCTACACGCGAAGCTTTAAAGCTGCAGCACTTTGCTCCGCGCCCATCTGCTATGTTTTCCAAAACGGTGGCTGCAACAATGATACGGTGTGGTGTTGGACTGATCTTAACATTGGAGTTGGTTTGTATTATTGGGTTCGAGTCCCAATGGAAAATGTTTGGTACATCTATCTGAGCAGAGGTGTATATGTTCTTGTCTCTATGTGTAACCTTTCTCTCGGAAGCTTGAGGCTTTAGATAAAGAAGATTAATTTTTATGTACATAAAATTAAAAAAAAAACATATTGAAATAGTTAATTTTGAAACAGGTTATTCCTATATCAATAGAATTACCTAATATTGACTTAGGTCTCAACGTAATGAAGCCATCAATAATTTTCTCTAAATAGAAACAGAGGTCTTAGAAAACTTATTTTAAAAAGTCCCATAGTTCTATTTTTTACTAAAGTTTCAGTAATAAGGACAAAAGTGAAATATCACACTTTTGCGACAATAATTCTGTAATATGAATTCGAAACAAGCGAGAGTTGACAAATGAGACATAATCTCATGGGCAAAGAGATCTTATTTAGTGATAGGCAATAGACGTATAGAATAGAAAGGGAATACCTTTCTCTTTCCTTTAAAGTTTTAAAATCGGCGCAAATTACACTAAATATAACGTAAATGGATCTTCTCAACACGATATCAACCGTTTCTCATCGATATCTATTTTAATGGGAAAGTGTCAGTCTTCTCGTAAAACGTCAAAATCTGTTTGAAATGCAGATTCAAAGGAACAAGTTTTAAATTCTTAGAAAGCCTAGAATTTAGAAGTTACCTAGAGAACCTTAGAATTTAGGGAAAGTTCGAAGCAATAATCGAATTCGTCTGATCTTCTTACGTTCACACGAATTAAAGATTCTTTCTCGAGAAAATTTTTTTTGCGGAAGAAAATCGCTGGACTATAGGAAGGGAATTTTATTGACAATTGAAAAACCTCGAAATTGACCCAAATTACACTGAATGACCTCCTAAATGTGACAGCAATTACCGTTCTCATGAGCCTTCTCAAGCCTTCGGTATTCTCATAAAACCGGAAAAGATTATTCCACCTGACCATAACTTTGCAACTTCATACATACAATGAGAACATTTAGAGTTAGGAGAAATCAGGAAACATCGGTGAATTTCTTCTTACGTCCACCTGAATATTTCAGATTGTTTTCCACAGAACCGTTTGTTTTTTACGGAAGAAAATCGATTGATAAGGGACTTTTAACGAAGCCTCAAAATCGATACAAATAACACTGAACACAACGCAAATGAACTTCCTCAATATGATATTAATCTCCACTTTAATGAGAATTTATCGATTTTCTAGTAAAACGGAAAAGTCTGTTCAACATGAACTACAGATGAATCATAGAGATAAGCTCATAGAGATTAGATACTATGTAGTTCATAGAAATTCTATGAACTACAGATTCATAGTAACAATTTCTAAATTCATACTTACCTAGAGATCCTCGAGATTTAGGAGAAATCCGCAGGCTTGGTAGAATTTGTCTATCCTTTTGTTCATAAACATTTTATGAGATTTTTTGTTATGGTAAATCATAACCATATTTTTCGCATCTCATTAAACGATTTTAACAACTGATGGATGAAAATGACATTGGTCAGATGTAACCTCATTACTACAAGAGCCTCTTGGTCTGTGTCTTAAATTTTGAATAAACTGGTATTTCGAATACTCTAAACAGCCTAACTCTGAGGAATGGCCTGTTTATGCTTTTTAGCTTATAAGCTAAAATAAAAGCTGATTCAATTTAAAATGGTTGATAAATAAACAGTTTTAGAACCTTAAAAGGGACTTTTCCGCACGTAGAACATCTCTATCTCGAAATTGAGTGACCGAGAAAAAGTAAACCAACACATAAATGCAGAATATCTGTTTTATGCGACAGTTTTATTTTTTTCAAATAGTCCACCCTTGTGCTTTTTCATGACCACTGAACAGGGTGGGGTGTGTCCTATCTACCTCAAAAACAGTAGATGTCGTCTGGTAGACGTCCCTAATCAGAATCAGTTGAAACCCGATCGATCCAACACGATTTAGTTGAGTGATCGTGCTAACAAAAAAATTCTCAAATAGTCCACCATTGTGCTTTGTCATGACCCATGAACATAGTAGAGTGTGTTCTATCCACCTCAAAATCAATAAGTATCGTCTGGGAGACGTTTCCGATCAGAACCCGTCAAAACCCGATCGATCCGACACAATTTAGTTGAGTTATCGTATTAACAGAACAAATTTCTCAGATAATCCACCATCGTACTCTCATGACTCATGGACAGGGTGGGGTGTGTCCTATCCACCTCAAAATCAATAGGTGTCGTCTGAGGGACGACCCCGATCAGAGTTAGTCACTCCCGATCTATTCGACACGATTTAGTTGAGTTATCGTTCTAACAAAAGACAATTCTCAAATAGACTCAAGGGTGGTGTGTGCTATCCACCTCAAAATCAATAGGTGTCATCTGGGAGACATTTTCGATCAGGACCAGTCAAAACCCGATCGATCCGACATGATTTAGTTGAGTTATCGTGCCAACAAGAAATTTTAATGCCGACGACAACGACGATACATACACAGCAAACATTTTTTAGAACCCATTTTTTTTGTTTTTAGGTCAAAAAACGAAAAATTAACCCAAAAATGTTTTGTTTTTTCACTTTCTCTTTACACGATTACATTACTTTTCTGCTAGTATAATAGTGGAGTGAGGAGAAGTAAAAATATATTTCTATTCAGACAATGATCATATTCAGATTATGATTCCGACGATATTATCTCACAGTATCGTGCTTAAAGAAAAGATTGAATCTTCCAGTGGAAACTGAAGGAACATTACCGAAATTAGCAAACGTTGTAGAATGTAAATACACAATTGATTTTGAAGAGCAAGTAGCCGGGATTAATCTACAAGTTACTAGTTGTTTAAAATAAGTTACGTGAATTTTCATCTTTCCTTTTTATGTATTTTAGTTTGTATGTATTTAGAGTGAATTTAGTTCTTTTATGTGTTTACTTATAGTGTTAGAAATTGCTATACTACTAATTTTGAGTATTGTTTACTATTTTTAAATGGATTATCTATCTAAGTCTTAACTGATTAAGATTACTAGAGTTTTACTGTATTTCATTATTTAATAAATTAAAATATGAAAGCTTAAAAAATAAACAGTTTTAAAATCTTAAAACGGACTATTCCGCACACAGAACATCTCTATCTCGAAATTAAGTGGCCGAGAAAAAATAAACCAACACATAAATGCAGAATATGTGTTTTATGCGACAGTTTTACTTATTTCAAATAGTCCACCATCGTGCTTTCTCATGACCCATGGACAGGGTGGGGTGTATCCTATCCACCTCAAAATCAATAGATCGTCTGGTGGACGTCCCTAATCAGTCGAAACCTGATCGATCCGACACGATTTAATTGAGTGAGCGTGATAACAAAAAAAAATTCTTAAATAGTCCACCATTGTACTTTCTCATGACCCATGTACATGGTAGAGTATGTTCTATCCACCTCAAAATCAATAGGTGTCGTCTGCCAGACGTCCCTAATCAGAATCAGTCAAAACTCGATCGATCCAACACGATTTAGTTGAGTTATCGTGCTAACAAGAGTAAATGCCGACGATAACGCCAACCACAACGACACACATACAGCAAACATTTTTAAAAAACCATATTTGTTTTTAGGCCGAAAAACGAAGAATAAACCCAAAAAAAATTTCAATTTTCCTTTACACGATTACATTACTTTTCCGCGTATAGTAGAGTGCGGAAAAGTAGTATGTATTTTATTACACAAGCAACATAATAGTATGCATGATACTCAAGCGATAAAAAAATCAGGGAGATATTCTAAGAGGGATGAAATATAAATTCATAAACTAATTCTATTCTTTTTGAAGTTCTTCTCAATAAATCTTCTGAAACATCTTATTATTCAGATAGAATTTGCTGTTTAAATAGTTTAATATATTTTTTGAGAGAAATTATATCTGGAAAAGTAGATCTCATTTGATGGATCTTCATCAACTTATACACCTGTTGTCAGAATTATAACTTAGTAGCATATTTTTTACATTCGCTGGTGTGAATTTTCATATCAGTAGTGGAGTGAAATCAACATGATGTCTGGGTAAACTTCACCACCTTTTAGTCGATTTTACAATTTTTACTATCCATATTGTAGAATAATGGAAAACAAAACACGTTTAAAGTAAAATATATATTATAATATTTTTCATTTTAATATACACAGTTAATTTCTTTATTGCAATAATGAAATATTGATGTATATTATATGTACATGTATTCTAATCTAAGTATAGAAATTAATTATAATTTGTATAATGATTCTTTGCGTGTGCGTCACAGGTAACAATCGTATGAATCAATCAATTGACATTTTTGAACAGTGTCGTGCCGAGAACACATTTTAGGGTAACAGTTAGTACAACACAAATCTGTCAACCTATGATAGAGTGATGAAAAGGTTCTCCACAAAACATTCAGTGGATGTGATATTTCCATCAAAATAAATGAAGTAAATTCAAACAAAAATTAAAAGAATTGCAGAAATATTGAGACGCCAATGAATCAAATTATACAATAAAGCTAAGACGTGACTTCATAATTGCATTTTGTTCGGCAAATTATTAACTGTCTATGCCGTACGTAGTTAATTGAAACATATGTCGCTAGACATACGTGCTAGTAATTGTGGCATATTAGTAATAATTGCGAGTGGTGTAGCATGTGATCCGTGCGTCGTCACTAAATTGTTGCACGCCCAGAGATCCATTATATAAACTGTATATATTCCTGAGAAATGCAAGTAAATTCCTAACTGTCATATTTGAAATAGTAATTGTATTATAAAGCTTCCCAATTAGATATTATGATTCTATCCTAAAGTGATTATTATTCTGGGTTAATGAGTAATAAATGTGCCTCCTTGATATCCAGATGGATTTGAATAGTTTTCTAATAATTGTTCTTATAATGAGTTGGTGAGGGGAAAGAAGGAGAATTTGTAGGTCTTTATGGATTAGGAAACAGAAATGAGAGAGGTAGCAGACTGATAGAATTCTTTGAGAAGCACAAGATGGTAGTCGCGAACACATTGTTCAAGAATCACGTTAGGAGGCAGTACACCTGGAAAATGTCAGGAGGGATAGACACGTACCAGATAGACTACATTCTGGTTAGGAAGAGATTTAGAAATCAAGTAAAAGACTCTAAGAGTTATCCAGGAGCAGATGTAGACAGCGACCACAACTTGGTAGTCATGAAAGCTAGATTAAAGTTAAAAAATCTGAAAACCCGGAAGAATAAGAAACGTATAAATGTAGACATATTGAGGGATCAAAATATGAAAGATAAGTTCCAGGAGAAAACAGATCAATTAATATATAAAGCGAGTAATGACGAAATCAAGAACGCAGAAACTGAGTGGGAGGGTATCAAGAATAGTCTAGATTCCGCGGCTACGGACGTTTTAGGACACGAGAGAAGGGAAGCTAGGAAGCCCTGGATTGCGGACGAATTCTTAAACTTAATACCAAAGAGACGAGGCTGTAAACACAGACGAGACGAGCAATGACTGAAAACTTATAAATCAATAAAGTGGGAAATCATTAGAAAGTCTAGAAAAGCGAAAGAACAATGGATAGAGGATAAATGCAAAGAAGTAGAAGATAAGCTCCAAGTAGGTAAGACCGATGAGGCTTACAAAATAATTAAGAGGAACTTCAGGGATATAGGAGCAATAAGTAGAAACGTTAGGAGTCAATCGGGGGACATATTGATCGGAAGAGAGGAGAAAGCGGATAGTTGGAAGCACTACTTAGGAAATTTATACGAGGGTCAGGAATTAGTAGAGATATTAGAGGAAGAATCTAGCATCGATAGAGAAGATGTAGGAAAACCTATATAGAGAGAGGAATTTGAAATAGCACTAAGGGGGCTAAAGAACAATAAAGCGCCGGGTGTAGATAAAATACAGGCGGAAATTTTGAAATGTGCGGGACAGAAAGTAGTAAATAGGATGTTTGAACTGGTAAAATACATATACGAAACGGGCGAGATGCCGGAGGATTATAAGAGGAACATTATCGTTACTATACCGAAAAATAGAGGAGCCGACAAATGCGACAACTTTAGAACGATTAGCATAAATTCCCATGCGTCAAAAATCTTAACCAGAATAGTGCAGAAGAGGATGGAAATAGAGCGGAGAAAATACTAGGAGAGCCACAATTCGGGTTTAGGCGAAATAGGGGAACTCGCGAAGCTATTCTGGCGCTAAGAGTAATATTAGAGAAAACTATAGAAAACGGAAAGAACGCTTATATAGGATTCGTAGATTTAGAAAAAGCTTTTGATAATGTCGGATGGGAAAAAATGTTCGAGATACTAAAGAGCGCGGGAATGAAGTATAGAGATAGGAGAGTAGTATACAATCCACACAAAGAGCAAACTGCTGTTATAGAAGTAGAAAGGGAAAGAAGGGAAGTAGGTATTAGGAAAGGAGTAAGACAAGGATGTAGGCTATCGCCACCAATTTTTAATCTGTACATCGAAGAGGCGATTAATGTGGTAAAAGATAGCTTTTAACAAAAAGAAAGTAATTTTATGCTCGGGGGTAATACACTTAGAAACAAGGAAGAGATTTTTGAAAACGTATGTACGGAGCACGGCACTATACGGTTGCGAAACCTGGACGGTAGGGGAAGCAAGTAGGAAGAAATTAGAAGCTTTTGAGATGTGGTGTTACCGAAGAATGATGAAAATACCGTGGACTGATAGGGTTAGATACGAAGAAGTATCGGAGAAAGTCGGCGAGAAAGAAGTATGTGGAAAAACATAAAGAAGAGAAGAGATAGAATGGTAGGCCACTTGCTGAGACATGAGGGAATAGTCTGCGATATTTTGGAGGCAGAAATAGGAGTGAAGAAATGCAGAGCTGGGCCTAGATTAGACTACTGCTCGAAAATAGTAAGGGATGCAGGTTGTAGCACAATTAGAGAAATGCGTAGGTTAGCACAAGATAGGAGACGCTGGAGGTTAACGTGCAACCAGTCTTAGGACTGATGACCTAATGATGATGATGATGGAGGAAGTTAAAGACTTATTTAGGAAGTAAAATAAATTGGGATGGAAGAAGCGATAAAGACATAAAACAAAGAATAGCGCAGGGTCGAGTAGCTTTTAACAAAAAGAAAGCACTTTTATGCTCGGGGGTAATAAACTTAGAAACAAGGAAGAGATTTTTGAAAACATATGTATGGAGCACGGCACTATACGGTTGCGAAACCTGGACGGTAGGGGAAGCAAGTAGGAAGAAATTAGAAGCTTTTGAGATGTGGTGTTACCGAAGAATGATGAAAATACCGTGGACTGATAGGGTTAGATACGAAGAAGTATTGGAGAAAGTCGGCGAGAAAGAAGTATGTGGAAAAACATAAAGAAGAGAAGAGATAGAATGGTAGGCCACTTGCTGAGACATGAGGAAATAGTCTGCGATATTTTGGAGGCAGAAATAGGAGTGAAGAAAGGCAGAGCTGGGCCTAGATTAGACTACTGCTCGAAAATAGTAAGGGATGCAGGTTGTAGCACAATTAGAGAAATGCGTAGGTTAGCACAAGATAGGAGACGCTGGAGGTTAACGTGCAACCAGTCTTAGGACTGATGACACCATGATGATGATAATGAGTTGATTTGGTCCTTACTGAAAATGAAAATTATAATTTAAAGTATTTTGCTACAAATCATTTTGAAATGAAAATACAGTATACTCGTTTCAACTTTTTAAAGGAGAATAGCAGGAAATTTGTTCTCATGGAATGGCATTGATTACTTATGGTATGGTGTATTTATGATGTGTTGCAGCTGCAACACACTTCCCTTTTTAAGTATTATAAATGATACGTATAAAACGTTGAAAACTGGCTTGAGACTTTTTTTAAACTATATGTTTACATAATTATTTGTTGTTTAATATTGTACTGTACTTTATATACAGCGCTGTATATTCATTAGTTCATACTTGGTATATGCATGGCTTACTAATAGAAATATGCAGTTTGTTGAATAAAAGCTATGAGTATTAAAGATGCAAGTGCTGACTTAGCACTTCAGATGTACGGGATGGTCTCAGAATATGCAACAACATTTCGGCTTCCACAAGGTTACTCGAGTGGAATGATGCAGTAACCGATACGGCACTCAAGGTGGGTAGGTTTATTAATTAAATACGTTTTTATGTCAGGATTTGTGTTCTCTTGTTTTTTGAAAATGTTTTTGAATTGTATAACCTAATATTACTTTTTATAGTTTTCTAGCATTATTTTCCTATACAAGTATGTCTACCAGTAGCAAATATTAATACGAAATAAATAAAATAATCCCACGTATGCTACTAAGACTAATTTATTAAGTATTTGATCCAACAAAATTCAATTATTTCGACAGAAAAAAAAACAAACACAGACGTGTAAGAAATTGCGATAAAATGATTGTTAGCTACTACCATATCGTTATTTTTAAAACAGTAATTGTTTGTGCCGAAATTGTCTATTTCTATTACATTATCTATATTTGAACCACAAGCCACAAGCTGAAGTTTGGAGTCTAGAAAAACAACTGCATAACAGGATGACCAAACTGTCTATCACGAATATAACCTATTTCTTACGATGTTATATAAAACCGGCAATTCGCTAAATCAGTTCAGTTTCATCAAGTTCTGTCCATAGGTATTTTTATTCAACACCATAAGCATATCAATGGAGAAGGAAAATCTTCTCCTGTTGCTGGAGCGCCCCAAGGAACCGCTGTTTTCGATAAAGGGAGAGGACAAGAAGTTGGTTATATCCGCCCCACCTGAATATTTGGTAAATATTATATTGTATATAATATAAAGATTATTTATATTATTAGAAATAACCAACGTTTGTTTTCATTAATAACCGATTTTTCAAAAGACTATTTCGATATAATATTACAAATTTTAATATATCAAGTGTTAATAAAGTATGTACAAACTTCAAGGGGTAATTTTAATATCTGTGTTTCAATTACTAAGCTGACAATCACATGATAAAAACTGTCAGTACCTATTACCGGACCCTTTATAAGTTTGACACTCCGTATCCTAAAAACGAAGCATTACTGGACCTATGTTTATATAAACTTTTCATCACTCAAGGAATTACTCCTTGAAGTTTGTGTACATGCTTAATTAACACCCTGTATACAATAATAAACAATAACAGCTCATTGCTTTGGTTCTTACATTTTATTTGTTTATCGTTGCTTTTGTTCATTTGATGTATTTTGTGATATTTGTATGTATTTGTCTTATATAATTTATAATTAATTATATTTTATCAAGAAATATAATAATATTCTTAAATCTTAAATTCTTAAAACTTTAATGGGATTTACCAGTATGAGATATTTCAAAATCACAGGATATTTTTATATATAGTTGACCAATGGTTGACTATTCTTATTGTTTGACCTTGGAAATTATCAGAAACTGTAATAACTCTCCAACTGTTTGTAACTTTTAACTATAATTCCAAAAGGATGTTTTCTATTATATACAGTAAAGCCATTGTAAGTTTGGGAACTAAGATTGCAAATCGAGTTAAAATAGCTTCCATATTACCTAATTACTCATTTAGGAAAAATACGAGTATATTAGCAAGTAGTCTCGTATGAATATAAATATTACATTCTGTGGAATTTTGAACTGCTTTTCTGATTTTTAAAAATAGCAAAATATAAAATAAAAAAAATAATAAAATTAAAAATCCGAAACTAATATTGGAATAATACATACACAATCCCAATTTTGTAATTTTTACATTTACTTTATTGATATTTTCCAAGGTAATTGATTACATAATTTAAGTTTCTAATTCTAGAGTTTATGGTATATTTAACAATTTATAATTGACTTAAATTCAACAGAATCAAATACAGTGTTGAACATTCCAGTGACAGAAACGACCCTAGTCAAATATGAGTATTGAACCATTTTCAAATACGCGACATTCAGTATGTTATTAAGCTTTCCTTGTTTAATTACTGCGAATATATGTTACACATCTTATATAGGATGTCCCAGTTGGAACTATAGGATTTGAATTGCGCTAAATAATAAAATTTCCATAAAACAGTTGTCCACAAACTATTCATTGTTGAATTGTTAATCGCGACATGTTGACGTCGCATAGTTTTGTAGATGACAGTGGTTAAATATTGACAGTTTATCTTTGACTGACCACGAATGGCACGCAATTCAAATTATATAGTTCCAACTGAGACAGTCTATATAAACGAATATGACAACTATGAGTATTTATTTTTCCAACCTTAATTGAAATTATTACAAAATACATTAGGGTTGGTGCTGATTATATGATACATTAATGACATGCCGAGCTTGCCTTGACTGCTGTACGAGTATACGTTACTTATCTGATTTGTATTATAAAGTTGTAAAATACTATAGCAAGCAGTCAGCAGATGATGGTAAAAGCAATGTATAATATATAGTCTACGGTCTACAGACTTCGCCCTTAAAAAGAGTTCTTTGATATGATGTTTATTATTACTATTATATAGAGAACATCTTATTTTAAAGGGGAATAAACAAAAGACAAATATCTTTTAATTAAAGAAAAGCAGAACTTCTAAGCTATATCCTACTTACTATTACTAAAACTTACTACTACTAAGTGATGCCTCTGTTGATGTTAATAAGTAAGCAGTTCTGTTTTAGATTTTCTTTTAAAATTTTTTGTATTGCAAAATTTAATAACATTACAAACGCAATATTTTTCACTAAATAAAAATTGGGTAATTCAGTGAGGTTTCTTATGAGGTTTCATATGCATTCTTATTTTTTTTATTTAACTTTAAACGTGGTAACTGTAAACTTGTACAAAATTACTAATATCCCAAATAATAATCATCAAAACAAGATTGCTAATATTTTTAAAATAAAGTAAAGCTGTTAATATCAAAGAGATGCAAAAAATACGTAGTATTATTAATTTATGAGTAGTCCCGAAGTACCACAAGTGAAATAATGAAGAATGGAAATTTTTTTAGAAAACCTTACCTGAAATTAAAAAGATAAACACCTGTAAAAGACCTGTAGCTATATATAACAAAAAGGAATAATTTTGCAATAGATATTTTGTATTAGAACATATGTATTTTCTATCATAGTAACATTATAAAGATCTTAACATACCATAAAATAATTTACAGCTCATTTCATAGTATTGTTTCATCAAAGTCAAAATTGTGGTACACTTTGAATTAACATCCTTTATTTATTATGCCAAATTGTAAAACTGCGAATAGCTATACAACTACAGCCATATAATTGGCTAAGAACCCTGACAGATAAAACTTTCGTGCAATATATGATATTCTTTTTTAGAATGATAAAAATAGACCTTTTGGATCTTCTGTTGTGAGTAGGCTGGGGGAATCTATTGACGATACAATCGATGTTCCAGAAATCACTATTCCTAACATGGAAGACATCGAGGAATTAAAGCGAGATGAAGCATTTTCTCATTTTATAGACAAACATCGACGACTGGCTGGACGACTCATCGAAATCTTTATGGGTAATCGCACCAATTATAAATTGTATAGAACCGTGGATTATTCTCACCAATATCCATTACTACTTATAGTTATAGATTTACTTTGGGGTTTTACGATGGGGTATGATCAATTGTAGTTTAACATTTTCCACCCAGTTGTCTGGTAGGAAATCAGGACGTAGTGCTTCTCCAAATGTTTTGTTGTTTGTCGCTGACAGCTTGTCATCTTCAGTCACGAGTAGTAACTGATGATATAGCAGAATTTGTGACCAGAATCATTACAATTTTGTTAGAACTGTCTGTGAACTGATGGTTACGCAGAATACATAGTACATTCAGTAGGTATATCTTCAACGACAAAAATATTTGGACCACCATAGACGCACCTGGAAAATATTAGTCTACAGTTCCATTTTAAACACATATTAATTTATAGTGTCTTTCTATCAAGTAAAGGATGCAAATGAATCGCTAATTGCAGAAAGGTACACGTGTCACATTTTCCCATATTTTGAAGAAGTTAATAAAACTGTTTAACCTGCTTGAAAACAAAAAAATTAACCATCGTTGTCGACAGCATATTGCTTATGACATTTATTATATATCAGTATAATGTGTACTCGACTTTCGCTCCTATTGTTAGTTTAAATGTCAAATTTGGCATATGGACATGTCACCTTTATGCAGTAAATAAAGATATTACTGGAAAGAAACTCTAACAAAAATTTTATTTTATGTTTTAACTCTGTAATACAGAAAAAAAGTAAAATAATGATATTTATTCATCGTCATAATGCTTATCTTCAGTTGGCCAAGCAGTAATTTCTTGCCAAAATTTTGAATCAGGTATGAATTTTACGGTTTGCATTATATGAGCCATCTTCTTTTTACTTATGGGTATCTTCTCCAAATAAGCTTTTTTTGTGGGAAGTGTTAATTGTTGTGACGTATTTCCAAGTCGAAACGTGTCTGTTACCAAGCAATTTATAAATTCTCGGTAGATAGCTTCTCCATCAGAAGAAATAGTTAGATGATGGTATGATGAAATAGAAAATGACATTTTTTGACTCCGTGGGAAACTTTTCCACAGGATTCGTTCCTTAGATAAGTTATTTTATAAGATGAAGACCACCAGCTCTTATAATCATACACTAATTCTTTGGAAACCGTCACAATTTGGAATTATTCTGCATTTTTTGATGCTTTGAAAATCAATTCGCTATATTCTCGGAGAGTCGGTAGAGTCTTTCGTATTTGTTAAGTGCTCTCTTGATTAGACCAATATCATGAATACATGGCATGAAGGAATGCCATCTCATTGGAAAATATACTTGTATTTCTTCAAATGTTTGAAATTCTATCGAGCTCATTAGAAATCGAATCATTGTGTTATTCTTATTGTGACCACAACAATTGTCACAGAGAATTTGAATATTTTTTATTTTTTGTTCAACGGCGTCAATGTAATGTCTAATAAAAGAACATACATCATTTGCCACTTTTCCGGCTTCCCCCTCGTGGTATACGTAACAAATTATCTGTTTTGATTTTACATTATGTATTCCGAATGTGCACAGTTTAAGCTGCCATAGTTAATATAGGTTCTTTACGGGGCATTTGAAGTAATGAAACATGATCCATGTAATCAATACAAATTGCTAGAGTGTTACTATTTTCCTCACATAATTGTTCTATTGAGTCCAAAATTGCATAGAATTTTTTCTACAAAGCTTATGGACGAGAAGTTTAATAACAACAAGCCATTACGCATTTTCATGTAACGTTTCGCTATTAATTTTAGCATTTAGCTCCTCGCTGGTGCTGCAGGTATCTTTTTCAGGACAGCCAAACTGGCATACTTAGCTAGCACAAGTCTTCCAGAATAATTGATACGTTGTTTACCACGCAGTTTAGCCCTTTTTATTATGTTTCTTTTATAGTTTTCTGCATTTACTACACCTTATTTCGTTTTTGTTGATGTTCAACCTCACTTTCAGAGCTGGAACTCATTTTAGAGAATGCCAGTATACTTCTTATGTGAATAATAAAATCAAAGTGTTTATAAAAGTATATTGTATGACATGTTGCGTGTCTACTGCAGAAAGGCGATATCTCCTGGACATACCCCGTTTCTATAGTAAACTGAAACTTAACGTTCGCGTAGAATTCGACTGAATCACGGGTCATGTCTCATTTTTACAGCAAACATGCGTATAGGCGAGTAAAATAGGCATATGCAAAAATGTCATTTTGGTATAAAATTGGACATGTTCCCTTTCTGCAATTAGTTATTCAAATATTAAAACTATAGGTAATATTGACAGTATATCATCAGGTAGAATGGGAGTCGCCAGAGCCATTGTTGTTCAAAAAATGCGCAACTAGTTATAAAATTCCATTCCAAAAATACCTAAATGTCCCAAAAATAATGAAGAATATTTTTTCCAAAATAAATTTTTCTCGTAAATTATGAATAAAATTATTCGTTACTTTACTAAATGTACTACTTAACAATGTACTACTTAATTTTCTAAATTATTTCAATATATCTTCTGCATAACATAACTATTTAATTACAGAATAATAAATATAAACAATTTTGCGCGTTTAGTATAAGCAAAAATATGTGGTTTATGTAAAAATATACACATCAATGTAGAAAAACATCACAACGATGCCGCTTTGATTTAAGAGACCTTACTTTACATTATAGATCTATTTTTGAGATTAGTTTTTACCATTAAAATTATTTTTAAAAGTATTATATTAGTTTGTGTGGCATGAGAAATTTTTCAATAAGGAAACGATGAAATTTAAAATCATACAATTATATCACGGTAGTACGTATTTATGAAGTGTGAGTCAAATATAAATCGAAATATTTATTTTAACGCTCGTTAGTTAAAACTGGAAAAAATCCATTGGAAAACACCTAAACATCCGCCCTATAACCGGATTTGTCATCGGCCCTATATCCGCCCTATATCCCCTCTATATCCGCCCTATATCCGAATGTGACAATCGCATGTTTAGGCCACTCAAAAACTTGGAGAACTTGGGGGACACCGTTTTGATGACCACCAAGACGTGAAAACGTTTATGCGCAATTGATTAGAGACACAACCAACTTCATATTTCGATAACGACATTAGAAAACTTCCAATCGTTGGGAAAAATGTATTGATAAATGAGGAGACTATACAGAAATATAAGATGTATTCAAAAATGTTCTTACTATGACAATAAATTTATTTAAACAAAATTTCAGTTTATATTGACTCAATCTCGTATAATATGCTTTCATTAACTTGAAATTTTCGATTCGAGTATATCGTATATGATTTTAGGTGTAAGGGACTACAATGACCTTATGGCAGTGGCATCTTATGCCCGCGAACACGTCAATCCACAACTGTTCAGCTATGCATTTACGGTTGCACTATTGCACAGGAAGGATACGAAGGATTTAAAACCCTCCTCAGTGATTCACCATTTCCCTGACAAATTCGTAGAAAATAATATAATCGGGAGGGCCAGAGAAGAAGTTACTGTGGTTATCGACGAAGAATTAAGGGTAATATCATCAAAAATTAACAGTATTAGACTTTACTTTGATAGTAGTTGGTATAATAGTCCTCTAAAACAATTAATTTCGTTGCGACCAGTTTCGACTATAATTTCAAGCTATTATAATTACTACCAGTACATCATCTTCAAAATGATTTGAGTGACGAATAGTCAAAGAAAAATTACTAACATAGTTTATCATAGAAATAATTTGTCTAAATTAAGTACTGTGAATGCCAAGGGTATTTTCGCAATACGTCAATATTGATTTAATTTATCCCCGTTTTGTTCATCTTGAATGCACCCTATTTATAAGGTTTTGCCACCTCTCTTCGCGTATATTAACTCGGAGTACGGTGGGCATTCAGATTTGCATCCGACACAGATCTCATAAATATCGAACGCTTGATTTATGCATGTAACATGGAGGAATCTCTATATGCACCTACAGATATACAATGTATTCAAGAATGGTATTCGTACCAGCATTGTATTTTTGGGTTTGAATAACAATGGGGAGAGTTGTTGACACCTCTCTGAGTATGGCATGAGTTTGTATTCATCTATGTTTGTAACTTTTCTCTAGGCAGTCTAGTTTTGTGCTTAAAACTTTAATTATATTGTTATTATTTATAACTACCTGTTACTTAGAACAAAAATTATGAATGTAAATAATACATATCAATACTGGAGTAGGTCTGAATCTTTGGTGTGAACACTGACTTAGTTTTCCATAAAACACCAAAACACTATACACTACACTCGACGCGTCTTTCGCTAACAAAGTTGGCATCATCTGGAGATGATTAAAACTCCTTTGATGAGTCTTAATCATCTCCAGATGAGTGTAGTGTCGAGTGTTTTGGTATTTTGTGGAAAACTAAGTCAGTGTTAATGCATATCAGTTTGATCAGTTGATTTAAATAAGCTGTAAAGTTAGACTAATTTCATTTCCAGTCGCCCATTGAGATACCGAAGGACTACACCGCATCGGATTTAGATGAAGAACACCGTTTATACTACTTTAGGGAGGACATCGGCGTCAATCTACATCACTGGCATTGGCACGAAGTGTATCCGGGATCGGTGGGTGAAGGCGCCAAGAGGATTGTTAATAAAGATAGGAGAGGGGAATTGTTCTACTATATGCATCAGCAGATCATCGCCAGGTAATTTAGTTAGGAAATCATGTAGAACACAAAGTTAATTGTGAATAAGTATGTTTTAATGTAAACAAGCTTTATGGAAGACAATATGTCGACGTTTGCCATTTAGTTGTTACCCCACATTATATTGCAATAAACCTGTTAAATTTATTGACCGAAAAATGAAGTTTCTATACATTTTTCATTACCAATTACCTTCCATCAGTGTTACAAACAAGATGAGACATATTTCATTTGTCTCCTTATTTTATTATGTAACTTTGCTACATTAATTGGTGTTGCTTTAAAGACTTTGCTCATTAAATACCGTCACAAGGATATACTCGTATTAATTTTTTCATTTATCAAGGATATCAATCATTTATGGGTCCTGCTGTTAGTGTTTTCTTGCCTTTCCGGCATCATTCTCTATCCCAAGAACCTTAACGACCATTAAGGAAATTTCAAATACATTCTCCTACTGAGTAAACATTAGTCTACCTTAATTCTTATGTACGATATTGATCCTATTCAGACTTCACACTAAAAATTCGCAAGTTTTTCTCCTAAATATTTTTAAGATCTCATAACTATACATAAATTACCGATGCAGATCAATTATTTTCTTCCTTCTATATCAATATTTGCAACTGTAAGTCATGAATTACAGAAATCTTTGCATCTACTATAAATTGTGGTTACGCAAAGCCCTTATCAAGTGGTTCCCGAATAGCAAGGATATTACATAATCGCTGTAGGAAACAACTACTCTTCGGGCTAAAGCCCCGCTAGGCATTGAATTATACCTAACAGCGATTCTCAACTCCTTTCTCGTGTTTCTGCACGACCAGAGCTTTTTTGAAAAGGGACTCCGCCACGGGTAGGATTTAACATTTGTCCCGAATGGAATCCGAACGACAGACAGCTATTTCGAACTTATTAGTTCTCATCAATGTCGTACATGGTACGCCGATCCGGGACAAATGCCGAAACAAATCCGTGGAGTTTTTATCTAAATCGATAAGATCTATGTCTGTAACTTACAGGTCTGTAATCGAGGAAGTAACCACCAAACCGCAAAGCGGTTACCACCCATTTTTGTCTCAACAGTGTGAAGACACTTCAATTTGTTATCTTCTTATAGTACAAGGCTCATACTATGAAAACTTAAATAATGCTTCACACACAGTTAATTTATAATCAGAAAAGACATATTTGGTTTCCTTGTTTGTTGTTTAACATTTCCTTGTTTATTACCTAATCGCAATTACTTGGGCTATTTTAGATGAAAGACGTACTGAATTGGTATTCTCTTAGATCAAAAGAAGATCATTTCAATGAGGGCGTTAATAATGTCTAAACTTACGTAAAATTTATTCCACAACTACATACTGCAATGTAAACTCCCGGATAAGATTAATCAACCACCATTACGTTTGTTGATACTTTCTTCGTATATTGTAACAAAAACATAGAATTGGAGCAATTTAGGCACGTCACCCGCCATAAGCCTCACCTCCTCTAGGATAACAGGGGTCCCTAATATAAGATACCCATTCTCCTCCAGTGCGGGGCAGGTGTAAAGAAGATGAATCGAGGTTTCCTCGTCTTCTTTGCAGTATATGCAGGCCGGGCTATCAGTCAGCTTCAGCTTGTGCTTATATATGGTGGCCCGTTATGATTCCCACCAGGGTTCTGGCTTTGTGCCAAACTGATAGCAATATTTTTGTCAAAAATAACAAGCATATTAGAATTCCATACAAACGACACTATAATGAAAAAAATAGTTAATCAAAATTGGACCATTGGTTTAGAAGAGAGTAGCAAATTTATGTTGCTGCGTTAATTCTGTCGAAGGATTTAGATTGCTGAAACTAAGAACTTCTTGGTGGTTGTAACAGCAAATATGCAGCAACTTCTGTGTTGATTTCAGATACAACTTCGAACGGCTTGCAAATAATCTCAAACGTGTGAAGCGACTTTTAGACTGGAATAAACCGATCGAGGAGGCGTACTTCCCAAAACTGGATCGGCTGGTTTCGCAAAGATCTTACGCTGCGAGAGTGGCAAACTCGAAAATGCAAAATTTAAGCAGAAGCAAGGAGGGTTCATTCGTTGATATTGATGAACTGGAGAGATGGAGGGATGCCATCTTCAATGCCATTACTTTGGGCGTAGTTAGAGATGTAAGTTGTCGATACGCTATTTGAATTAAAGTTAATTGAAAAATAACTGCTCTATTTAGGGGCAAATTATTAAATAAATGTAATAAGGCTGTTACTTTAGAAAATAGATATAGTTTTCATATGGTTAATGTAATCTATTTTTTGAGCAAAATGATAAAAGTGATTAAAGGGTGGGTCTAATTTACAAGAGATTATGCCGAGGTTACACTTTAAATGTATAATATTAAAGACAAAACATTTTTACTCCAATCAATGTGTTTTAAGAAGTTCAAAATAAGGTTAATGTATTTCAAAGTTTTTCAAAGATTCATTTAAAATTAATAATGCTGCATATTTTAAATAAGGGGAAAGATATCTAATACGAAATATAAAATATAATCAGTAATCTATTACAAAAAATTATATTAACGCCTTTAATAATAGACCAATTGAGGCCATTGTTTGTTTCTATTTTTTTCTAAAATTATTTATGTGATCTTTTTTTTATTTAACTTTCGATAGAACTAGAACTATAAAAGTATTAGGGATGATCAAATTATTATGAATAATTACATATAGTATTTAATATTGCATATACTAAGCCACATATTCAATTTCAGAAAGACCACAAAGAAATAGAGCTTGATGAATTCAAAGGTATTGATATCTTGGGCAATCTTATTGAGTCAAGCGACTTGTCAGTGAATCCTCAACTTTACGGTAATCTACATAATCAAGGACACAATATAATTTCTTTAGTCCATGATCCGGATAATAGGCATCTGGTAAAAATCACTTGATTATAAATTATATTGCTATATATATATATATATATATATATATATATATATATATATATACATATATATATATATATATATATATATATATATATATATATATATATATATATATATATACATATATATATATATATATATATATATATATCTGTTGTCTTATTAACTATATTAATTTATTTACCTAATTCGTAATATTACTACAATTCAATGGAATAAAATTACTACAAAAGCAGTTTGATTACTTGTATTACACTGTTGATGTAATACTCCTTTTATAGATCCGATGAATAACCAAAGAGAAGGAAAACTCGTTAATTATTTTTCCTACACGGGATGTCTAGTTGGATATTTTTCCTAGATGTTTTGAGACATCGAACTCCTGCTTAGGTCAGTCAGATATTGTCATCAATAGTATAACAACTAAAAGAAAGCCCTTACGAATACTTTATATTTATAAAATATAAGGAACTGATGTAAAACTTGTTGCTCGCCTTATAGGAGCAAGAGATAATACATTCTTTTTGGGGGCATCTTGTGGTAGGACGAATATATTCATCGTCAGATTTTCGCACAATATAAGTTGTTTGTTTCGGAATTCGAAATATATCATTGCTACAAAACATTTATCCATTATAGATCCTCTGTTTGATAGCTCTATGATCCTGGATTTGACTGGGCACCCCATCTACATATCTTATTCTGTAGTTTCTTGGAAATATTTACCAAAATAATCTTTCCCAATAAACTTTACTCCTTCATGCATATCATAAATGGATTTCTTATTATATGTATATTCATTCATTATTATATTCATTTGTTATCGTTTGGATTGAGATGAAACTGAAATTTATCGGGGATTGTGCACAATTCCACTTCCTAAGAACCTAATACGTAATGGCATGTTCTGTAATGTCGATGGTGGATTAGGAAAACATGAAGGCGTGTTTTATTAAAAATATTACGAAAAATTCATATGCCAGTGCATGTGGATTTACCAAAACTTACTAGAGAACAAAAAATTTTTATATTGAAATAATTACCAAATTGCTGTTTTTATTCAGAAATCTGTAATTTACTGTGCACTGAGAATGTGCTTGTCTCTCTTAAGACTTGGTAATTGATCTGTTTTGGAGAAGCATGTAACTCACTCTATATTATTTTCTGTGATAATTTTAATCTTACCATACTGAAATACATCTTTTACGATATAATTTACAATAAGTTTTACATTTCAGGAATGAAGGATTTTTTTACTCGTTTTTATTTTTTTCCACGTCTTTAAGTACATTAAATATTTCTAAACACTCACCATTATTTGCCATTATATATATATATATATATATATATATATATATATATATATATATATATATATATATATATATATACACCATATTCTTAGTATTCGGGATTGTACTAGATGAGGGGTATTACGTCGAACTAAACTACCGTTCTTTATCACCTGTTAATCATCTTTATACCAAGTGTTTGCGGTTCATGTACCAACCTGCCATTTTAAAAAATTGAAATAACATTTTCAAAGTTGATATTAATGTATGAGAAGTACATATGTTTGGCTCCAAATATCAACATATTATGTATATATATGTTCTGTATGCACCATCAGAATTGTCACTAAGTTTGATAGTACATGTATATGTGAGTCTTTTTAAAAGTTTTAAAAGGTATATTACTTGGTATATTAACATTATACCTGTTTTTAGGAAGAGCCAGGTGTTATGGGTGATGTTGCTACAGCAATGCGCGATCCCGTCTTCTATCGCTGGCACAGTTATATCGATAGTATCTTCCAAACGTTTAAAGCAACATTACCCAGGTACAAGGAAGACCAAGTAAGTGAGAGTTACTTTGCAGATTATTTAGTCTCTCCAGAACTTCTAATATATGTGTGGTTATTTTAGTTAAATTATCCAGGGATAGAAGTGACCAACATCGAAATCAAAACGGACGCCGGACAGCCCAATTCTCTATCTACATTCTGGCAACAGTCAGACGTTAACATATCTAAGGGCATGGATTTCCAGAGACGAGGTAAAATATTTGTAAGGTTCACCCACTTACAACACGACGACTTCAATTATACAATCACCGTCGATAATAAAAGTGGGGGAATGAAGGAAGGAACGTGCAGAATATTCCTTGCGCCAAAACATGACGAAAGAGGCAATCCTTGGCGATTTGAAGAGCAAAAGAACATGTTCATTGAAATGGATAAATTCAAAGTCGACTGTAAGTATTTCTTGTGCAACATCTTCGATTGTTACTGGTTTTTCTGTTTCTTTTTAAACTAATCCATCATCAACTAAACTACGTATGTACGACAACACATATTAACTACAAATTGTCTGAGTGATTTTCAGTAAAGGAAGGAAAGAATACCATAACCCGTAATTCCAAGCAATCCTCTGTGACTATTCCGTTTGAAAGGAGCTACCGCGATCTCACCGAAAGACCAGAGAACAATGAAACTAGAGAACTGTTTAATTTCTGTGGTTGTGGATGGCCTCACAACATGTTGGTGCCCAAAGGCACACCACAAGGAATGCCATGCGAACTGTTTGTAATGATATCAAACTATGCGGATGACAAAGTAAGCATCATCAGCAAGAATTGCATCACATACTAACCAAAATATCAAAAATTACCAGTCACAAATTACAACTAAAGGTCAGGAATGCTAGTGGATTATAAAATGATTGTCTGAGTATCGTGTATTTACGTCAATCATTATTTGATTAAGCTATAATTTGTTAAATAATTCTAGTGAAGATTTCTTACAATTGTAATGTTAAATATTTTTAAGCTAAGATTAATATTGAAACATATTTTTGAACTAGTGTAGTATTTAACGGAATTTGAGAATACAGTCAGTATTTATGCTCCGAAAGCACTTCCTAAGTTTTGTGTACTAAGTAAGTCTTTGGTATTACTTCGCTGTAATGTTTAAGAATTTTTTGCGTGCTTTAGAAGTTGGTCCTGTATCCCACAATATCATCTACCAGCACCTTGTTGATATACCAACAATTCAAGCAGAAGTAGTTACTAATGACGTTCGACAACTCTTGTAATAAGGACCTCTAAAATCATTGAAGCGTCTCTAATAAGAAGGTGGACTTTATTATAGAACATACCGTATAATTTTAAAGAAGAACTTGAACATGCATCCATCTAAGATGCACATATATATATATATATATATATATATATATATATATATATATATATATATATATATATATATATATATATATATAGCTATTTTGCTAACAGGCCACATCAGAAATCTAGCATCGTCTGTTAGTAATTTCATGAGTTCCATCTACTAAACTAAACATCTCCTTTCTGACGAAACGTGGTTTCATTTTTATGAGGTACTTCAGCTTTCAAGATGCGCATTAATGCACTGATGATCCGCCAGCTTTGATATTTTTTCTACATTTTTATCTTTATTTTCTATATTTTCTATCTTTACTACATTTTCACAAAATTGATGTTTGAATGGCAGTTTCAATCGGAAGAATAATTGGGTTCGTCATTTTCAATTACACCGTTAATGCACAGTGGTACAGAAATAATATTTTGACTGAATTTGTTCAAGAACTATACGATGATGAACTTCAGCACATGTATTTTCAGGAAGTCGGTACACTATAGCTTTTATTGACGAGTTTTTTGATAACCCAGTAATATGTTTGCATACAGTTATTTTGTATTATATAGCTAGTTTGCAACATGACGCTAGAAATACTGCAAACTGCTTTTGATGGCTCAAGGAGTGCGAGTCAATTTGTGTATTGGACAAAGCGACAACATTTCCAACAGTTTCTTTTGGCTTCATCTGTCAATTAAACCATTATTATTCTTTTGTTCCAATTTTCAAAATTGAAGTTTACCATTATCATATTTATACAATTCTCATGTACAAGTTTAAGAGGATGAAACAAGTTAGGACGAACGTTTTCCATTTCATGACTACCTTTGACCAAAAATTTGATCATATCATTCCACTATTTCAAGTTATCCTTTTATATTTATTATTTATTCGAAATAACCTATCGATTTTTTAATTGAAAGTAAGATTATGACTTTAAATCACCCTATAAAAATTATAGTCTGGTCTCTATAAGGTCTGGAGGTCTTCTTCCCCAACATGTAAGCAAGCAGTTGTTTAGAAAATTATAAACAACGAAACGAGTGTGACTATCTTGATAATTACAGGTATAAGAACGTCTCGATAACCTTTACAAATAGTTTTGCGAGAGTATCCATAATAAAAAAAGAGTGTTTAATGTTTTATTGTGAAGTACTTCTATCTTTTTATGGGTAGTAATCACACTAATGGAGTGGAATTTTTCTGCTCACTACTTATGATATTATTGCATCATTACTTAGGACCTACTTGTGATATCATCGACTCATCCTGCTTCTGCTATCTGCAGAGAGAAGTCATCAACTAATTCAATTAATTGCGATTTTCATGATTTCCTATATCTTTCGTTGTCAAATTCGTTTGTACATCCTTTGAACATGAATTGAAATCACCCAAAGATATGAAAGAATTTTTAATAGCTCGTAGGAGTCTCCAACCTTTAAAAATATAAAAATGTTGATACAGATACAGGCAGTTAAAGGTTAATAAAAAAAAATGGTACCCAATAATAATTCTATGGAATTCTATGGTAAATAATTCTATGGAACCTGACAATAGAAATTCTAGAGAACTCAAATTTCATTAGCGAATGCCACAACTTAAACGTAATATTTGAAAATACAGAACGAATAATTTCTGAAAAGCTTTACCATCATGACAAGCGATAATTAGTAATTTAAAGACGAACTGTTTTCTGTAAATAGGATTCATTTTTGTTTTATTTTCTCTAGTACAGATAACATAAGACTACTTATTATGAAGTCTCTATTTTATAATTTTAAAAAATATTACCAAACTCTTTTTATTTTCATTGACTGTTGAACGGTTGTTATGTTGAACGACTGTTGGAAGTTATAGGCTTGATCGAGATATACCTATGAGTTTCTTTTAAACTTATATGCTTGTCTAATCGATTGTGGACTGACTAACAGGTGTGTCTTATTACCATAGTTATCAGGCAGGATTATCAATTGTGAGGTTACAGTCTTATCTAATAGGAACCGAAATATCTATTACATATTATCTTACATATTATTGTTGATTAATATAGTTCAAGTTCAGCATAACCCTTTCAATCCTGATTTTACTTCCTTCCTTTTTTAATGTTCTTTCCATTTTTCCGTAAAAAGAATAAGGCACAGACTACAAAAACATTGATTTATTTTTTTTTCTTACTAGAATAATAAAAAAAAAATGATGGGAAATATATGTCCCAGTAGGGTTTTATACTGGGACGTATATAACCCAATAGTAATTCATCCCTAATTATGAAATGGTGTGAAGCAATCCATGCATAGCGGTAAATTACATATTCGACACATAATTTTTGTACGCTTTTCTCGTTTTCGTTGAGAACAGCTATAGTATCGTCTTCTAGTTCGACCTTCCTCAGGTAAATGGTCACCAGTATTACTCTTGTTTTTATAAGACTTGGAATGACGTCCAACTTTTCTTGTTCGTTTTCTCACTACTCCTGTTCTGCCCTCGGATATCGAAGCCTCTGCTAATCGTACTAAAAATTTTATGAACGTAACTTGTTTATGGGATACTTCTTTGAATACAATGAATGAGTTGTAAACTGCCATTATAAGCAATCTGTAATACACTTTTCGCCACCACTTTTGTGACTTTCTATTTAGATTGTATAGTGCTGTCATTTGGTCGGCCAAATCTACTCCACCCATGTTCCTACTAGAAAGAAGTAGAAGATAAGTTGCAAGTAGGTAAGACCGAGGAGGCTTACAAAATAATTAAGTGGAACTTCAGGGATATAGGAACAATAAGTAGAAACGTTAGGAGTCAATCGGGGGACATACTGATAGGAAGAGAGGAGAAAGCGGATAGATGGAAGCAGTACTTAGGAAATTTATACGAGGGTCAGGAATTAGGAGAGATATTAGAGGAAGAATCTAGAATCGATAGGGAAGATGTAGGAAAACCTATATTGAGAGAGGAATTTGAAATAGCACTAAGGGGGCTAAAGAATAATAGAGCGCCGGGTGTAGATAAAATACAGGCGGAAATTTTGAAATGTGCGGGACAGAAAGTAGTAAATAGGATGTTTGAACTGGTAAAATACATATACGAAACGGGCGAGATGCCGGAGGATTATAAGAGGAACATTATCGTTACTATACCGAAAAAGAGAGGAGCCGACAAATGCGAGAACTTTAGAACGATTAGCCTAACTTCCCATGCGTCAAAAATCTTAACTAGAATAGTGCAGAAGAGGATGGAAAATAGAGCGGAGGAAATACTAGGAGAAGACCAATTCGGGTTTAGGCGAAATAGGGGAACTCGCGAAGCTATTCTGGCGCTAAGAGTAATGTTAGAGAAAACAATAGAAAAAGGAAAGAACGCTTATATAGGATTTGTAGATTTAGAAAAAGCTTTTGATAACGTAAGATGGGAAAAAATGTTCGAGATACTAAAGAGCGCGGGAATGAAGTATAGAGATAGGAGAGTAGTACACAATCTATACATAGAGCAAACTGCTGTTATAGAAGTAGAAGGGGAGGAAAGGGAAGTAGGTATTAGGAAAGGAGTAAGACAAGGATGTACGCTATCACCACTAATTTTTAATCTGTACATCGAAGAGGCGATTAATGTGGTAAAAGATAGAGTGGATTTCGGGATTAAAGTACAGGGACAGAAACTAAAAATGCTGAGATTCGCGGATGATATAGCAGTATTAGCATCTAGTAAGGAGGAACTAGAATCAGCATTTAACGAAATGGAGGCAGTGTTGACAGAGGAATACGGAATGAGGGTGAATAAAAACAAAACTAAAGTGTTAGTGTCCAGAGGGCGCGAGAGCAGAACAAAAACGAAAGTACAAATTAATAATGAAAGATTGGAGGAAGTTAAAGACTTCACTTATTTAGGAAGTAAAATAAATTGGGATGGAAGAAGCGATAAAGACATAAAACAAAGAATAGCGCAGGGTCGAGTAGCTTTTAACAAAAAGAAAGCACTTTTATGCTCGGGGGTAATAAACTTAGGAACAAGGAAGAAATTTTTGAAAACATATGTATGGAGCACGGCACTTTACGGCTGCGAAACCTGGACGGTAGGGGAAGCAAGTAGGAAGAAATTAGAAGCTTTTGAGATGTGGTGTTACCGAAGAATGATGAAAATACCATGGACAGGTAGAATAGATAGGGTTAGAAACGAAGATGTATTGGAGAAAGTCGGCGAGAAAAGGAGTATGTGGAGAAACTTAAAGAAGAGAAGAGATAGAATGGTAGGTCACTTGCTGAGACATGGGGGAATAGTCCGCGATATTTTGGAGGCAGAAATAGGAGTGAAGAAAGGCAGAGGTAGGCCTAGATTAGACTACTGCTCGCAAATAGTAAGGGATGTAAGTTGTAGCACAATTAGCGAAATGCGTAGGTTAGCACAAGATAGGAGAAGCTGGAGGTTAGCGTCCAACCAGTCTTAGGACTGATGACCTAATGATGATGATGTTCCTACTATAGAATATGATAACATGGACCCATCCTTCATCTTACTTTTTTCTCTTTCTATAGCTGCTCTGTGGCAATTAGATAATATGATAAAATTCTTTGTATCCTGCCATCTTATAGCGAGTGTGCCTTGGTTGATTCCTACCATTTGACATTCCCCTCTTAGTAATTTTCCGTCAAATTTAGAAACGTCTTTACGGCCTTTCATGCAAGTTCCTACTGCGGCGTAGTCAATGCTATTTAGAAGGCGAACGGAAGTGAAAAATCGATCGAAATACAAAGTAACATTTTTTTCACTGATAGTCGATGCTAACTTGTTAACCACACGTTCCCCAAGAGTTCCCTCCTGCTCGTCACATTCTTTGCCGCAATATATATTTACATCGTAAACATATCCAGTTGATGAATCACATCTGGTACATAATTTGATACCCCTCCCTATGGGCTTGAGAGGAATATATTGCTTTAGGTTAGACCTGCCTTTAAATTTTGCCATTGATTCATCAATGGATTGATATGTACTATTCGCTCGTACATTTCTAAATATTTTTTTGAAGCATGAAATTACTTCGTCGATATAATAGGTTTTGCCAGAATCGTCTGGCTTCTGTGGCTCATTGAAATATAATTTAGAAAGAAGCAGTTGGCATCTGTCTCGTGATATTGCGTTTTTTATAGCTTCGTTTCCAAGAGATAAATTGTTTGACCAATACATAGAAAATGTTGGGACTCGATTATAATGCATTATGAGAGAAACTCCGGTAATAAGCATCATTTCCTTCGCAGTAGTTCCTTCAATGCGCTTTTTCTTTTTATTATGTGTACTTTCAAGAAGCTCTAATCTATTATTTGTACAGTGAGCCATGAAATAAAATAAACTTTTTGGAAAAAGACTAAAAAAGCAATTTAGCTCACTACTACCCTGATTGAGTTTACCAAGAATAATAGGGGCACTCTCAGGTGTAATTGATTTCCTGGGAGAAAAATTATTCATCTCTGCTTTCGACCATACTATATTATTATTTTCAGTAACTGCTTCTGGATCAGACTGTGCAGCAGCTGGAGTAACAGGCCGCTCAACTTCATTTTCTGATTTACTACTTGATTCAATGGCATAGTCATGGGGAATTGAATCAGCATCGGAAGATGAAGGCTGGTAATCCCTGTCTCTAACGCTGTCGTCACTGTCAAATGGATTTTCTAACAATTCGTCTTCTGATTCAATCAAATCCAGATTGTTCGCTAACTGTTCAAGCTCATCAGGCCTCAAAGGCTTTTTTCTGTTATTCATACTGAAAAGAAATAATATTGCACATGCAAATCAATAAATCCCTACTGGGACACATATGTCCCACCATGAACTACTACCGGGAAATATACGTCCCATAACCTAATTTTTATACAAAAAAAGGAAAACTGTAGTAAAGCCATTCTATAACTTACCTTTTAAGTTTGCCAAACTAAGTACAAGGCATTGTATGCAAAATAACACAAAAGCAGCAAAATTTTATGTGGTAAACACTTGAAAAACACTAGCAATCAAGTGCACTGGTGGTTTGTATGAGTAATACTGACGAACTAAATGAGAATATATGGTTGCCTATGTTCTTACAATACTTATAAGTTTATAAAGTACGGAAATGTCCCAGTCCCTTGCATTTCTATCGAATCATTCCCGCTCACGTAATTTAGGAACATTTTCTTGGACATATATGTCCCTACAGGAGCGAAAGGGATAAAACCGATTTTCCTTTGATAGATGATTGAGATATTTTCTGAAGAGAACTGGTAATTTCAAAGGGTCAGTATTAGTTTTCTTTCGGTAATGATAACATTTATGTTATGTCTAATTTACAACGTTGAAGAAACATCCCCTGTGGGCTATAAACATTTTGTAATTTCTGACAACCAGGTTCAATAATTAGTTAAGTAAATCACACAATCATTCAAAGTTAATTAAATCATATAATGAGCTCAGTTAATGAGTCCTTTAAATCAAGAAGGTGTTCCTAAAAATTAATTTTAGTTTCAGTATTTAGTTAGGCATCATTTAACAAAATAGGTAATAATGCTTAAATAATTTTAATAATTCTTATTTCAGATTGATCAAAATATCGACGGAGACTGTAACGACGCCTATAGCTACTGCGGCATAAGAGACAAGCTTTATCCAGATCGTCGCTCTATGGGATACCCGTTTGACAGGCAACCCAGAGATGGTGTCAACAATCTTCAGAGCTTCCTGACTCCCAATATGAGAGTGACGGATGTCACTATAAAATTTCAAGATAAAGTGGTAAAGTAGGGGCATTTCTAAAAGTACACAGACGAGTAACTGGAACAGGAACATTCTACTGACACTGTAATTTTAAAATAGAATAAATGAATTGTTACAAGTTTATTTTCTTTTGCAAATATTTTATTTGTTAATCAATATTTTCCTTTTTTGAGATGAATCCATTTTCATTGTTTAGCTTTTTAATTGCTTCTAATAGTTCACGTTAAAGAAGGCATCACCTTTATTCAGATTATTTTAATAATAATAATATCAATCCACATTGCTTCTAGTATAGTAAGATATTAAAAGATATATACGTTATAGTAATTTTTAATAATATCCTTCTATCGTAGTCTACTGTAAAATTTAACATACCACAGGAAACGAGTTTGGCATAAATGTTATGGAAAATATCGTTTTGTATTGATTGCTATGAGTGTTAGCTATATTTAAAGTTAGCTTTAACACGTAAAACATCTTACCTTCCTTTAGCATAGTTTTAAATGTCATATTCTAGACCTTGTTTTGAAATTTTGAAATCAATTTTACTCGAAAAATCGTTATCCTTTCAAAGTTCTGACAAATCTAACACTTCATATACAAATTTGCTGAACCTACAGCTTGTCAAGAATAGGAAAGAGTGTGAGATTCTCTATGTATGCGTAGAAGAAAGAGGGAGGTAGCATTCGGAGGAAAAATGATGTACTTTACTCGGGGCCAGATTGACCTCTGTGTGCATTCATACATATACGATATTCACATTGCAAAGATCTCAATGCGACTGAGTAAAGACCAGGCTATTTACTGCGCACTTTGTGGCCGGTCCGATATCGCAATTTTGAGACTTGTCCCTATTCGTTTTGTTTTTCATAGCACTTTCTTGCAATGATATATCTACAAAGCAATTAGTCTTCCATATATTGCACATTTATTATAATAGGCAATACCTATGAGTAAAACAAGTTGATCCAATTACATTTTACAGCGGTGTCTAATATTTAAGTGTAACTCCCACTAATTTTACTTTGATATGTTAAAAATAATTTCTTTTATAAAATTACTATAGAAAGTCTACAAAGAAATTGAGTTTTTTTATTAGTAATAAACTGAAGTTAATTTAGAGTCGACACGTTAAGAACAAGGTAGAGTTTATAAATAATAGTTTACGTCCAGACTAAACACTACCAGTTAAAGTGAAAAATAAGCAATAACATCCTCGTATCTGAATTAAAATGAAGAATCTGACGATGGTCAAGGAAGGATGAACCGTCTACATAAAAATCTGCACCCAACACTTGATAAAGATTAAAAATTGCAGATAAATACTTTTATTTTTCCAATATTTTTTAAACAACGTCAAGAAATACTAAAATAGGCTTTCTAGAATTTCGCTTATTCGAAATATAATCTAGATATCCACGGTATCTTTATATCATGTGATTGAACATACTATCGTGAACAACTATATTATAATTTTACCTTTCTTGTGCCTTCATCCTTTCCGAGATCTCCATGATGATTTTCTTGGTTCTAGGATACGGTGTACTGTAAATATTTTTTCCTTCTTCGCAATAACAAAGATTATAACTATTCCAGCTTGTATCAGGTAGTGAAATGTTTTATATTAAATATGTTAAAAATAAAGTAAAATAAAAATAAATGGAAAATAAAATTATGTGAAGCTGTCCATAGTTGACATGAGCATTTGTACAAGAAGTAGAACGCTAGACGAGTGTTGAAAGGTAACGGAGTGAAGTAATAAGAATAGGGGCTATATTACAGAAACCCCACAGTAATTGGTGAATTGTTAGCTAGACATAAATCCGATTAGGAATGCCTACATATGGCCAGCTGTCTAACGTAGCCAAATATAGGTACAAATTAGGACCTCCCTAGGTAGTCATGATGAAGGGTTTATTTATCCTCGACTTGGTTGTGCAAAAAGTAATCGATTATTGTTTAGAATCAGTGAATTGAAATGCGATTCAATTTTGTTCAGCAAAATTCACATGATTTCATACTAACTGATGATGATCTTGATATTGAATCGGGTTACACAAAAGTGTACCTCATTAATATATCGATGAATAAAATGCCTCATTTTGACCAGTATTTTATACGAGTAGAATAGAATATAATTAATTATACCCTGTATATTTCGGACGGGAAATTATAGAGCCAATAGCCATAAAAATAGGAGTATTAAAAAGTATTTTATAAGTACATTGTTAGATGAACAATAAATAATTTTTATATACTTTTCAAAGCACGGCACAGTAAGAAGTCCATTAGACTTCAATAACTGAATTCGAGAGTCGACTTTTCGAACTTATTTCAAATTTTTTGGTTAGAATGTCAATTGCATTACTAAAGCAAAAAGTTGCTTCAAGATGTTCTCTATATAAATAAATGTTAAATATAGATTACCTACCTAAAGTAGCGTGGATATTCTAAAATATGGTTATTTCAAAATTTTCGTAACATAAACTGATTTCTGTCATCATAACTATTGTAAAAAAGAGGGGAATGGATAGAAATAAAGCTCTAACACAGGACTATAATTTACACGGTTGAGGACAGGACTTGAACATTTAGGGTTGGGGTAGGGGTGGTATCAATTGCACAGAGTGAATCTAATATGTTCAAAATACAGAATATGTATATTCTTTTCACTCATAGTGATAGAAAGCGTTAAATAAAATAATGAAAATCACTTATAACACTTGCAGTATTACCAAAATTTATTTTGGTAAACTTGCTCTAAATGAAAGTTCTGGGAAAGGGTTTGGAATCTTCTACGCAGTCACAAAAAGAGAAGATCAGTTTTCCACGAATACCGAATACTATACGTGATTTACGCACGTCTTACCAATCAAGTTGACATTATCAGGAGTTGGATGACCAAAAATTGGTTTGGGTGTCGTATAATCTTTTGGTGTTCGTGGAAAGCTTGTCTCCTGTTTTCTTTTTATGAAAGTTATTAATTATGGGTAATGCTGAGAAAATGGGACGTTCGATGTGATGATAGAGTTCCATGTATAACTTTTTTATTCAATGATTTAAAAAAAATATTCTAATGTACTAAATTTTTTGTTAAAAGTTTAATAGTATTCAATAAGCTATTCAGCATGGTTACTATTCAATGAAATGTATATACACTTGGCCTTAAACAAGATTGAGAAGGGTATTATTATTATTATTTGCTATTTAATCTATGACTACAAAGTCGACACATTTTGTTGAAGGAAAATATAAAAAGCATGAAAAACATCATAAAATTTTTATGATGTTTGATGAATTAGCGAGACTTATAAGATATTAAAATTGTACTATAAAACTGTAAACTGTTTGAGAGGAAAAACTTCATCAAAATAGTAAATTTCTGCCTGGTGCCTGGTAGACCTACTACGATGTGTAACATTTTTACTACCTTGAAATTGTTGTCAACTTCATAAAACACTTGATGCTTCATTACTAACGCGGCCAACCCTAAGCACTGCATCATTGATGTTACACTCGGGGAACTCCGAGACAGCCGAGATGCTATTGTATAAATTTGAGATAACAACATAGGTACAAGTAATTCAGTTTAGTCTTGCCACCATGTTTAATTACCTGTCGTTTTATTCATTGTGGTCGTGTAAATACTCATATTTATTACTCATCTTTATTACTTTCGTATAGTTTAAATATGTCGAAAGTTTGCAGTAATACGTGACTATTTACGCATAATGTGAAAAGGTAATACATGACAGTTATATTTATATTTTTATGTAAACAATGCAACATGAAAATAAAAAAAAATAGCCCAAATACCAATTTACCCTCGATTTAATTTCTACATCATGTTAATATGTCCTATTATATATACCAAATAAAGAGCAATTTCATAATTTTTGGAACAGATATAATTTTACATGGAAACTACTCAGCTGGAGTACTTTGAAAAGACATTTACCACTCCAAATCCCAAATAAATCCAGCCACTGATGAGGCATCCAAGTGGACAGCTCTACTTTCATAGTAACTATGTATAGTAAGTATATATATATATATATATATATATATATATATATATATATATATATATATATATATATATATATATATATATATATATATATATATATATATGTACTAAACATAGATTTAAATTTATTTTACGATTTTTATATTATATATGAGTTTGGTTATACATATTTGAGGTATCCACTGAATTAATAACATCAATATGTCAGAGCTTAACAAAATAGACTTTTGGACGTAGAATGTGTTATCTATGCAAAGGGGTAAAGGACTATAACAACTGAATTAAGACTTGCTGCATACGTCCAATTAACTCTTCCCCAGCGTTGCTCCAGAATGAGGTTTGACACTGCAGCTCGCAGCCACGTGCTCTCTGCGGATGCAGCTGCTCGCTTACTCTTTTTTTTCATCTATTCAACCGTCAAAAGCTCACTAAACTCGCTTTCTACGACGTGCCCTCCGAGCCACTTGGCGAAGACGTCCGCCCGGTCCTCTCCCTTGGGGTTTCTCGTTTTATTAAGCACGTGCGCCCAAATCACCGCGTCTTATCGTGGGTATCAAGGTTACAAACTGCATTACATCGCAGAAAGATAGGGTAGATAAAGGATTTGTCCGCATGCTATTCCCTATGGGCGGATGTTAATTATCTTTATGCGGATTGACACCTAGGTAATAGCAATACTTGATATTTTTTGGACCCTTATATCTATCATAATTAAATATATGTATATTTAATTATGTCTTTCTTTGAATTGTATATATATTTTAACGGTTTGAGTCCCTAAAATGTCTTAAAGTTGTACCTACATATATGAGCCCAAGCTCAAGTTTTACAGCTAATATATTTAAATAAAAGTAATAACACTCTCAAAACTATTTTATTAAAGATAAATACTGGTAACAGAAATAAAGTATACACTTTTAACTTAAATACGATGAAATACTACTACGTTTTGATGTGTCAATGATAAGTTTGTTAATAAAAAACATTAAGAAATGCGGTTCAGAACAGTTCGGCCACTTGCCGAAATGCATAATAGGCTAAGAGTTTGTAGCGTTTTGAAACAAAATAGAATCTCAATTGATGTAAAAGTGAAACTAGTATTATAATATGTGTTTTGGGCGCATCTGCTAAAATTTTCTAAAACAAAAAAAAATGGCACGTGGCATGCCATTAAGTAACGATATGCGAAAATCAATTATTAATGCTCATAAACAGGAAATTTCGACTCGGAAAATATCTGGTGCATATTGACTGCCTAAACCTGTAGTGCAAGGCATTATCGACTTGTATAAAAAACTGGATGCACAGTCCAAAGAAAACTGGTCGACCATCCCAAATTTCTCTCTAAAATCAACATGCTTTAAAGAGGATTGTAACAACAATCCGACGATCCAGTTCAAAACAAATTATGGTACTATGGAGGCAAGTCATGAGAAAAATATTTCTGTATCAACAAATAAACGCTGAATAAAGAAAATGGGATACAAATTCTACAAGGTAAAGTTTAATTCCTTACATTTTAATTTTTCGGTTTCTCCTTCAGGCAAAAGAAAAACCGTTATTATCTAAACGACAGAAAGTCAATCGATTACGGTGGATCGGAGAACATAGGCATTGGACTTTACAACAATGGCACCAGGTAATTTGGAGTAACAAATCTAAATTTGAAATCTGTTTGGGTGACACCAGAAAACGTGTGAAAAAATAAAAAAGAATCCCACAGGAAACTTATCATTTTGACTGTTTGGTCAGGAAAGTGAAGTTCCCTGCGTCTCTTATGATCTGAGGGTGTGTGAATGATATGGGGGTAGGAAGATTACATTTCGTAGATGGTACTCTAACAGTAGAAAAATATAAATAAATTTTGAGAGATAGTTTATTGTCGTCAATACCAATATGTTAAGGCACTGACATGCAATACATTTTTCAGCAGGATGGTGCTGCGTGCCACACAGCAAAAACTATCAAACTTGGTTTACAAAATATTATGTCCCCATGGAATAGCCTTCTATGAGTACAGACCTCTCGCCAATAGAAACATTGTGGCATAAAACGAAAAAACGGTTGCGAAAATATCCAGCCCGTTTAATTAACGATGTATGCACCAAATTGCAAGAGATTTTGGACAGCATGCTTCCTGAAGAGTACGTTAAGTTATATATAATGTCTGCCAGAATTAAAGCTATTATTATTAATGAAGGTGATGTAACACAATTTTGATGAAGTGGCCGATCTATTCTGAACCGCGAATCTTAATGTTTTTTATTAACAAACTTGTCACTGACGCATCATAGCGTAGTAATATTTCATCGTATTTATGTTAAAAGTTTATACTTTGTTTCTGTTACCAATATTTTTGTTTAATAAAATTATTTTGAGAGTGCTATCACATTTATTTAAATATATTAGTTGTAAAATTATGCCTGACCGAACTATTACGAGCTTGAGCTCGTATCTTCACTGCTTAATATCTACATCTAATCATTATGACAACTATGTATTTTTCAATATCCTTATTACTACCGGCATGTGAAGCTCCATATACATTTATTAACAAACCGTAATGTTAGATATATTATATATGTATATTAGTTTTTAAGTACTGTAAATATTAGAGTAGATAATCTTGTACATTACGCTAGTATTCGAAACCAAGACATATAAATGTCTAAGACCGCTATATTACTAATAGAGAATTTTATATTATATTTTAAAATATCTATTTTACATTAAAAAAAGTACTGATCAACGGAAACTGATGACTGAGTATTCAATTAAATATATAACATACCTATAACATCATAAGCAACTATCTCGTGTACATTTCATATCACGTTTGAATAGTCCAGATAATTATAATGTCCTTGCCAAAAATAATTTCCGATATTCACTGAATTGACAGATATATTTTTTCTTTAATTTACAAAACTCAAAACTCTCGAATACCCTATTGGTATATAACATTCACTGATATCGATCATAATCAACATTATAAATAAACATAGCTTAACTCATTAACCAATATAAGGTCACCCATCACTTCACACAGGTCACAGAACACAGACCAACTGTCTCGTTATGTACTTCTCGTCCAAAGGTTAAAAAAAGCACCCTTACAGATTCAGGCAACTATCTTCACAAAGTCACGTTCACATATCAAGCCACAATTCAAACACAATACATTGAAAATTCCAAAACCAGTTTATTGATTACTCAGAAAATCACCATTTTCTCCAAAACCATTATTAATATAACAATTTTGGAGAAAATGGTGTTGAAAAACTTTCCGAAACCATACGAATAAAACCTACAGACCACCCCTCATAAGCCCATGATACCATCATCTTCAACGAATTTCAGGAATATACAGAAAAAGCCAATAGAACAGTCCAGAGAAACACTAGTCCGCTCCAAGCAATACAACAGCTCATTTGAGAATCTACTGCCAACGGGTATAAACACATGCACCAAATAATAGCAGTCAGTATTTGGTCACTCTTCATTCAGTATTCAGCCAGTATCAGTTTACCAATCAACAGTCAACAGTCAAGTGCCCAGAGACCAAATAATCTCCAAGTTAATTCAGTGACCGATGCGAATCCCTCCTAGTTTTAGAACTAACACAAACATGGGCGCAGTGACTGGCAGCCTCGAGGTCAGGAATAGTTCGCCACGTTCGCGAGTGCCAGTTGCAGAACCAGTTCGTAGGGATACAGATAATACACCAACGAATCCGTGCACCTTCTGTAAGGGTTGGGTAATCTTCGTCTTCTACGACGCTCACCAACAAACCACCAAATCTTTCTTAGGGGGGTAATCGCATCTTCTGCGACGCACCAGCATCGAACACAAATCCACAAATTACTAAATCTTTCTTAAAGGATCAACTGCGTTTTACTCAACGCTCCAGCATAGAACATGTTTCCACAAATTACCAAATCCTTCTTACAGGACCAACAGCGTATTTCGCGACGCATCACTATCGACATGCTTTTACAGACAACCAAATCCTTCGACAAGGATCATCCGCGTCTTCTATGACGTGCACTAAAGACTCCAAGTTACTGAGGTGAATACTCAGAAATCCCAGGTTTCTTCTCGGTGCATAATTTGAATATTTTATTTAGTTGATCTTTTAAATAACCATTGTCATTAAATTTAGTATTTTGAAATTGCCAAGTTGCCTTTTTTTTTAAACTAAACTATAATAACATTAATGTAATTACTACTGGAGCGTATGTAAAGAAATGTGCTCTTTCACGTTCCGTAATAAAAAGGGGGTTGCTATTAAAAAAATATTGATGATGTCATACCTCCTACATAAATCATCCTGTATGTATTAATTATATTTTAAAGAATGCACAACTAAGAAATTGACAGGTCAGAGTTTTTCCAAAAGTTATTTCTTGAATTTTTAAGGAATTTATTCATTAGTTTATGAAAACACTGTATGTACAGCTTAAAAGCTCATCTTGTATATATCATCAGACTTAACCATCAACTCAGGTACGTGAGTAAATGTAGGATCGGGATGAGTTATAAAAGACTATTGATTTATGATTTTCATTTAATAGTTTGCATATCTCTAGGATTGCAATATATAATAAATAATTAATATATAATTAATAATTAATATGTAATTAACAATTAATGTATAATTAATAATTAATATTAAAATTAGAGGTATTATGACAAATTCAACAATCAAACATTAGTACATATGCATTTATGACATTTTGAAATATTTATTACCGCAATTGTTAAATTAGAAAATGTATACAAGGGACACAAAACGGTGATATAAAACGAATTGTAATATTCATGAAACCCTATGTTGCTTTCAGCTTGTTACGGTAATGAAATGCAAAAGCGCCCGGTAACGCGGTGCTCAAATATTTCACAGAATTATGAAATTCTCTAGGAATTTTACGTGTTATAACTTTTATAGTTTTGCGTCTTTATGTTAGTTTATAAGAAAGTTTGATTTTATGGAACATGGTCCGTAATAAGCTTTCGTCTTCGAATGAAACGAGAAAACCTAAAAGTTCCGAAGAAGTTCGACTTACAGGAACTTTAATTAAAATACAAATATTAAGCTGTTGTTGCTGTTTAAAGGAATTTTCTGCAAACTATGTAAGAAATAAACAACTTTTTTTGTGATTTGGATGCTTTGAAAAGAAAATGAATATAAGATGAATGATAAAAAACTAATATCTGCTGAATATATATTCAATGTGGATATACTGGGAAAAAATTGAGTTGGGCCGTTTATGAAGACATAATATGATACTAACGCGAAATTAACTCTATTCTTAAAAAATGAAACAAGAAAATTTCGACATAATGATATTACCTCATTAATATATTGGTTTCATAACAAAACTAGTATCTCATAGTAAGTTATTCTATTTCAGATTTCCAATAGGGGATCGATAGAGGCGACGGGTAAATTACAAAATGTTGAAAGTAATGGAAATTGACGAATTGTTGGTGAATTTGATTGATGCCTTATTTCTTTTTTACAAATTTAGGGCGGGTCCTTCTAAAAAAAAATTTAAACACCCGCTCTTTAGTTGTTTTTACCTCCTATATTGAGCAATTTGTACATCGAATGTTGGATATACTAGAATTAATTAAAATCTGCTCAATATAATATACAACTGAATTCCTGAAATATGGAAATTGTGGGAGGTTAGTTCACTCAAGTACCACAACACTTAGGTCAAAATGGGCCCTTTGTACTCGTATACCCTTTCTAAAAAAGTTTATTCCACCTAGGTCATCAACTATTACATTTATGCGAAATAGATGGTGACTCTGCCTAGGTGACGTTCCCTAATGTCGGCCATAGTTGGTCAACGTTATAACAAAAGGAATTCTCTTATAGACAAATAGGTAGTTCGGCAGGGTCAGCAATGATTGTGTACTGTTACTGTAGCTTTAATTGTTTTTCCTATTATTTGTCTACGGTCTATCTCTCTTGCTGGTATGGTAACGTCTGTTACATCCCTCTATACTATACTATGTTGGCATGATGATCCAAATACAATATACATTTAACACACAGAAGCCTTGAGTACATGTATTCTGCTTCTTATTTGTTAGAGCCATCTGTGAAGACTGTTCGTTCATTTGCGCTATGAAGACTGTTCGACGATTGATTGTTCGTTCGTTAGCGCTCTAACTTTTACACGTTATATTTATTGAAAAGGATTTTAGATATTAAAAGTGAGTTGTAAATGCTGTCATGGACTGCCAGAAGGAAAAACATCGAGTTAACACCTTTATTCCGCATGAGGCTTCTAATACTCCCACATCTTTCGTTTAATTGTATACCAACAGATTTGAGGCAGATCGACCTGTCTTAGATAGATACCTAGAGGTGGTAGATGTTCATTACCTCCATTTATCTTATTAGTGTTGTTGACATTGCTTCAGTTATGTTTAGGCAAGAATTCTTTGCAAAAACTGATTGTGATTAAGCTTCACTTTCTTTTGTCATTGCTTGTTGGCCTTTCAACCACCAGGCAATGGCTCCATGAACTATCATTGGTCTTATGGTGGTAGTGTATAATTACATAACACCTTTGTATTTCATCCAGCAAATCTTCCATCCCAATGATCCTGCGCACAGTTCATAGGAGATGCAAACCAGTTTCAATCTCTTTTCGACGAATTCCAATTTAGTATGATGTTAAAGGATATGTCAAGATATGTCACTTCTGATTCAAATCTTATTGGCGTGTTGAGGAGAATAACGGCCTTTAAGTTCTTTAATTCTCCTCTCCATGTGAATAAGATCATCTCTGCCTTCCTCTGGTTGACAGAAAGAGTATATTTCTATTGCATTATCTCACAGAGTATCCTTTGGAGTTCTCCGCTAAGCAGTATTGTTAAATCATTTTTGTATGCAATAGTCTAAAAACTTTATTTATTAACGCAGCGCAAAGCTGGTAAGAACTAGCTTCTGTAGTTGTTAATTTCGCAGCACGCCGCCCTACGAACAGCCTCTGTTTTTACGAGGGTGAGGTTTAGCTTAGTGCTATTTTTCCACCTAACCCCTGACGTTTATATCTTACACAGACACACTCCTAGGTATAAAACCGACGGAAATGATAATCCAAATTGAAATTAGAAATGCAACCGACTTCTGTGGGAATCAAACTCACGTTCTGATTACTTTAAACTGGCAATCTGGGTCAGCTCCAGCTCCAATTGGCTTCCACCGCAGATTATTGCAGGGAACTCAGAAACCTTCTACGAAGTAACTATGTAATAATTCACCCTCAGAAGAGCTGGCTACCTATTGAAATTAATGTAAAATTAGGATTAGAATGAAAAGTAAAGCAGTCGTGTGAAACAACCCACCAATTCTTACCGCCGCTCGGAGTTGAGCCCGGGACACCAGAGTGAAAGGTCGCAGAGTTATACACTTGATCGACGCATCATGCACCACTTGACCGACATAGTTGTATAGCTCTTTCTAAGAGCATCCTTTAGACCCAGCTAACGATCCACGGTGCATTTCTATCTTGCTATTTAAGTTAGTGCTAAATATTTCTCAGTCCGACTAACTATCGTATGAAAGACAGTGTCGCTGGACTTGTCTGGGGTATATGTATGTTTATTGGAGTGTAACCAGACTTCATCTTGTATGGTCTTCCTCAAGTATAAGTCACATAATCTTTCCATCGATTTGAGTAGAATCAATATCAGGCCAACAGACCGATATGATTTGGGAATGGCATAGTCCTGCCGGTTTTGGGGATGAAAACTACTTTCATTTCTTTCCATACCTTCGGGATATATTGATGTTGCTAAAGACGATCTAAATAAACCGAAGTGTGGTAGTAGCTTATCTTGCTTTTTCCCGAATACTTACTGCTCATCAAGAATAGGAACAAGTCTCGAATCTGCGATATCCGACAGCCCACGAGGTGCGCAGTAAATAACCTGGTCTAAATAAATAACCGAATAAATAAATGTCCTCACTCTTTCTTCTATGCATAAATAGAGAAATCTCACATTTTTTTTATTATTTATGAACGGTACTCGATCCCTGTTTATTATATAATATATTTTATGGTATAATAATTTGCGGAAGGGTCAATATAATGATATAATAATAACAATAGTGTATTGTATAATAACTTGTGAAAGGGCCACTATCCCGACCAGGAATAGTGAAAAAGAAGAACAAGAATCGTGGTTCTTGTTTTTGAAAAGTAGAGGCTCTTTGGCTGTGCCCGTGTTCTTATTTCTAATATTGTATTATTGTATTAAGCACGTTGTAAATATCAATTTATAATTGCATTCGTAGAAATATGATGCCATCTAGATAAACCACCAACTGTTTTCAAACTTCTAAATTGAGTGAGATATAGCAGAAGAAATTTTTAAAAAGTGCTCTGTGGTTGGAGAAATTATTTCAGATATATTTCATTATCCAGGGGAATACAGTAATACAAATATAAGAAAAACTGGTTTTTATGTATGTATTTTCTTTTCCTATTCTGCATCTAATGTTTGTTTCTGTTGGTAATTCGAAGGCAATATTACATTTTGCATTATCATAAATGATTGGGATAGTTAAATACACCTATGTAAATAGTTCCTTTGTCTAATATCTTTTTCAATTATCTTGTATACATTTTACATTATGCTTTTTGTTTAGAAATGTAAACATCATAAGTATCAGAACACAGAGTTGTATGAAACACTGAGTTTGCCGGAAAAAAGTCAGTTTTAAATAGAATGGACAAAAACATAAATTATCCCCGACAAAAATGTCCAAGTAATTATTATCATATACTTTAATGATTCAAATCTATACAGATCGGATCAGATAACACGCCTTTAACAATCAGTCTCAGTATATTTAGTGTTCCTTGATTAATTGCTTTATCTCCCCGCAATAAATTAACAAAGTACGTTCGCTCCCACACTTTTTGTTGTATCTCGATAGATACTAAGTGGTCTGAAATTCTAACCCTAAAAAACAAACGTGTTTAATTAAGGTAAGTTTGTCGATGGGGAGTATACCAATTTGAATAAAATGCTGTGTTGCAGAGGCAATGAACATTGGAGTATTTAAAATGTGGTAATTAAAATTTAGGATGCGACTGATTTTAATTAAGCCATACAGAGGCGGGGTGGGTTAATTTGAAACCATTAATGAGTATTGAATTACAAAAAAAAACATTTTATTCCGTGGGAAAAAGAACAATGAGTATTAAGTATCCAAGGACTATTGAAAATTTTGATAATCGGTATAGGTAGATGGTGTAATGTTATTGGTTTTCGCAATCTATATTATTATGTAGCCTATAATTATATCAAAATGATTGGTACATATGAATATTAAACATGAAGGTTTAATACTGGTGTATTAAAGGACTTTCTTCTAATCTAGTTCTAATTCTACATTTTTACAATTTTCTTCTAATCTAGCTCTACACTGAGCAAATTTGCAGAATTAATTTTAATTTATACATGGCGTGGGCATTCAGGAGAATTTGGGGAAATTTTGACACCTTCTCCTAACCGTGCTTTCGCCGCCTGAGCAGAGCAAACATCTTCGATATCTGTGCGTTCAAACTTTAATGACTTGGGGTGTAGATTGATTACAATATTTTAAAATTAGCAGTAATAAATTAGCATTAGCAGTAATTAGGAAACAGCAATAATAATTCAAAAGTATCATAATCTACCACATATGGAGTTAAATATTCTACGTCGTGGAACTTATATTAGTTTTGTACTTATAATAAGACATGCAAGTGCACAATTGTTAAAATATTATTTCTCATAAAGTTTCGTAATACACATTATACTATTATTACAATTACAATTATATTATAAACTATTCCTACGTTTATAGAAATCGAGAGATAGTAATAATATAAAGTATAGTAATAGTGGTAAATAAACATAATCTGAACCATCACATAGTACCATAAAAGAATTACTTAATGGGACATATTCAATTCAATGTCCTAAAATATAATCAATAATAAATCAAAATAGATTATGCTCTTGGTCTTGAAATAAATATGCCCTCTGTTAACTAAAAACATAAATCACTCGAAAACTAATTTAGTATTGCCTACACGTCATGGAAATGCATCGAAAGTATCAAATTATATTATTTCCTGATGGTACACGAAGCACTCCAGTTGTCACCACGTTCCAGCCTCCTCCTGGAATCCATTTATGCATATTAACGTCACAAACCGGCAACATGATCTAATCACATACGATCAAAGCTCGTGCCGAAGGGTGGCTTTCCGCGTCCTCTTTCACTCCCCTTGAATATCAACCCTTTCGAGTGAATGAATGCATCACCGAAACGCTGCAGATTTGCAGGCTCGTGCATTCTGGGATCTTCTTAGCTTGTTTGCAAACAATAAAATTGCGTAGCTTAATTTTTGTTTGTAGATAGACAGGGATGTAAAGGGAGGGTGACATGGATTCTAGGTTGGTTTATTGTTTACTATTAATTATTAGAACTAGATGATTTCGGTCAAGAAATTAGAGAACAATGCCTTTAATGAGTTATGTAATTAGTCTTTGCTTGAGTCAAAATTATATCGTAATCCCTAACGAATATTTTTTACTGCAAACCATTACCTGGGTGAATTATTTCCCGAAAGTATGTTTTTTTTTAGGTATCTATAAAGATAATAGCTTCAACAGGAACTATAAGCACTCAACTAACATTATAGATGATTTAATTAGAAAAAAAATTGTATATGAAGGGTATTAATGAAAAGTAGAAAAGTCTATTTTTACAATATTGAGTTAATATGTAGGTAGATAATTATATTAAAAATGTTCATCTAAATCGATTACACTAGTCAAATTACATAATAATTTAATATTGCCTTCTATATATTTGACGAGGAAATATAGTAGTAGCAAAGCAAAAATTTACATACAAAACTAGACTTTTAGCAAGCGAAACTGAACTAGTTTTAGTAGTTCATGTTTATGAGCTTCCTGAATGTTTTTAGTACAAACACGGAATAAATTTCCACGCTTTAGAAAAATATACAGATAAAGCTACAATAAATTTTATTATGTATTCATTTATAGCCAAAACTAATGCTAGATAAGACGTACCTCAAGTGCAAGAACAATTTTTGTTAATTTTCAAGTAGTAGGGTATGTGAAGATTGTAGCATGTCCTAGGATATATTCCATATATCTTAAAACACAGAAATGTATTTCTGAATTTAAATCTATTCTATTTATATACATCAAGTTTCCAGTTTTAAAATTTGTTCTTGAATAAATAAACAACTGTCAAGTGTTTCAATAACATAATATATCTTATAGCCGTTTGCAAACAAATCATACTATGTATTTAGAATGTTAATAATATGATTAATAAATACTACATACAACTAGTAATGGAGGACCATTACTACTTATTAGATACAGGGATCCAATCTAGGAAAATGAGATCCCTGTAGTACTTCAGATGTTGGACAAAATGTTTTAGAAGTAAATGTACTATACACTATACATTGTGACGATTAGTTAAGTATAAAACACATAAATTTAGTAGAGGTTCACTACTTTCAAAAAGTATCAGTTTCGTTTTTTAAATATTTCATAATCAATTCTATCAAAAGTATTCATAAAATCGATGTAGTACATAACATCTACTTGGCCATCATTATCGATAACATTGGAAACATATTGAGAAAATGCAAATAAATTAGCTATTGTGAAATATTTTCATAACTTTGTGCTGATTTGGAGACACATAATTTATTGTAGAAGGATACATACGATTGTATAGAGACATCTCAAGAACTTCAAGGAAATAATAATACGGAAACTGGTGTATAATTGCATAGTAATAGTACTAATAATGTGGAAATTGGTTTCATATCACTGGCTTTTTGAACTCGATAATACGAGTTGTTTTCCACACATCATGAAATGTAGATTTCTTAAAACTATATTTAACAATATTAGTAGTGGTTGTACAAGAATATATTTATAATCTCTAAAGGTGGATTCAAGAACTACATCGCTCATTTTAAATACATAGAAAAAGTCTTTCATTGCCATTTCATGCTTTTAGCAAGAAAAAGAATAAATTTAATGATTTAAAATATATTAAATGAATAACCAAAATACACTGTTATATTCCTTCCTATAACATAGAACTAAATGTAATAATAGTATAAGTAAAGATAGAACATCATTATCATATTGGATTAATTTCATTTAATATGATAAAAGTTGGATCTATTGGTTCAATAAATTTTATTATATATTTTCAAGATTAATTATACAATAAAGCAAATATTTTATGTAAACATATTAATGCTTATTCGAGAGAATACTAGAAAATAATACAAAAGGATTGCGTTGCGGAATATTATAAAAAGCACTTAAACGTTTCACTAAGATATTTACTCCTCTTGGCCTCCTCTTTTCATGAATGTAATTACTATATTCATGAAAAGTAAATATAAACAAACGGTTTTAAAACCTTAAAACAGACGTTTCCGCGCGTAGAACATCTCCATCTCGAAATTGAGTGGCAGAGAAAAAATAAACCAACACATAAATGCTTCTGTTTTATGCGATAATTTTACTTTTCTCAAATAGTCCACCATCGTGCTTTCTCATGGCCGATGGACAGGGTGGGGTGTGTTCTATCCACCTCAAAGTCAATAGATGTCGTTTGGTAGACGTCCTTAATCAGAATCAGTCGAAACCCGATCGATCCGACACGATTCAATTGAGTAATCGTGCCAACAAAAAAAATTCTCAAATAGTCCACCATTGTGCTTTTTCATAACCCATGAATATGGTAGAGTGTGCTCTATTCACCTCAAAATCAATAGGTGTCGTCTGGGAGATGTCCCCGATCAGAATCAGTTACAACACTATCGATCCGACAGGATTTAGTTGAGTTATCGTGTTAACAAAATAAAATTCTCAAATAATCCACCGTCGTGCTTTCTCATGACCCATGGACAGGGTGGGATGTGTCCTATCCATCTCAAAATCAATAGGTGTCGTCTGGGAGACGTTTCCGATCAAAATCAGTCAAAACCCGATCAATCCGATACGATTTAGTTGAGTTATTGTATTAACAAAACAAATTCCTCAAATAGTCCACCATCGTGCTTTCTCCCATGGATAGGGTGGGTGTGTCCTATCCACCTCAAAATCAATAGGTGTCGTCTGGGAGACGTGCTCGATCAGAATTAGTCAATACCCGATTGATCCGACACGATTTAGTTGAATTATCGTGCTAACAAAAAAAATTCTCAAATAGTCCCAAGGGAGGGGGTGGTGTGTGCTATCCATCTCAAAATCAATAGATGTCATCTGGGAGACGTTCCCGATTAGATTCAGTCAAAACCCGATCGATCCGACACGATTTAGTTGAGTTACCGTTCTAACAAGAATAAATGTCGACGACAACCGCGACACACAGCAAACATTTTTTAAAAACGTTTTTTTGTGGCTTTTAGACTCAAAAACGAAAAATAAGCCCAAAAAATTTTTTGTTTTTTCACTTTTTCTTTACACGATTACATTACTTTTCCGCTTATAGTGTAGTGCGGAAAAGTAATATCCAAACCAGTCTTCTTCTTTCGATAATAAGTCCCTTATCATCGCAATGGGTACTTATGAAACGTTTTGCCAGGCGATTGTCACAAATAAAACATTAACGATGGTACGATGGCAAGAAAGAGTTATTACTATAGAAAATTTTTCTGTAAAATTTAACTTTTGTCAATAACATATCACTAGTTCTCACTATTGACTTATCATTTTATAATTTCCCGAACCCAAAACCCAACGGATTTTAAAAATGCTTATTTGCGGACAGAAAATACGATGAATATATATTTTAAATGCTTTCCTCGCGAGGGTATCAATTGTCTAATTCTTCCTGTGTTACATTAAAACGTCATTCATTCAACGACTCGACGAAAAGTCTGTTTAAAAACTTATGGATAAATATGAAAAACACAAGAAAAATATAATTTATGTACATGGGAGTTATTAATATGACCAGTATCAATATATCAATAGACCTGGTCTATTGATACCACCTTCGTTTTTGTCACTATAAAAAGTGAAGGTGGTATCAATAGACTCCCGGAAATTCATAGTATTGGACATTACCACTTTGCGTTGTCTCTAAAACAATAATTGAATCTTTATTAACAACAATAGTAGTAATGATGTCCTATTTTAAAGGTAGAATTTTGTATACATACTTATTAAATAGTGAGAAGTCTATAAAGTACCATAAAAAATATATTTCTTCACTTTGGAACCATTGGCAATCTCTGCAATATACAGTAGTATGACATCAATAGCAGTGGAACTAGTGTTCCAGGACGTTTGACTTTAATAGCAGAAGATAATATTCTCAACATCTCTAATAATAGATATGGGGAAGTAGGGTGCCGTATACACACACATACGAGTACAGAGCTTGTCAAGAATAGGAATAACTCTCAAATTTGCGATATCGAACCAACCACAAGGTGCGCAGTAAACAGCCTGGTCTTTACTTGTCAGTTGAATTGAGACCTTTGCAGAGTAAATATCGAGTATGAATGTACACAGAGTTCAATCTGGCCCGCAGAAAATTCATCCTTATCCCTCCGAATGCTCCCTCACTCTCTCTCTTCTACGCAACACAGAGAATCTCACACTTTTTCCTATTCTTGAAAATTAGTATTGATTGTCCGAACTTTATAAAATTCTTAAACAATACATTTTTAATATGGTTAAATTTATTAAGTAGTGAACTTTTTAATTAGTTAGATTTATGAAATTGTAATATTAGCATCACCTTTTGCAATAATTTTACCTTGAACAGTATGCAGTTAGCCCCTAGTTACACTGTAGACCCCTCTGTGGATATATCTCAGTATAAATAGGGATGTTGGCCAACGGATTACTGTTACCCCCGTTGCTTATCATACACCATGTCATCCCTACACGAATGTAAATTGATGATCGGCTGCAATAAATAACCTAGACTGTCCTCGTAATTTACATGCATGTAAGTTGCCAATTTCAGATGAAATACTATGTTTCCTTCGAAATATTGGAAATACTTCTATTATAACAATCTATCGTAAAAGGTGGTCCAACCAAAACGCACGATGTTAATTGTAAATAAAACAAAGTTTTCAGAGAATTGTTTTAATATTTTTTATTATGATAGAAGGATCTATGACAATTATGCGTGAAACAAAATATCGGCAAAATGCTCGCCACGGCTTCGGTGGCACACCTCTATCCGATGGTTCATATTTTCAATGACTCTGAGACATAATTGAGGTTCAATGTCGTTAATGTGCCGAATTATCTCATCCTTTAGCTCTTGAATTGTTCTTGGCTTATTGACGTACACTTTTTCTTTTAAATATCTCCAAAGAAAGAAGTCCAACGGTGTCAAATCACATGATCGTGGCGGCCAATTAACATCGCCACGACGTGAGATAACAAGGCCATTGAATTTCTCGCGCAAAAGTACCATTGTTTCGTTGGCTGTGTGGCAAGTGGCACCATCCTGTTGGAACCACATATCGTCCAGGTCCATATCCTCAATTTCTGGCCACAAGAAGTTCGTTATCACCTCGCGATAGCGAACACCATTCACGGTAACTGCTTGGCCGACCTCATTTTCGAGGAAGTACGGCCCGATGACGCTGCCAGCCCATAAACCGCACCAAACAGTCACTCTTTGTGGATGCATCGGCTTTTCAACAATCACTCGTGGATTCTGATTTGCCCAAATGCGGCAATTCTGCTTGTTAACGAATCCACTGAGGTGAAAGTGTGCCTCGTCGCTGTAGATGATTTTCTTTGTAAAGTCACCATTCACTTCTGTCTGCTCAACCAACCATTCGGCGTATTGACGACGCCGACGCTTGAAATGGTCAGTAGGCTTCAGCTCTTGAGTCAATTGAAGCTTGTAAGCGTGTAAATTGAAATCTTTATTCAAAATTCGCATCAGTGATGTTCGTGAGATGTTCAATTGTTGGGCACGACGACGAGTCGAGGTTGACGGCTCTTCTGCTACACTATCGCGAACAACAGCAATGTTTTCCGCAGAACGAACTGGGCGAGCATGGACAGATGTTTTCACATTTCCTACAGACCCGGTTTGCTGAAATTTGCGCACAATTCTCCTGATTGTGGACACATTTGGTCGATTATGCTGACCAAAAAAGTCATGAAGTGCACGAAGTGCATTTTCATTTGAACGCCCATTTTCGTAAAAGGCTTCAAAAATCTTAACGCGCTGCTCAATTGTGTACCTCTCCATGGTTGAATTTGTCAAACACTGAAACAAAGAAATGTCAAATTAAGTTGGGCAAAAAACTTGACGTTAAGGTGTGACTCACAATTAACATTGTGCATTATGGTTGGACCACCCTTTATATGACAACCCTTTCATTCGCATAATATAATTAGAGAGGCATTTCATTACCTGATAATTTATACCCTACATAAGCTAGTTAAATAGCTGGATTTAAGTAGTTATTTAAATCAATTTATACGGGGTGTTAGGGAATTAGAATGAAATGATGAGAAGGGTGTTAGATGAGGTTATTTAGAACCAAGGATAGTTTTATACAAAGTGTCGCTTTTTCAATATATTCGCGATTCTTGATTTTCTAGAGGTTTCTGTATATTAAAAAAAGGACAAGTTGTAGATATTCACTGACAATATTTATACTACTTCTAATATGTAATATGAAATAGATCAACTCTTTTCACTAAACTGCAATTTAATTAAATCGAGCAACTCATAAAAGAAATATTTATATTCTTATATGCAGATATGCAGATAAGACAAGTCTGTAAACAGTTGTGATTTAAAATTCATTATAGAAACAAGAATTGATGTTATAGTGATTTTCAGATAATTTATCTTATCAAACTTATCTATTGAGTACCCTGTTCTTAGATAATAATAATTTCTAACACAAAACAAAAACAATGACAAATTTCACACCAATTTCAAACCGCACGGGGTTCATAGACACGCTACTTTGGTGTAAAATGAATACCACAAGACCGTGGTAGAATTTTACCATTGGTTGATGTAAATTTTCATACCAGTAGTGGAGTAATATTACCACAATGTTCCAGTGAAAACTTGATTAGGGTAACTGGTATAGTTATTGGACATTTAAGGTTTTCACAAAGCATCCACGGATGTGGTACCGACATTTTCTACAATAAGATCGTAAAACTTCAGGGTGGGCTAATAAATTAAAAGATTGTATAACCTGTTATTACATTTTCAGAATAAAATTGATATATCAAATTTTATTTGCAAAAATATGTAGAGTGATCAAATTCTACAGTTACTGGACAAATATTACAGTTATTGTCCAGTAAAGTTATAGTTATGGGACATTAATAAAACTGATAAAAAATTATTTAAACATGTAGGATTTATTAGCCTTTTACAGATATATTTATTTGTCATATTTGTTCTGTACAAAACTACAAATCTAAACCTGGTGTTATTAGTTACGACGGTAATACTCTTCATATTTCATATACAGTGTATCACTCGATTCGTCATCTTCCTCTTCAGTATCCCTGTCGTCTTCTTCGCTTTCATGGAAACAACTATGGCATAAAAAGGAGTCCTCATCGTCATGTGGAACATGTATCTGATGTTTTCTTGGTATGCATATACGGTGAAATAAACACTTGCATTCTTCACATGCTATTCGGCCATTTTTACCAGTTACAGGAAAATTACATTTCCGATAAGAATTTGTGGAGCTTGCTTGTCCTTTATATTCTTCAGACAATGATATGTTCATTTTTATATCCTTAATTCTTGATGAATCTCAATTTCTACTTCCTTTTAATTTAATGCATGCATTTTCTTTATCACTTGCTTTTTTTTCTTCCCTCTTCCTTCTTCTGTCAATTTGATCATTTTCCAGTTTTTGTTTTTGTTCTCGCTTGGCTGTAAACATTGCCTTATACCTGTTTGATGTGATTGCAAATGGGAATCGTTCTGTTTTTTCTTGCCTTTACGTTCAGGCGTTTTAGGTGATATCAAAAAGTTTCCTAGTAAAGTGTTACTGATTATTTTAAATGCAGGACTACTTTTTACGGGCGGATTTACAGGTACAGGTCCATCATATCCTCATATTTTCGTATCATTTCTCTGGCGATTTAGATCCAATTTCGATTTTATTAGGGCTGTCTACAATTTCTAATGCCATTTCTACGTTATTCTGTAGGTTCTCTAATGAGACGTCATTTTCAGCACTTCCGTTTGCATTTCTATTACTAGCAGTATAGCTGGTGTGAAAGTGATTCCAAGTTTTCATTAAAATTTGAAAATCTTCGTTTACGGGTATTTGCAATGCTTCGCCCTTTGCGAGTGATTCAAACTGTTTTATTTTTTCGTTTCCGATAATATTTCTCAACTCCGAATAATTCGTGGTTTTCATATCGATATCATTATTATTTCCAGTAATTTCATTTTCATTGGCTTCATTTTGCTTGCCAAGGCATTTAGAAAAATCTATGTTATTTGGGTTGAAAGGATGAAGGCCGCAAGCTCTAAAACCATTCATCAAAGTTTCAGGTTTAATTGTATTTTTTACAACGCCTTCCAAAATTGGTGCAAAAGTAACTTTAGTAATAACTTCGTTAATATGTTCGTTACACCATTCTGTTGCTGCCTTTCTCCAGGCATTTTTTAGAGGCTTGAATACTGCAACATCACATGGCTGCAGTATCCTCGTCGCGTTAGGGTATAAGGCAATTATTTCAATTTTTAGTTCGCTGCACAGTTTACTCACCTCGTAGGTCAGGTGTGTCCTATAGCCGTCGAGAAAGTAAATTACAGGAAAAGTAATATTCTGTTTGACCATGTATGGGTGGAATACATTAGCAACGTATTCAAAGAATATATCTGCTGTCATCCGTCCATTATCACTTTTGGCAATTCCCCATCCTTCAGGGACACTCGCTGCAACTTTCTCGGGTATTCTTTTGTATACATAAACCAGCAACGATGGGGCAATACTACCACTTGCAGAAAATGAAAACAATACTGTTAAGTTTTCCTTGGATCCACCTTTTTCTACTACCTATACATTTTTTTCGCCTTTCTTAGCTAAAACTTTTCCAGTTGATGGACATATCTGAAATGAAGTTTCATCCCCATTAAAGACTCGCGTGCATGGGGCAATTCAGTACCTCTAATAATTGCTTGGATTCAGCATATTCCTGTATTTCCTTAAACCATTTTGTGATGTCCTTTTCCGATACACATGAACTCGCATTCGTTACGCCTTCGCTTGTACGTGATACAATGTCGGGCTGGCGCTTTAAAAACGATCTCACCCAGCCTTCACCAGATCGACTATTTTTGAAAGGATTAGGTCTGGGGTGATCAATTAGAAATTTCTTAACAGAGTCCTGTAAATCATCCTTTTTTTTAGGAAATCCTTTTCTTTCCAAGTCAACAATCCAGTTTTTTAAAATATTTTCTTCGTCTACTGTAAGAATATGTTTAGGCCCAAATGATTCTTTATGTCCTGGATTTTTTATTTTGAATAATAGTGTAGATTTTGGTATGCCATATATTTTTGCTGTGGCTTGCAATCCACTTTTTTTTTATTGTAATTCTCTAATTGCATCTTCCACAGCCGAAGAATCATATGTTTTACTGAGTTTTTCATTGTACTGCGCTAAGGCTATTCTTAGCGTAGTTTAATACTTCACAGTGTATCTGCGAACAATAAGTGCAATAAGTGTTTTATTCAACTCGACAGCTATTGGACACCGTGTCCCATAACTAGATTTCGTGGTATAGCTTTTATAGTTATTGGACACTCACATAACCCCAAATAATTTTAGGCGTGACTAGTAAACATTATAAAACATTACTATATAATGATGTATGACAATAATAGTTTAATATAAACCTCATAAATGGATTACTTACCAAGTTATGCACTTTTGTGTCAACCAATTTTCTTATGAATTTCACAAGCGGGTACATGAATTATAGTAGCACAGAGATTTAACTACCGTTTTCGAATATAGCGCCATATACTGGATTATCTCAGTATTTTCCAGTAAAACTAGGAAGACATGGACGTGATTTGATTTACAGCTAGCGATACAACTTACTACAGGTTTCTTATTAAACGGGTTTTATTAAGCACTGTCCAATAACTGGTTCTGTCCAATAATTGTACTGTTTACCCTACATATTGATATTTAAATGTTATGCCCTTTGTTATCTATAGAATTACAATTAACCTGCGGGCAGTGTGGTGGAGTATGATATACCCTTCGTTCTACATCTGTGGTGATAAAATCTGTCCTGTGTCATTTGGCGTCATCTACCATTAGATAGCTTCAAATTAGGTATTGACAAGTTCACACAAGTAGCGGCGGCTGTACGCCTGACACCGTTGGTGGAGTACCGTTTGTTAAAGCTGTGTGGGGTATTACGTACCTCACCACACTTAAACTGGAAGAGTTTTGTGGAAGTTTCACCAACTTAAAACGTTCACCAACTTACGTCAGTGGGCACCGTCAGGAAACGCAAAAAGGAAATTCCTCTGGCATTTCTTGATATACTCAAGAAGAGTGTGCCAAGCACATTATTCGCTTTTCGTGAAAAATCAAATCGCCAAATTACAGTGGTATCACATATTCCGAAAAAAAAAAAAATATATAATATTTTTCTCCACCCTGCACCACGACGATACTAATATAGAACATAAAGGTAAAACCACTTAAGAAATAAACCACTTTTATAATATAACAAAATGTGGAGTAGATGTTCTGGACGAATTATCGGCGAATTATATCATGGCACGAAATAGTCGTCAATGGCAACTAACATTATTTTTTTCATACCTCAACACGGCTTTAGTAAATTCCCTAGTAACTTGAGTATGCAATTATTCTCTGAATACAAGAGGCACCGTGAGAGAAATCCCAGAATTCTTAGAGAATTACGCCCATATCATCCAGCACCCGTCGAAAACCCGGCAAAAGGCAAAAAACTAGTAGAAGATGCAGTATTTGTCCAAGAAGGAAAGGCAGGAAAACGTTTTACACCTGTTCTAAATGCAACATTCCACTTTGCTTAGAACACGCGAACTTTGTGTGTAGCAAAAATTGCCTCAATGATGATGACTAGCAAATTGTTTCCACAATATGGCTGCTTTTGTCCATAATTCTTTGGATTGTATAGTTTATTTTCTTTAAAAACATAAGTTAACTTTCAGTAAATATATAAGATAATTTTTAATAGCTTTGTATATCAGAGTACTGTAAAATTTATAATAAAAATATGTTCTTTTCGAATTTCTCATTCACCATTAAATTTGTTAAGCTAATTGTTGCGATATAATTGACAATCAATAACAATACAATAAACAAACCTTATCACACGATGTTAATCTTTATTTTTGAAAATTGAGATTGGAAGAAGAAAGAAAAATGGGGTTTGTCACACCACACTACACCTCTTACGTCACTATTTTGCACCACAATTCCCGCGGGTTAAGAGAAATAAAACACTTTGAAATAGAAATAGAATATACTATATTTTTCTTGCATATTATAACAAAGTTAATTTCTTTATTGAATTAATGGATATTATATGAATATTATATGTATGTGATAGTGCAAGTCTAGAAGATATTTATATATTCATGAACAATATAACAAAATTAGTAACTATTTATATTTGAAATAGTGATTGTAGTATCGAGCCAATTCATTTCGAATTAAATATTACGATGTTTTCCTGAATTTGAATGTCCTTCCGTGTTAATAATTAATAACGATACCTTTAGATATTTAATAATAATTTTTCTTATAATGAGAATTTATACTTACTGAAAATTAAAACTATAATTTAAACTATAATAATTTAAACAGTATGTATTACTAACGTAGTCAAGAGTGTATCCAATTATTATTTAATAATTCATTATTTATAATCTAACAATTGGGTATATTCTTGATAAAATTAAAGTTATTATTAGAAAGTGTACAATAAGAATGGCAAATATAAAATATCACTTAACCAACCTAGCCAGCGAAATCTACTAGCGCAGATTTTGTCAAAATTTAACATATTTTTCACACATATTAAATTTTAATAAACTTGGCCATGACAATGACTATGTTTGCTCCTCAAAACAGACAAACTATTTGGGTATAAATTTATTATTCATAAATCATAAGTTGGCCCATTGTTTAAGGTCTCTACAGTTGTTAATAATTTTTCTTATTGGGATTTAGTTCCGGCTGAAATTAAAATTTTGTAATATTATTGGTGAAATTTATATATTATTATTATTAAATATTAAAAATATCGTCACGAAACAGAAATAGATGCTTATGTATCTATATATACATAATATTTATTCGGTAAAATCATCCTGAGTCTCATAAAATTCAACACATTGTTTAGTCACCTTGGTAGAAAATTTTGTCAACACAATCAATTTTTAGTTATTGAGATACATAACAACATTTGGGCATAAGTTGATTATGTCGTTTCGAATTACTATAATTTATAATACATGCACCTTGTTTAAGTCTCTAAAAACTTAGGGAATAGTGACAAATTAAATATAATAAGAGAAGGCAACAGTGTGTTTCTGTTCTCTTCAAATAAATTGATATCACCTGGATCTTATAAGCTATAATCATATGTTTAGCATTTATAAAACATATTCTTCATTAAACATTTTTGTTTATATTTAAGGTACATCCGAAACAATTGCATAGTTTTGAATTAACCTCTTATGCACTTACAAAGAACTCTGACATGATTGACCAAACGATGTCTCAGTTTTCCATCAGGAATTCCAAACCCTTTTCAGTACTGCGATCACAATTAACATAAAAAATATTTATAAATAATACCCACGGACTGTGGGAGAGACTAGCCCTAAACCAACAAGAGTATGCATTTTCACCGGTTTACACATTTTTTCATAAAACATTTAAAATAAACATTAGGGGGTCATCATCGGAAAGACACCTGGTAAACAAGCAAAAAGCTTTTAGTTCAAAAGTTCCAGTGTTTAAAAAGTAGTTTGACTGGTTTCAGCCATTATATTATTATGAATACGGAACCCTTCTTAATGGCACGTGTCCATGGCAAACAGCTTTTAGTATTTTTTTTTTCTATAGTATCAGATAATATATAGAGCCTATAAATGACCCAGGGAAGCTCTCATAGTAACGACAAATATTCTATACAGTTCAAAGTTTAAGGGAAAGTTACTGGCAGCTACGCTGATGAGTACAATACCAAAGGAAACATATGTATAAGGCTATAATTATATTTTTCAATTTTAATTATTAATCAATTTATATGAAAAATACTAAAAACATCTAGTATTAGATCGTTATACTATTGCTTAGATTGACATAATAATTATATTTGTTACTTAAATAATGTTTAACAGAAATAGAGAAATTTCATATAGTTATAATAAATTTATTAACGAATTTTTAATGGTTAATTTATGTTCTTTTTGTATAATACAAATTATATACTTACGATATGTACAATATATCTAATTATTCCCTATAGTATTTCATATATTTTAAAAGATATTCGCTTTTGCCTTAAAATATTGACGATTCTATAAAGTAATTGAAATCGTTTTTGTACGAACTCGATGTAGGTTTTTATATTATCTAAGGGTACATCTTCTTCATTTGGTGTAAAATTAGTAGTTACTGGAACTAACTGAAACTAACTGGGCTAAATATTTCCTAGTAAGTCCGTTCGATCAGCAGCAAGTTAGCTATAGCTCTTCTGTGATGTCTAGAGATTGAAGTGAATTAGTAATTGTGATTCATAAGCTGAATTGCTCTTCGTTGTGCCATCCTTAAGAGTTTAAGAGTTTTAGATCATTAAATAAAGGAACAGTATAGCAACTATAGTGAAATAATAAATAAAGTGGTTATGTAAATGTGAAGTATATCGTGAAAACTACATAGAATGCCTCGAATTCAGTTCGATAAATTTTAAATTCTATCCCAATTTTATGCTTTTAGTTGATTTTCTTCATATCATCAACTAATTCTTAATAGAACATATTTTTTGATATTTAAAGTTGTTGTGATTATTTAAGAGACTACAACTATGCTACCGTCCATACTTCAGTGTTGATAAGGCCATCGTCTTCCATTAATATCACCTAATGTAAATATTCGTCCATTATAAATTACCCCAAATTTTTGTTTTGAGAATTTAAATACACATTTGTGTGAGCATCTCATGCGACGGTAATTTATTAAGAATATTTATTAAGAAGAAGTAATGATCCAGATAATAATATGTTGGGAAGAAATTAGGATAATATAGTCGGTATAGAAATACTTTTCATACTCTTCACCTTAACCTAAATGTTGGACAATATTCGTAGGATATGGTATTTTATTTGTAAAGGCGTGGGCTCAAGAGCTTAGCTTCCATTATGTTACTTAGTTTTCTATGAAAGATAAATAGCGAGCGATGGTTGTATGATCCTGTCATATCAAAGATGATTTAAGTTTTTTTTTATAAGATAGAATACAAAATTAAATTCACTGTGGGCGACTGGATCAAGGGGCGGTCAACAGTACCATGATCTCAAGCACCTTTTATACTATCTTTCCAAACGACTGCCATGATTATTTAAAATATTAATTATAAGTCTAGATAAGTCTATGAAAATACGCTCTCCATTTGCTTACATTAACGCATATACAATGAAATTTTGAAACTTGGTTGTATTGAATTTGAGGGACTGAGCAATACTGAGTGATATTGCAAAAACTTATGTACCAATAATTCAATATTTTAAGAATAACAAACGCCAACTAAAATCTAACAAAAAAAAAACTTTCAAAAACTCAAAAGACATGAACGTAATTTAGGATATTATTCAAAAGCAACCAGAATTTCTTATAAATTGAATATGTGATACATTTTCATTAATTAGCTATTCGAAACTGATTATTATTTTCTTTTTCCGGGAATCAGAAAATAATTGACAATACATGACCAAGACGTTGATTCCATCGCCATTATAAATTGTACTTTAGAAGACCTAGAGAAATACAAGAGAAATGGGCGATATATACTCCTAGAAATGTTGGAACATCTTTTAGTACTCAAGATTTTGTAATTTCAAAGAATGTTTTATGTACAGGGGCTAATTTTAATTATACCATCCAAGTACAATAAGAGTCTAGTGTACTCTTACACTTTAATATAATATTATAAAGAGATATATTAGGAGACAGGGTGATATATACTAAACAAGGATGACTATAGTTTCCTTGAATGTTCTAACCAGAATCAACAATATTTTATGTCTTGGAAAGAATATGGAACCTTGAGAAGACATATCTTATTCCTCTATTTCAGTTGTAACTTTTTATGTTTCTAAGAGGGTGCTAGATACCAATTTACGTTGATAACACTACGTGACAACTTCACAACTTTTGAATGAAACTAACTTTATTTCTATTAATATCCGACCCCGCTGATATATCCTTATATCAATCAAAACTTTGTAATGTGTACCCTTTTTGAATTAACGGATGTCTGTGGTGTAAATAGACAACAATTACCAACAAAATTGTCATTAATATTATCAAATTCATATCATTTAATATCATTTTCATTTCGTATGAGAATATATGAATTGAAAATGATAAATTGTATGAAAACCAAAGAAACATGTAAGACATCTTTCTTGAAATCGTCATTTACAAAAATTATTGTTTTTTAAACATTTTGAAACTTCTGATAATAACACTTATTTTTGTTCTTACATTTTTACTATTATATCAATATACCAGTATCTGACAGTAGGCTGTACGACTCCATTTTCGTACCTGGAGGATTTTTCTTAGTGTAGGGATGGTTGTATTTTCTACCATCTAGTAAATAAAAGATAATATGATGAATATTTTTTGAATTTCAAATTTTCTGCACGTTTATAGATTCAAGAATATCGTGCTGTTTGCTTATCTTCATATTTCGCTAACGTCTTCTTGGTGCAACATGTAGACGACCTTCCCTTCTTTTTTGGAGCATTTATGAATTAAAAAATACACATAAAAGAAACTTTTACTTTATATTACGTAGATACCTAATATTAATACAAGTGGATTCTATAACACTTCTTTTATACATATCATGCATTAAAATCGCCATAATACTTGTTCATTGGGATTTTATAATTTATTTGCAATGTTTACAATTTGTCAATTTGCTATCCTAGCGCCCTCTATCCCGAAATGCTCGGATAGCAAATGGACGGCTGCATGAAAGTTGTAAACATTGCAGGTAAATTAGAAAATCGAAATGATTAATAAGTTTTATGTCGGTTGTACAACATCTATAAAGGAAGTGTTGTAGCATCTACTTACATTAATATTAGGTATCCATCTAATGTAAAATGAAAATTATTTGATAAGGAAAAGTGGCCAAGTGCGGAAAGTTGAAAATTCGTTTGAAAACTGTGTCCGACCGCTAAAAGCTGAGGCCAGATTCGTTCTCAATATCCCTGATAATAGGGGACATCCAAATGTTGGTGAGGATTTGAGAGTTTTACTCTAAAGTAAATAATTACCATTTCATGAATATGTTCTTCTGATTAAAATATTTCTTAAAATCAGGAATACAACTTAAATACAAACGTCTTAAAATCAGGACGAAATCATTCTAGAAATATTCAATACTCTTGTATAATTGGACAATTTGCACAACAGATTGTATCAAACCATAATTTTTGATTTAGACTAGACTGGTAAAGGGAAATTACCATCAATTTAGTGCCGACAAAGACCAAAGAACCGGCACCGGCAATATCACGATTTCCAACAGTAAAAATCCTCATGGGTCGTCAATCGGTTGTAAACAAGGGGAGGCGCACTGGCCCATTGCGCACGTAGTAAACCATCGAGCGGGCTTTGAAATGAAGGGCCGAATGCGCGAGTCTCCCGTTCATCAGTGTTTCTAATGAAACTGCTAGAGTTAGTGGGTGATTTTTAAATATTGCTAGTTACACGTGCGTCGGATTTCGCGTATAGTGCCGGTAGTTCGTCAACGCACCCTTGGATGTGACAGTTGTGGTTGGATTCGCGAATTCTAGGGTGAGTGACCGACACAGATCCACCATGTTCGCGAAGACCTTGTTTTTGTTTGGAATTTCCTGCTGGGGAAAAGCTCCGGCAGTTTCGGCTTTGATTGTCAGTAGAACAAATGATCGAATAAAATTATAGTCGACAGTATCGCTACCTGTTTGCAGGTTGTCTGTGAATTTATGTCTCATTATTAATCTATCTCCATAATAACGTGACGACGTTGAAACAAATCACTATCAATAAAAACAATTTTTATACATTTTACAGTAAGATACTATTCATCAAAGTGCCTATTTACTTTTATGATTCATACAATCGCTTTTATTTTACGATTCATATAATTTACTGTTATTTATAATTTTTTCCATGAAATCATTCACATATTAAACTACTTATCTAAAGATATTAAATCACGCCTTCAATATATACATTTCGTTAACCTAAATAACCTAGACTAGAAAAACTTTTTGCCATTTGTATAAGGTAAAATGGAAATTAACTTAAAATTGAATCTCTGTTATACACAATAATTAATAATCAATTAATCAGACTGTACTTTTTTGCATCTTAAGTTGAGCTGTTGATGAATAATTTTGCAATAAAATATAGCCACAGCTACCGGTTTATAATATTCTCCAACAAGTAGATGTACATAATAATATATAGATCCATTTGTTTATGCTAGGATTTCTGTATATCAGGAATATCATTAAATTTGTTTTAAAACATCCTGTACATGTACAAAACGATTCCAAGAAATGATTGTACTCCAGTATCAATTAGACAATTTGTACAGCAGGTTGTATCAAATCAATATTTTCGATTTAACTAGAGCGATAACGGGAAATTATCTTAATTTTTTGTCAGTTATTGCCAAAGAAGTTTGAGATAAAATATAGTCACGGCCACCTATTTATGATATTTTGCAACAAGTGGATGTATAAGCAAGTAGGAAACTGCATCTGCAAATAGAAATCAATAACTTGCACTCGGGATAGCGTAAAATTCACTTCCTGTTTCCGTTAGTATATGTAATTTATTTGTCATGTCATTCAGACCATTCTGACGTGTCTACACCACAATTTATAATGAAAATATTATTCAAACATAATATTTTAATACGAATTTGATATATGTAGTTTGTAAACGAAATTAGTTTTCATCAGTTTGTGGTACTGTGAGTATATTTCGTATTAAATCTCACAGTATTCATGATGGATGATTTTTACGATACGAAAAACCAGAATCAAATTAGAATATTTTTCTAAACGAGTACCAACGTGATTTTCTAAATATACCTTCAATACTTACGATGTATTGAAGTGACATATAGAGTGATGAGGATGAATATAATCACCGCAGCACGAGGTATAAGAATGTGGATTAGTTATATTTATCTGATATTAAGTGGTATAATTCTTTACTATTTATGTATTAAGTAACTATATTAAATTTATTAGGGTTAAGCGTGAGGGAAACAATTGTTCGTACTGTTCATTTCATCGCTATTTGCCACATAAAAAACTTATCGTGTCGATAAACGGAACAGTCTACCTGAGCCTAGCCATAAAAACAAGTCACGGTATGTTCTGAGATTTTTCATTTGGTAAATAGCGATGAAATAAACTATACAAATCATAAGATTTCGAGGAATTTAAGAGAGAGGAAAATATGGAGATATTTCTTAAGTCTAGAGAGTCCATCGTGAGTCAATAAATATCTATATACAGAGATTTACAATAAATTAAATCCTGTATAAGAAATTTTCGGTTTTATGGTTTTAAAATATTAAATTGTTATTAATATATATGGTATTTTAATAACAATTACAGTGACATCAATACACAATAACAAAAGAGAGAACCGTATAATTTAGAAATGTCAAGCAAATAAAAAGGTAGCTATATAAAATATGATGAATCTGTTGATAAAATACACAAAAAGCAATTAAATTAATACTTATTGATAACAAAAATATCTGAAGATCTATGTAAAATGAACTAAATCTAAATAAACTATATGAAATAAATGAAAACGAAGACCTTATAAACAACCTCTGGATGAGTGATGAAGCTTACTTTCATCTTTCCGGATTTGTAAACAAACAGAATTTTCGGTATCGGGCGGAGGAAAATCCTAAAGTACTTCACCAAAAGCCTCTCCATTTTCAAAAAGTGATAGTGTGGTGTGCAATGTCGGCTGCTAGGATAATAGGGTCTTATTTTTTTTTAAACAGAGGCTGGCAATGTAGTGACTGTTGATGAGGTACGTGGAAATGTTGCGGAATATTCTAACCCCAGAACTCGCTTATTTTGCTATTAATCAAAACACATTTTTTCAACAAGATGGAGCTACGAGCCATACAGCAGGAATCTCTATGAATATTGCGAGGGATTTGTTTCCAAACCACGTTTATTCCAAGAATAGCGACATCCCATGGCTCCCTCGGTCCCCCGACCCTACCACTTGTAATTTTTCTTGCGGGGATATTGCTTTGTAATATCTAGAAAGAAAAGTTTTAGAAATTGATCCACCTAGGACGATTGAGACTCTAAAAGAACGAATTAGAAATGAAGTGGCTGTAATTCCATTAGCTATGCTTACAGATATTATGAGAAGTTTTAGGTTTCGACTTGAACAATGCATGCGTTTAAATTGACACCATCTCAGCGACGTTATTTTCAAGAAATAATTTTTTTTAATTTCACAAAATAGAAAATGGCTAAAAATGTAGTTTTCATTTTGTACCATTAGACAATTAAAAATAAATTGTATAGATTTTTTCAGCAAGTTGAAATATTCTTGTTTCATTGCCCCACCTTGTATAATATAACATGAATTATAAGGATTAAAAGCAATTAGCGAATTAATTCATTCACGCCTTTAATCCCATAATATATATTTTTTATGAATTCCGGGCGGCAATTTCGATAATTGGATTCCAGTGCTGTTTCGCCGATGATAACTTGATACGTGTGTAGGTTTTTTGTTTTCCGGATTTAAATTTACGTTACAGTGAACTCGCATTATGGGGGTGCTGATATTCAAAACCGCTGTAGACGGGCGATGATCGTGGGTGGTGACGAATCTATGATGGGAATTAAATTGGGTTATGTTAACGGTCACATCAACGAAATTTAGAGTTTATTTGAACGAATTAGAAAGGGAAATACGTGGTGTTTGGATGAAACCGAATAATCGGGGGTTGACGTCACTGTTTCGCATTAAAACACAAAGGTTTAGGATGTGAACATATTAATATTTCCAGCGATGTGAGATGTACATTTCTGGTGTAACGTGAATATAATTTTTGTACGTTCGAGTAATCCGATGTGTTTACTGAAGTAATTATACAACCAGGGGCGTAGCGTGAGAAAAGAATCTGGTAAAAATGGTAAAAATGAAAAAAGACACTAACCTAAAATGATTATGCCGAGGTATACATCCTAATTTTTAAAATGAAGATCAATTCTTCGGTTTTTGTTTGTCCAGCGAAAACGTCTATTACTGTTTCTTCAAATGTTGGAGACGATCTCATATCTTCTAACAAGGCACTTTCAATATTTATTAATGCTAAAGCTGACAGTCTTTCTTGCTTTTGAGAATTTCCCAGATAAGTCTTTATTCTCTTTAAACATGAAAATGATCTTTCCGCGGAAATGCTTGTGGTAGGAGTGGTCAAAATTAAATGACAATTTTGATGACTCCGGGAAAACAGAAGATAATTGAAGGGACATAATATATCGGTGAAGCTCAAACACAGCGCTCTTTTTCATATCGGAATCACTATAAATCACTAAAAGTTCACTTTTAAACGATTTGCGTCAAAGAATGTTCCATATGTATCTACTAAAGGACAAAAAAGTTCTTCAGGAAAACGTTTCACGAATGAAGTAAATTCTGTGGAATCTAAATTTAAGAATTTCAGTTACAAATTTAACTAAACCGTTAACTAATGTTCAAAGTCATAAAACAATCGTGCGTAGGTGCTTTTCTTATCTTCTTCAGGAATTAAATGGTGGTTGATTTTCTAATACGAATCTGTCCATACGGTCTTAAATGTCACTAAACTCGTTTCTCATTTTTTGAATATGTGATTTGAAATCGGCGATCTTTTTATTGTAGTAACTAACATCTGATATTTTTGTTTGTAGAATTTTAAACACTCTGGGAATGTGGGAATATTGCAGAAAACACTGCCAAGAAAAAATTAAAATCAAAGTCGCGCAGTAAAGTTAAAAGGCCTCTAGCACAAATAACGGTTTCTCGATACCATTCGTAATTTTATTCTCCGGAAATAACGACAACACTGGTTACACTGTTGACTACGTATCTAACGCGTAGCTTGGATGTAACGTGGACCATCGCATTTCAGCAAGTAACGCAAGAGTCCAATAATTTCGGGCGCCTTCACGGCCGAATTGAAATAAGAAAGTTGATGATAGCATTTAATGTAAATAATATATGTTTGCGGTCGGTTTAAAATAAATAAGAAATTATTATAATTGAATAAATCGATTGAACTTTTAATTAACACATATTTGCCAATTTTTTAAGGGATGCGACATATCACTCGCATCCATGTACGCTACGAACCTGTATACAACAGAAAATTGTGTTTACCGATGTCTGATTAGTAAGTTATTTACTTACCAATCGCGTAATAGGTGATTTAGTCTGATTAGGTGATTACTGGTTAGAGTGATTGTGATTAGTAAGTAGATGGAGAGCAAGATGGAAATAAATGCCACATTTATAGTTTAAACTTATTCTTTTTTTATTGACAATAATATTGAAATTATGGTTTGAATAATTACACAGGCCTACAAGTTTTGACATTTTGAAAGTCGATTTGGGTTTGATAGGTGACTATAAGTGAGATATTTAAGCTGATTTCATATCTACCTTCCGCTTTTGCCTCTCACGTAAAGTTTTTGATCAACTGAATAATCCGAATAAATTAAAAAATGAAGGAAAAATTACATTCTAATGAACATTATGTTTAATAAACATTAAAACATAGTAAAAAGTAACAACACAAATATTTTGGAGTCTCTAATTTCTTTTTTTCTTTGAAAATCTCTACCGTCTTAACAAAAAACTTCGTTTTTTAGTTTTTCTTGTGTAATCATTCGTTGGATGTTCTCTTTTCAGCATCCAGCAGTAATCTGGCATCATCGCTACATTCCATCAACCCTGGTACCTCATTTTCATCTCCTTTATGTCTTGATGGAATTTCTCACCTTGCTCCTCGGTAACACTAACAGCACCAAGATTTTTTGGAAGTATTCCAGATGAGCATTCAGAAAATGAATTGTAATGCTCATACTATAAACTTACAAGTTGCTTAAATTTATCCAGCATTTTGTTGACAATTTCCTCATACCACGAATGTTTATAATTTCATAAAAAATGTTGTATTACATTTTTAAAGCATATCCAAAATTCTTTTCAATTTCTATCATTGTTTCTTCAAGCTGTTGGTCTTGCATTAATTTTCTTATTTGTGGTCCTACGAAAATGCCTTCCTTTAATTTTACTTCAGAAAGAGCTGGAAATTTGCCGAATAAGTATTTAAAACAATTCCCATTTTTATCTTTAGCTTTTACATATTGCTCCTTTAATCCTAATTTAATATCAAGTGGCGGCAAAAGAATTTTTTGAGGATTAACCAAATTTGCATAAATAACGTTTTTTGAATCAGGTGTTAAGTTTGTAACAAAATATATTTGGTGCATTTTTACAACTTCTCACATTAAAAACGTACTACCATGACTATGTAAATACCCGAATAGTATAAAACCAGAATACCCCCACCGGCCAACTCTGTTTCGGTAATTGCCCCGCACTTGTGTGTACTTTTCAGATCGATTAAACACATGGGTGTCGCTAAGACTGAGGCAAAATTTAATTTTATGGAACCTCTGTTTTAAAAACTACAAATGTACAATGTACATTTACAAATACTAGTACATGATGGAAATAAAAAAAACAGTGTTTCTGTAGTTCATGGTATGTGACTAAACCAAAAAGTCAAAAAATGTCCGATGACAAAATCCTTGTTGGCTTGTGTTATTGAATGCTCTTGATTTTTAATCAAATTAGAGTTTTATTCCCTGATCTTGTATAACACCAAGATGTTTCTCGTGCATTGTTCTTCTCGATAGAATACTAATGTGTCAAAATCATAAGTAAATAATATCCAATATTTCCTCATATTCTCATTACTATACTCCTACTTAAATATTTTATGGCAATTTTTTCTTACGCGTAATTAAATTTATTATACCGGAAAAGAAGGACGTGTTAGGACTTAATCAACAATTTATTTGAAAGCAGTAAAGTTAACAATAAAGCTTTTATTATTGTACTTATATTGTAAATCAGTGGTCGTACTCTTGCGACTACACGCAAGTCACTTTTATTCAACAGATTTTTTAATGAGGCAGCTAAACGTAGATGGCTGAGATTTTATCACGAAGAACATTAATTTTTGATACGCTGGAACAACAATGCCTACTTAGACTTTGGCAATAATTATCTCATAGTGAATGTATCAGTTACGTGTTCGAGCAAAGATTTGGTGCTGTTTCACAGTATATGCGAAGCCGCAGTGTTTATTTTGAAATCATGCACGATATATATGATAAAGATTTACAGTAGATAAAAGTTAGATTTTCCTATGCCGACCCTTTTAATGAAACTAGGTTTGATCTTGGCTAGCGTTCGCCGAGCAACCGACATAAATTTCTCATTCACAAAGAGTGGTGGTGCAGAATTTCATAACATATATATCACTAGTATATTTCTTTCCACGACAACGCCAAGGCCTTTGTAGACCAATTATGGCAATTTATTTATTGTAGAATAGTACTTTGACTTGGCTATACTTGTAGTCTCAAAATGGTCGCGTCCTTTATTGATAAATTAAGAGTATAAATTAATTTTAGAGTTAATTATGCTAATTAACTCAGGAGTACGTATGGAATATGTCCCACTAAATTCTTTCTGAAAAGTACAATAAAATAGTTGACCAAGAATCATAGTATATACTAACATAGAGTCCAGTGTAAGTCTTGGGGCCCAGTTCATTTCAAATTCAAGGATAAAAGTTGAGAACTTTTACCTTTTTACTTTTCCGCACTCAACTATACTAGCGGAAATGTAATGTAATCGTGCAAAGAAAAGTGGAAAATTTTTTTTCCGTTTATTTTTCGTTTTTCGGCCTAAAAACAAAAAAAATTGTTTTTAAAAAATTTTGTCTGTGTGTGTAGTCGTCGTCGGCATTATATCTTGTTAAGAATGATAACTCAACTAAATCGTGTTGGATCGATCGGGTTTTAACTGATTCTGATCGGGGACGTCTCCCAGATGACACTTATTGATTTTGAAGTAGATAGGACACACCCCACCCTGTCGATGTGTCTATTTAAGATATTTTAGCACGATAACTCAATTAAATCACGTCGGATCGATCGAGTATTGACTAATTCTGATCGGGGACGTCTTCCAGGCGACACCTATTCATTTTGAGGTGAATAGGACATACCCCACCCTGTCCATAGGCCATGAGAAAGCACGACGGTGGACTATTTGAGAAATTTGTTTTGTTAACACGATAACTCGCCTAAATCATGTCGAATCGATCGGGTTTTGACTGATTCTGATCGGGGACGTCCCCCAGGTGACACCTATTGATTTTCAGGTGGATAGAACACACTCCACCATGTTCATGGGCCATGAGAAAGTACAATGGTGGAATATTTGAGAAATTTTTTGTGTTAGCACGATCACTTAATTAAATTGTGTTGGATCGATCGGGTTTCGACTGATTCAAATTAGGGACGTCTACCAGAAGACATCTATTGATTTTGAAGTGGATAGGACACACCCCACCCTGTTCATGGGTCATGAGAAAGCACAATTGTGGACTATTTGAAAAAAGTAAAACTGTTGCATAAAATATTCTGCATTTGTGTGTTGGTTTATTTTTTTTCGGCCACTCGATTTCGAGATATAGATGTTCTACGTGCGGAAAAGACCGTTTTAAGGTTTTAAAACTGTTTATTTTTATTTGATACCAAATAAAATGCCTTCAGTATGTGGATAATATGATTAACATAAAATAGTAAGTAGCAAAATAATAAAAATCGACTTTAATGTCTACTAACAATAAGATATCAAAAATTATCTTAGTCAAAAGTGATCGTGGATTTTCAAGCAATGTATTTATGCCAATAATTTTTTGCTTGTCAAAATTTGTTGAGCAATTCTGCTAAATATTTCTATGGTAATCTCAGGTAATTGTTAAGCTATGGTGTACACCATGGAGTATATCATTGAAGCGTATTTTCAGCATGGTGTGCTAGTTTATGTTGATACAGTCAGCTTTTATATTTGGAGCGCTTACTTTCAGGAGCACCTCCTAGATTTAACTATAATATTAAAATATTTTCATGTACGCCTTCAAATTTCTGCTATTCTATGAAACAAATCCTCTAGTTGCTTAGAAAAGGCCCTGATAGAGCAACCAGTTGTACCGAAATTGTTAATGACCTTTTAAGTTATTGCATTGTTTTTAATTTTTTAAAATGCCCAATGACTGCAAAGAAGAACCTGAACATGGATCCATATAAGATGCCATCGTGTCCTTTTGCCAGTAGACTACCCTATACATCTTGTATATAGCCAGTGGTTTATCAATAACTTAATTAATGACGATCTGTTAAACTTAACATATTTTTCTGGCGAAGTATCGTATGTTTTTTGGGGTATCTTAATTACAAACAAAAATCCGAATATATATTTCTGTGAATCTTCCCTACATCCACACAAAATTTATGGTTGGATGGCAACTTCTTGTTGCCAAGAAGAATCATTGGGTCAATTTTTTTTTAATTTAATCAATACAAATCGTTACAGAAATAACATTTTGACCGACTTCTTGTCGGTACACAATGCAAGGCTATTTTCAGCAAGCAACAGAGTAAAATAGTACGTACAATAGGAGGCACTATAGTTTGCTCCTCGATTTTTTTATATTTAGCTGATAAATTTGCATATACATATTGAGTTTCCTATGAAGACTCTATTTAACCGAATTGGAATAGAGATAGAGATAATTGTTGTGAAACTGCTACAGATACTCCAGAATGATTTTAGTAATAGGAAGTATGCAAAACTTAGGCATAGAACAGGAGGGGGGCACTTCCAACAGTTCATAATTTGGCTTTAAAAACATTGTTAATCTATGAATTCAATTTCCAAATATTTAATTCATTACTTTTTGCATTTATCAAATGGCAATATACGTTAAAATACTGAAGTACATTACACATATATTCTTCTTCACAATATCTATGTAAAATTAAGAACTGCGAGTGTTAACGTTCTGTAAAATAAAAGTCAGTATATATGTATATCCGCCTAAAATTAAATTAACAAATGTTCAGCCCGATTATCATACGTATTTGACGCTTTAACTAAGCTTGAAAGCAGACAACGTGTGTAGCATAACTTCCGGAAGAAGTCGTTACGTGTACTGTGCACTGTAATAGAAAAATAAAAGTAAAGCTTTAATAACTGTAATCAAGAACGATGTAGACTAATAATAGACTGAGGAGTAACGCCAAACATACATATACAGTGCTATTCAAAAGTCCCCTCCCCCCCTCTTATCTTTTTAACGATTATACATAAACTAGTGAAATTTGGTAACTGAATATTAAGGGTTGTAAACTTCCCTACTAGTGATGATAGATGACGTATGCGTCAAATATGTACGTCACAAGGTCATTGTGACCAATAATTTTAAATGGAACCCTATGGCAAGCGACACCTCTTTTAAAAGGTATCGAAAAAACGTATTCAATTCAAGTAATATTGTTTGTATTTATGGTTGTATTGATGGATTAAATCAGTAATCAGTAAACTTGGATAATAATTTTAATTACAGCTTCAAGAATCAGTACCTACTTATAGTAATTGTTCCTAATCTACTTCCTGACAGTAAAACATCCTATTGCGAAACTCTTCTCGTACTTTTTCGAATGTGTCTGCGGAAATAGCCCTACATTCTGTAGCAATACGTTGTTTTAAAACATCAATATTGTCAGGCTGAGTGGCGTAAACCTTCGATTTAAGATACCCCCACAGAAAAAAATCTAAAGGTGTGAGGTCCGGTGATCGAGGCGGCCATTCCATTAAACCTCGTCGTCCAATCCATCTACCAGGATATTCTTCATTCAAATACCGTCTTACTGCACCGTAATAGTGTGGAGGAGCACCATCCTGTTGGAATGTTATTTCCAAAATGTCGAATTCATCTTGATTATCTTCCAAAATTTCAAGGATTAACGGTTCTATTGCATTTTGCAACATCTGCAGATACACCTAACCGGTTAAGTTGGTATTTAAAAAAACAGGCCCAACGATGTGGTTTCCAGTATACCTGCCCAAACACTGACCTTCTCGGGATACTGAGTATGTATTTCACGAAATATGTGAGGATTTGCGTCACTCCAATATCTCACGTTTTGTGTATTTACATTTCCATTTAGATAGAAAGTACTTTCGTCACTAAAACAAATTGTTTTGACATAGTCTGGCTGTTGGTTAATTTTAGTCTCCATATTTTCACAAAATTGTAGTCTTCGGTCTGGATCGTCGTCTGAGATTTGATGAACCATTTTTAATTTGTATGGGTGAAATTTGTTTTTTTTTCAACACCCTGTGGACTGTACTTTGACTGACTTCACAGGTTGATGCAACTTGAGCTGTTGAAGAAGTAGGATTTACTATTACTTCTGCCAGTATATCAATTTTTTTCTCATCAGAAATTTGTAGTCTGCCAGATCGTTTTGCATCATTAATACTACCCGTTGTTTTAAACTTACGAAGAAGCTCTCTCAAATAAGTCCTCGAGACTGGGCGATCGGGAAACCTTTAATTAAAAATGCGTTCTGCTGCATGAATATTTTCTCCAGTTTCACCAAGTATTAGGATCGCTGCTAGTTTATCACCTAAAACACGTACCATTTCTCTTCTTGGAGCACTATCCAGTGGCGAAGCTTGAATTTTAAATTTTATTATTAACTGATTTAATTCATCACAGCTTTGCGGTTTTTGAAAGCCAGTTGTCAAAACTGCCGTAAACAGACACAATATTAGTATCATTGAATAGGTTTTTTCGATACCTTTTAAAAGAGGTGTCGTTTGCCACAGGGTTTCATTTAAAATTATTGGTCACAATGACCTTGTGACGTCATCTTTGACGCATACGTCATCTATCATCACTAGTAGGGAAGTTTACAACCCTTAATATTCAGTTACTAAATTTCACTAGTTTATGTATAATCGTTCCAAAGATAAGAGGGGGGGGAGGGGACTTTTGAATAGCACTGTATATGTACATTGTGATTTGCGTTCTTATATTATATACTCAAAATAAGTGTATGTAGCCTCGCTCGGAAAAATAAAAAAAATTTTCATCCGATCGAGAGTAGTAATTCATTTTTATAGGGTGGTCATCTAAAACGAAATATATATGTTGCGAATGAAGTAATGAAGCCATTTGTTTGGAAAAATTGTGTCAAGGCAATGTAGATTTTATGAAGAATATAATGCCTAGTTCGACGTTTATTCTTTATTTCTTTACATTAACTAATAAAATATGACCGATTTTTTTATAATGAAATTATGTAGTGTTTAGTTTGGCATGAAAATCAGTTGGCTATTTAATTGATTATGTTCCATATACATACCTACATATGTATGCACGTACATATCCCCTAAAACGTCTATTATTATACCACTATTAAATCAATTAAACTACTTTGGCATAGATGAAGTTATAAATTCAATAGTTAACTAAATGATCAGCTTCATCGCGATTTAAATGTGAGAAATCATATATTTTTTATTAGTGCATGGAAATTATCATAGTAGTGAATCAGTATAATGGAATGGAAAATATCTTTTGTTTTTCAAAATTATTATTAATGAAACGTCGGTTTCTATATTTCTTGTAGACAAACTGTAAGGTACAATATTTTTAAGGAGCGGTAGTTCAAATCAATTACCACTTTTATGATTGTTTGATTACATAAGGTGCATTTCAAAATTAAACATGCCTGAATATTTACCAATGATAGTTTTCAATTCGCAAACATATATTTAGTGTAGTAATTAAAAAAAAAAGAAGGTCGAATACAATATTTCAAAAAGTCTTAAATTGGCCAACACTGTATAATATTAGAGGCTTTAAACGACTATTCCAAGGACAGTTTGTTGAGATAATTGCTTGAGTTGCTTCAGATGCTTGAGTATATTGATAACTTCCATACATTTCCATACATAGTAATTTTTTTTCAAATTAATTCATTTCTTCAAAACAAAAGGTACAATGTATCATAATCACGTAGGGAAAATAATATTAATATACAAAAAGGTATATGGCTAACACTAAATAAATATACGGTTAACAATAAAAAGTCATATTGTTTATGTATAACATATTATGTATCTACAAGAATATTCTTTTCGTATCGACGAAATATTATTTTAGTGGAAAATTCAACTTATTAAGTAATATTTCTTTATATATACATACATTTAATTCGTTTGAAACTAACCATTTTGTTCCTGCTATGTTTACATTTTTAACATTTTCAAAACCTCTTATAATCGTTAATGTTACCTTAGCGATTGTCCACGAAAATACTCTGTACAAGCACATAAAATACCAAACCTAAAACCTAAACGTACCTGCTACAATCAAAATAACACCCCAGTAATAGTTTCTCTTTTGCGACCCTCCTATTGTATTGCAAAGATTACGACATCCTTATTTACCTTCTCCAGGTAAATGCACCTTGCTTTACAGTATAACATCCCCGTTTGACATTGTTATATTTACCTGCATTTAAGCCCTTTTACTGCATCCATTTCACGTCTAACTTTACACTAAAAGCAGGATACGTCGACGACATCGCTGGTATTAACGATAAAAGATACGTTTAAGTACCTTAGCTCTTAATTATCGTGGGTGGAATTGGTTGTAAGATTTGCTACGACAGGAATTTTATAGTATTACGTTGCCCTATTTTAAGGTGTAACTCTTATATATCTAGTACATTAGATTAATGAGGTTCATTGAGGTCGCTTTTGTGTCAATCAAAATGTCTTTAACATAGTTTTCCGTCATAAAAGAATAGTTAACAGAAATGTGAGTTCGTTTTATTATGATGTTTTTTTTTTATTAAATCGGGTCACAAAGTAAATCTATTTTCTGTATCTAACAAAATGTTTATGTCATCAAATATTTATTCATTATTTTTAATGCGGCAATATAAACAGCAATCCAAGTTTATGCTTTATTTAATCATCTGATGGATTCTTAAGGTTAGTTTAAGCTCGTAAGGTTTGCTTACATATTACAGCAAATTCAGCCAGTTTTATGCGATAAAGTCATCGAAAATTGGACCTCCCGAATACATTCCACCAGGCAAAGTCGCGGCAGACATTGGAACGACGCATAGTGGTCCAAAATTCGAAAAACGTGATCGAAAATAGCGTCGTAATGAGAAATATCTGGGAGGTAAAAATTTATACAAACATGTTTTTTGGGCTGTAGAATTCAATTATTTTTTTATTTAATAAGGATTTCATATTCAAAACAATGATTACGTTACAGATTGAGACTTATACTGGTATACTATCAAAGAAGATGCGATGAAATACATAGAACACATAAATAAAAAGGTAATGGTATAGAAAGAGATATGATATACATGATAAGAGATATGATAAATATGGTATACAAAGAGATACAACCATATTAAAAAATTAGAAATTAACAAAAAATAAATAAAACGTCAATGTGAGTTATTCGAAATTTCGTCTTCAGTATCATATTCTACGCTATCTATTTCACCATCTACTTCCTTCACGTCCTCTTTTTCTTCTTGTTCCTCCTCTGAGATTGTTAGCAAGGCTAATATTTCGGGGTCTTTCAGATATTCCTATTTTTTATCGTTTCGATAGAAAGAACTGAAATAGAGGTTCGAACTGAGCAAAAGATTTTTAAATGAATTCCCGTTATTTTTATTTTGGGCGATTTTCTCGTATGGTGTTCTCTAAGTCGACGAATTTCTTTATTTTTCGTCTCTTGTGCGTCTTCGCATAACTCCCAAATTGGAAGGATTCAGGATATGAAATAAATTATGTTAGATTCGACAAATACTAATTAGAAATAGCAGAATGGTACATCCGTGTCATACAACATGCCGGATGAAATTAGATCCATGTATTAGTATTTTATGTATAGAGGTAGACATGTAGTACCAATTATACAGACTGATGTACCGTTCTGCTATTTCTAAGCAGTATTTGCCGAATCTAACATAATTTATTTCATATTCTGATAAAATATCTCATTTAAATATCCTAACACACGATCTCTTCGTTCATCGTGATTGTAATTCATTATTATTTTATGCAGCATCATGCCGGTTATTTTTACCGGGTTTGATATGATACCGACACATAAAAATGTTTTACAATTAATAATAAAGTAAATAGTAACACTACATAGTTTAGAATAACGTCCAGAGAAATAATTTTCAATAGTAGTTATGGTTGTTATGATCCGACAACTTGTCACACTGATCGCAAAGATAATACTGATGATAATTACTTCGACACAGAGATGCGCAGGTAAAACTAGGTACCATTAGAAGCCTCGCTCTACAAGGAAATCATTGGGCCTTAATTCGTTGTGTAACCTCGCGTAACATTTCTTATACAACCTATGTTTTACTAATAACAGAAGTAAAAATAGCATTTGTTAACATCTATCCACAGTGCATGTAATAATTTAATTCCCACACGTGGAAAGTTATTTCTAAGTACTTCAAGTAAACCTCTATTAACCTGGGATTAGCAATTTACTGTACGGGATCCCTGTTCAGATTAGTCAGTAGAAGAAAGAGAGTGAAAATATTTAAATATTTATCAACTAAAATTTTACTCCACTTTGAGGATTTCGTATAATTTTATAATAGCAATGGAATCTAAAACGAATGCATTTAAAGTTAATACAATGCTTTAACTTTTATATACCACAATATGAAAGATCTACGAGAAAGTCAAAAATTTGATTTTCGATCACGTTTTTCGGATTTTGGATCACTGTGCGTCATTATATTTCTTACTTGATGCCATACAATATTTTTTCAAATAAAAGAATATTGAGTTGATATCTTACACACAATTTGTTTTATTAACGTTTAAAAATCAAGCGTTCTTACTGAAAGACCCTTTACGTATATAAGTACATGATACTACCACCATCTTTGACCAATTATATCTCAGTATTTTTGTGCACAGCTTGCATATTTCCAGTGAACAATATATCATGTATTTATTTGCCTAGATGTATTGAGTATAAATTTTACAATACGTTTGTTTGTAGTAGTATTGAGTTTTAAAGTACATTTTTTAGCATTTATTACAAGCATGTAAGTTGGGGTCATTCATAAGAAGCAACACAAGATATAAGATTGAAACAAAAATAAACCACTTGACTGTAAGCACTATAAACTGCCAACGGACCTCCTCATGCAATGCTGATATTTATAGACGTTTTGTTTTATCCCATAATGTGTTTCAGCTACTTAAACTTCTTATCTCTTAATAATGTACGAACAAAAACATCTTTGCAAAATTAGCACAGCTGAGCTAAGTGGTAATTCGATAACGGAATACACACACAATAAATATTCCTCTACTAATTCATTTAAATAAATATTCAAGGTATTGCAGATCAACCGTCAATTATATCAAAGAAATAAATCAAATCGATGTACATAACACGTAACATTTATTTTAATTTCATACAAAAATATATCATATTATAATCAGTGAAATAAAATGCATAAACTTCTCTTTAATTACTTGAATACATGTAGCGCGCATACGTGATGCTAGGAGTTTCCTCATCTACTACAAATGGCTTCTTCAGGACAGTTTTCCAGGTCATTGCTGCATATTCAGAACGAATACGTCAACCATGGCCTAAAAGTCTCAGTTCAATAGAGCATATTTGAAAAACTAAGGTGGGCGCTACGGATTGATGATAAACAACTTCTTGTGGCCTAAACTTTAGATATGGATACCGACGACACGTGGTTCCAGGAAGACGACGCTACGTGCCATATAGCCAACAACACCTCTACATAGTTATTCAGTGGGTGTTGATATAGCGCATGCCACGATGAACATTCTGCACTAACCATTTGAGGGCATGGTTATCTAACACAGCGGTGACATGATTTGGCCACCGAGATCGTACGATTTAACGCCTCTACATTTCTTCCTTTAGGGCTATCTTAAATCGCAGGTCTATGCGAATAAACCGCAAACAATTGATGCCCTCAGAGTCAACATAAAGCCGGGTCCAGACGTGCCTAAGGTGTAATGTAATGTAATGTAACGTGAAATGTAACGCGAATAGTGTTGACGGCACACGAACTCAACGCGAATCTTGTTTAAAATCTGTTCCACTTAGTTGCTACGAACGTGCCGAATGGGAAGGTCGTGATAGCTGGTGCTACTTTTATTTGTATGTATTTATTAATTGAAGACAGAAAAAAACGTTCCGTGCGTCGATGGTGGAAAACAAAGTTGTATAAGAGAAGATCTTCATTACCTGTGGAACTAAAATCTCAGCAAATAAGTGGCCAATATAAAAACTTTACCCGGATGTCGCCTACTGATTTTGAACATTTGTTAATAATGATTGCATCTAAAATATCAAGACAAGATACTATAATACAAAACAGACTATACAAAGCAAACTAATCATTTTGTTCTTGAATTCTTCTATATTTCTTCAAAACGAAAGAGCAATATCACTCCAAGCATCATTTTTCAGATTTTTTTAAAAGTACTCCGGGTTTGGTCCAAATAACAGGTTTTTGTTGATATAAACTGATAAGTTCAAGCGATTTTTCGTCACTCCACATCAGGAACTGCGTCCAAACGAGCACTGCGAGCGCCTTTGTGTTCGCGCTAAAAATCGACAGCCGATGGATCAGCGTCAGTGTCGACGATAGCGTTTCATGTAATGCTCGTAGTGCCGTTCACATACAGAATTCGCGTTACATTTCACGTTACATTACATTACATTACACGTTACGCACATCTGGACCCGGCTTAACGAACGCCATCCAGCAAATTCAGCCAGATTTATGCGACAGTCATTGAAAAGTGGATCTCCCGAATATGTGCGACCAAGGAAAGCTACGGCGGATATTTGGACGACGTTGTATTCCATACTTAGTGCCATAAAATATTCTTTCAAATAAGTGGATATCTCACACACAACTTGTTTTATATACGTTTAAAAATCGAACGTCTTTATTGAAAGACCCTTTATAAATTTGCTTTGGAGTTTTTAATGAAGATTTCTGTTCAGTTTCTTTCACAAAAAAGAAATTTTGGAACAGCCCTTGAATAAGAGGTTTAGAAAGATATTGCTTGGGCAAGATACCCTAAAGATGCATTTCTTCGACATTTTTTTCGTCTGCACTGCCAAATATACTTCACTATGATCAATCCTACTTCTATTTTTATACAGCTAGTCTGTGTTCACTAGTTATAAAGCCTAAATGAACGGTATATCTGCAGGTGTCCTCCAGCTAGTTCGTATATCATAGGCGTAGTTATGTTATAGTACCCCCATATCTTAGATATGGGGGTGCTGAAGTCCCAGGGGTTCTACCAATATGCAATAGTGGAGGATCAAAAAAGGGAACAATACTTCGAATTCACAAATTTATTATTTGTATTTATATGTTTGTTTTTATTTCACATTAACAAAAATCTCTATTCCAAAACAGATAAAAATAGAAAGATAAGAAACGTATAGGACATGTCACTCATTCGTAGCTTAGAACTTCAGCGGTAATGTTCGAATTCCTGGTCGAGTAATAAACTCATGCATAATTTCTTCGGGGTTAATTGTTTTTGCTATTTCATTTTCAATATTCGATAATGATAAATTGACTTTCCATCATCGTAGTTCTCAGCCAGTTGTTAATTGTTCTCATAGTCGAAAATGATCTTTCACAAAATGCTGTGTTTACTGGCAAGATAAGAGCAACATTATAAAGTTGTTAGTAATTATTGAATCTATTCTGATCAAGAATTTGCTTAATTTCCATACTACCAAATTCAGAAGTTTCGTTTCCTTCGCTGTTATTTAGGCAATTTTTTAGAGTAAGCATTTCAGCTTTTAAAATTTCTTTGTCAATGGAAAAGTCGTGGCATAATATTCAATAAATTTACAACTTCCTTGAAAATCGAGTTTTAGAAACTTGTTTATAGCTTTTACCAACTCCTGGCTTTCCGGGGAAAATCGGATTTTCGTACGTTCCGCTATTTTATCAAAAATGCGATTATAAGCATTGTTTCGGAAACTATCTTTCATAGGTGTGAGTGAATTGGTAGCGCAATCAGTATCCGTATTTGAATTTTGGTTGGATCCTCCTACAGTAAACAGGACAACATAATCTTTGAGCAATTTTGATTCATTTCTTTTCCTTTTGGAATCCCTCTTAGAGTCGACATCAATTCCATAATTTTTAGCAACTGTTTCAATATCTTTCCAGAAAACGGAAATATCATCTGGACTTCGCTTTCGTTCCAGTGTTTTGATGACACCATTCACAACTGATGTAGATTCTGCTAGAGTTCCTTGCTTTTTCTGAAGTTGTTTGCTTAGTATATTGCTATCACTCAAAATATCAGTCATAATATACAATAATGTCCAAATTTTGCTTTTTGTAATGCAATTTAATAGACGCACTGCCTCAACAGCCCCTCTATTTTCATTAAATTAAATTTCCTCCTTCAGCAACTGAATGATAGAAAAATAATTTTTCTTTACAGCGCTACTATTTTTAGCCTTATAATTCCATCGGGTATCGCTTAGCCGAGTTAGTTCAGTCACTTTTATATTAAGTGTTTTCTGGAGATTTCTGAACTTTGCTGCTGGATATTCTGACTGCTGGCTGCTAGATATTCTGGATACGAGAAGCGACCGATGCAAACAGAAACCGCCAAGCGTATTGCATAAATCGACAAGTCGACAAATACAACTTCCAGTATTGCCAGATTTACAATATAAGATTATTTTTTATTACAAATTGATATTTATCGCAGTTTTCAATTTTCTTTGTTTTCATTATCCCTTTTTAAATTTATTATAATGCTGTAAATAGGGAGCACAGGAAAAAATTGCTTAATATTGGAATATTTCTGGGAGTGCTAACCTGAACCTTGGGGGTGCTTAGCACCTCCATGCACCCCCCTAACTACGCCTATGTTGTATATACCGAAACACTACTTATGGGCAATAGCGTCAATAAACCTTCCACTGAACCGAACTGCCGAATCAGTATGGGCATAGCACACTGTAAACATCCGTACAATTACCGATACAGTCGAACGGTGTTTATTAATTGACCGTAACGACGACGTCGGAAATGGCATTTATATGGACTATTTTATATAACATTTTTTCACCGATTTGAGTTTGCAACTGCCCATACGCACCGATAATTTGTAATTGGCTCGTAATTGGTGAAGGGGTAAGCTCGTAAAAATTGGAAAAGTTATGCTCCATTTAGGGCAATAAAAAGAGAGATGATTATATACAGGTTCATTATTGGATACGCGTGTTCTCTAACATTATCGTTATTGGAGATTACGTTCTTCATATGGTATGCATATGGTAACATTTTAATGGACAAAAGAAGGAATATAGGTACACGAGATGAATGAATAAGTATCGATTTACTTGATCGTAATTATTTATTTTTTATTTATTACGCTATTCTTGGTATGAAGACCTATTTACAGAAAGAGAAACAAAATAAATACAAACTGAATAAATAAAAGGTGGTCCAACCATAATGCACGATGTTAATTGTTAGTCACACCTTAACGTCAAGTTTCTTGCCCAACTTAATTTGACATTTCTTTGTTTCAGTGTTTGACAAATTCAACCATGGAGAGGTACACAATTGAGCAGCGCGTTAAGATTATTGAAGCCTTTTACGAAAATGGGCGTTCAAATCAAAATGCATTTCGTGCACTTCGTGACTTTTTTGGTCAGCATAATCGACCAAATGTGTCCACAATCGGGAGAATTGTGCGCAAATTTCAGCAAACCGGGTCTGTAGGAAATGTGAATACACCTGTGCATGCTCGCCCAGTTCGTTCTGCGGAAAACATTGCTGTTGTTCGCGATAGTGTAGCAGAAGAGCCGTCAACCTCGACTCGTCGTCGTGCCCAACAATAGAACATCTCACGAGCATCACTGATGCGAATTTTGAATAAAGATTTGAATTTACACGCTTACAAGCTTCAATTGACTCAAGAGCTGAAGCCTTCTGACCATTTCAAGCGTCGTCAATACGCCAAATGGTTGGTTGAACAGACAGAAGTGAATGGTGACTTTACAAAGAAAATAATCTTCAGCGACGAGGCACACTTTCACCTCAGTGGATTCGTTAACAAGTAGAATTGCCGCATTTGAGCAAATGAGAATCCACAAGTGATTGTTGAAAAGCCGATGCATCCACAAAGAGTGACTGTTTGGTGCGGTTTATGGGCTGGCGGCATTATCGGGCCGTACTTCTTCGAAAATGAGGTCGGTCAAGCAGTTACCGTGAATGGTGTTCGCTATCGCGAGATGATAACGGACTTCTTGTGGCCAGAAATTGAGAATATGGACCTGGACGATATGTGGTTCCAACAGGATGAACAGGATGGTGTCACTTGCCACACAGCCAATGGCGCTTTTGCTCGAGAAATTCACTGGCCGTGTTATCTCACGTCGTGGCGATGTTAATTGGCCGCCACTATCATGTGATTTGACACCGTTGGACTTCTTTCGTTGGGGATATTTAAAAGAAAAAGTGTACGTCAATAATCCAAGAACAATTCAAGAGCTAAAGGATGTGATAATTCGGCACATTAACGACATTGAACCTCAATTATGTCTCAGAGTCATTGAAAATATGGACCATCGGATAGAGGTATGCCACCGAAGCCGTGGCGAGCATTTGGCCGATATTTTGCTTCACATTAAATTGCCATAGATCCTTCTATCATAATAAAATATATTAAGATAATTCTCTGAAAACATTTTGTTTTATTTAAAATTAACATCGTGCGTTTTGGTTGGACTACCCTTTATATAGATATATATATGTTGTAGTCAATAGCCGAATTCGGCCACTGACTGAAATTTATACCCAGAACGCGTTGTGAACTTCGGCAATTTCTGACATCGCGTTTCGGGTACTTTTTATATACACAGAATACGTTGTGGATAAATTAGATAGATTCACAATGCGTAATTACGACGACCATCGGAAATACACTACGATTCTCGCGTTATGAATATTATAAATACCCAAAAAAGCAAAACTTTTTTTCTAAACAAAATTATTCGAAATAAATTCTATAAAAAAATGTAAAATACAAATACTTAACATTATTTAACGTTTCAGTTTTATTTATGTATTAAAAATATCTAAAACAACTATATTTCTTCATTTATTCTTGCATGTTAGCGATCCATGACACTTCGAGTTACGTTTTTTGTTCCATTGTTTACAGGAGCATTTATTATCACCACAAAATCTTCTACAGTTGAATCTGAGAAAGCTTTAACAAGAACCTTTAGATGACAGATTTGCTGCAATTCGCAAAGGTATTTTCTTGCTATTAATATCATTTTATTCAGGCATGAACTGCGAATCTGTTTGAAGAAGTTCATTTCTTGAAAATAATCTATCCAGGGGTCCGTTCTCAGTACTGAGTTTGTACAAACGATCATTATTAATTTCAGAAATAAAGAATAATACATTTCTTGGGGTTAATCGATCTCTATCAGCATCGGCAATTCGAATCAAAATATTAGTTCCTTTTTTTGTAAAGAAGCATATCTTTTATTTGACTCACATAGCATCTTTCTTGCTTGAATTTTTATCATTTTATGTGATTTCAGCCTTCGATAATGCTTAGATGAAAGTGGTTTGCCCAATCTCTGCAATTCTTGTGCTTCTTTAACCTCATGCATTATTTTTCTATAGTCACCTTCTAAGAGTAGTGTGGATCGAATAGTGGACTCTATATAAAGTTTATTAAAAACATCCTCAAATTCTTTTTTAAGGTTTTCGATCGATTCACCCATTTTATTAGAAACTAAGCTAAGAATAAATAAACACTTGTTAACCGTTAGATTTCTTTACACAATACCGTTGGGTTACTAATAACTAATTAAGAAAGGGAACAGACTGTTGTTATTTTATTAAGTATATATTAAACTTGTTTTATATAAATTTGTATTAAAAGATTTTAAAAATCAACGAAGATATGAGCCTTGACTTAATTTTCGACTAAAAAAAGCGACTAAAAAAATTCTCCTTCCATTGTGGCATTGATATCTCGGTGAAGGGTTACCTTAAAATAAAAACAACATTTTATCAATAATTATCGTTTTTTTATTATTTACAAAATATGGAGATGGATTGAACTTTTTTTATTTTTAAGACCCTTTATTTATTCAAGCAGTTTATAAAAATAGTAATTTTGAAATAGGCTATGTACATATAGTTTATTTCATCTCTATTTGCCAAATAAAAAATCCCAAACGGCTCTTATCTCACACCGTGGCTTGTTTTTATGGCTAGGCTCAGGTAGACTGTTCCGTTTATCGGCAAGATAAGAGAGTTTTTTATTTGGCAAATAGCGATGAAGTGAATAGTACTTAGCCACTGCGATTACAAATATAAAAAAAAAATGAAAATCGACTCATAAATTTTCGAGTACTCGTTGCCACAAGGTCGAAATAAGTCGTTTCTAGAAAACCGCGTTTAAAGTTTTTGTTGCGTTTTGTTCTTGATATAAAGTTCTTGGTATAAAGTTACGTATTAAATATTGATACTTACATTAAACTATCAAGTTCCTGGCCATATGATGGTTCTGTATCAGTATTTCCAGTGTTGTCTTTGTCTTTTTTAATTTTTTGGTAGTCATTTTTGACAGGGTCAGTTGTGCTATCTGCTCTCAATAAAGGAACTGTAATTCAGTCAATTTTCAGAATTTTAACTTTAAATTTTACCTACATATTTATGAAAATATATACTTCAAAAAAATTCAAAAAAATATCACACTGGTCTTCCCCCCTTAATACAAAATTATAAAAGGATTAAAATGAATGATAAAATACACCATCCATCAAGTTATTAAGTAGTAGTTATCAGAACTAGAGTTTCCTCGAGTTAGTTATATTTTCTTGATACAATATCTTCTGCGCGCCTCATCACATTGACGCCTCATCAAATAATTTATTATTATACAATACATCGAATCAATATTTTATATTAGTGAATAACGTACTACACATTTTCACATATTATAATCAGATCACGTACTAGAGCTTGTTCTGGATTAAATTCTAAACATACAATTATGAATTTAATACAGTTTAGGAAATTATTTATGCTTTGGGATAATTATTGTTATAGTTATGCATCTACCATATTATGCAAGCAAATATCAACTTTCCTATGTCACTATTAACAAATACACTTTCATATTCCATTATGAATTTAAATTCTCTATCATTTACTCTGTTAATGAAAGAAACAAAAACTAATCGAAGGTACATATATATAGTTTATAAAGAAACTACTAAATACATTTTCGAACGTATTTGAAAAGTATATTTTTATAAGGTATATTCAATATTTTTTTATATTTGTTTACTGAACTCATTACTCTGGTCAAACAAGATGAAACTACAATGCAAAATGACAATTTACACAACTAGTGTGGAGCCTATTTTAACTTATGGCTGTGAATGCTGGTAATTGTCGAAGAAAGAGAAAAGGATGATAGAAATGGACTTCTTAAGAAGATCATGTAATATTTCCAGAATTCAATGTATTAGGAACGAAGAAGTAAGAAGGAAAACGGGACGCGTACTTACAGCAACAGAAAGTGTAGAATCTAGACAGCTACTACGGTACGGTCATGTAAAGAGGATGGAGGAGACACGATGGCCAAAGAGAGCTTTGAAGTTTATACCATACAATAGGAGAAGAAGAGGAAGACCGACAACACAATGGATAGAAGGAATTAGAAAAAATATGAGAGATCGAGCAATCGGAGATGATGACTGGAGGGATAGAAGGAAATGGCGATCGAAATGCGGGATGCGGCACAGGCTGTAGGACCCCCGCTAAAAAAAAAAAATATTCAATATTTCAATTCTATTAATTTATTTTATAAATCTGAATAAGAAGATAAAACACTAAACTCACTATTAAAAATCCAGAAGTCGAGGATATAAACAAACTAAATTCGATCTACTGTAACATTTGTCGCCAACACCCCTGATTAATATAATTTCTTATATACAGTCTTAAACATTTGAAAAAATCACTGGGCGTTATATCTGGCAATCGCACTGGCTAAACAGCTCCACCACGGTTATAGTAACTACTTAATCGAAATAGTTTCGTAACTTAACTAAGTCTATGTATGTAATCTTATTCAAGTGAATATACAATGTAATTTCAAACATAATTGTTCGAATTTAAGTCAAGGACTGATGAATGGAGGATCGAAAATTATTTCACATGGATCCGTTGTGACGTGAATTTTTGGTTTTAAAAATATGTAAACTCTATACATATGAGGAAAATATCAATTTTCTCTCCTATATACGTATTATAATAAAAATATGAAAAAATTGTTTTAGAATTTCCTTTAATTTTTTTCTTATTCGATTCCTTTCAGTGGAACTGCGTCGTTTTCCGCATGGGACACGGTTATTATGTGTGGTAGAATGAAGCCAGATAAAAGCAAAATATACATTTATTGCTCTGATACTCCCTTGAATAAAAATATTCATCCGATACGAGAAATAACGCGAACGTTACGGGTCGGACGCCGAATTGAATTTACGTATGAATGGTTTTAACTTTTATTAGTGAATGGGGCAGCAGATGTGTTATAGAGCGACCCTCAAGGTATACCTATTACGTTGGTAGCGACATTTGGCGGTCGATAGTCGGCGGAGACGAATCGATAAAAAGAAAAAATACAGATATAACACACTTCATAATATATTGTAATACAGGTATTATCGATGTATGCTTCACAAATTGAACCATAGTTATTTTTCAAATTACTTCTTAATTATTAATTGTAATTAATAATAATATTAATTAATTAAATACTAATTGACAGATTATAGAAAATATATACGACAAATATTAGAACAAATGATAAATAATGACAAATATATAATGATAAATGTAAGGCCCTATATAAACAAACACTAGGTAATAAATAGTACTGTTGTATTCTCAAATTATTTTAACTCAATATGTGATTATTACATTTTCAGTTAAAATAGTTATTACAATTTTCATATATAAAAATTATACCCACTTATATTAAACTTTTTTATATAAAAAATATTATATCAACAATATGTGTTTTATTATTGGCGATGCATTATTATATCATGGACATTGTTGCTCAAATACCATGTAATTACTGCTAATTGATTTAAGTAGTTATTATACTACTAGAGTCACTTATTTTCAAAATAAGTATTGCTTGGATTTATAAGAATTTACACATTTTATATTTATGACTATTCTAACTTATATGTAAAAAATATGATAGTTACCGTAATTAATAAAATTAAAAATGAAGAATATCACAGACGGACAACGCTTATAGCTCGTCAAGAATAGGAACGAGTCTCAAAACTGCGACACCGGACCGCCCACGAAGTGTGCAGTAATAGCCTGGTCTTTAGTCAGTTGCATTCAGACCTCTGCAAAGTTAATATCGATGAATTTATATTGAATGTGAATATACATAGAGTTCGATCTGGCCGCGCGTAAAGTGCACCCTTTCTCTCCGAATACTGTCTCACTCTTTTCTGTAGGCATACATAGAGAATCTCACACGTTTTCCTATTCTTGACGAGAAATACCCTATTTTATATACTGTATTACATCAGTATCTACTTATAATACCAATACCTATTATTATTTTACTCACACTGAGTAGTGATCTGACAAAGATAATCGAAACGACGAAAAAATATTTCTTATCGGATCATAATCTATAAAAATTTAAATCCCCACATAACTAAGTTGATGATAATTATGAATGATGTTTCAATCATATTTTGGTGATTTGCCCGTCACTGATTGAAAAATATTCGTTGCTTTCCCAGATTTTAATTTAGTGTTTGGTTTTAATACCATGTATCTTAGAAAATAATGTATTTTAACCCCTTGCGGCCCAAAAAAAAGTATACTATGTCCACTAGTTCTATTGCCCAGCTGTGATCGGCATAAACAAACACAGCCGTGTGTCCCCCTTGTTATTTTTTACATTTGACCTTGTGGCCCACCTTCATATTATGGAAACTGCCCCAATACTTGAGCGACAAAACTTGACTTTGAGCGATAAAAAGGTTTCCCGGTCCTAGCTCGGCAGAGGACCTAGTGGACAAGCATCAGACATACAAACAGGACCTGTAAGAATTATTGTTTTTTCCGGTGCCAGGTCGGCAATGGACCGCAAAGGGTTAAAGAATGTTTAACGAGTAATATTAGTTTCATAATTAGTTAACAATACATTGCTGGTAATGGATGATTTTCTTTTTCAGTTTCCAAGTAGTTCTATACCGGGTGGTCCAGGTTAAATGTCATTAATTTTAATAGGTAATAGAACAACAAGAGAAAAGTAGACATTCATAAGAAAACTTTGTTCAAAAATGTTTCCTAACAAAGATACAGGGTGTCAAAGTTGTATAATAAACTGGTTTTCTCATCATAACTTCTAAACCACTCTATCGATTACCATCAAATTTCTCACACAGACTAATGTAGTACATCTCTAAGTAATGACTAAAATCGTTTAAAGAAATTCTCCAGTGGGATAGATAATGGGGGGTCGGCAGCCCGTTCTCCCCTCCCAGTCTCCGGCGCCACTGGATATTTTACAAAGAAGATTCAATTTTTGGATTACCTGTTAACCTCGTAAATTTTTGATTTATAGCTTCGTTTTTGAGATACTTATTTTAATTTAAAGTGTTGCAAGCAGGCCAAAACTTATGACTGAACTACCAAGAAAATGAGATGCCAACATGTTCTTTAAATGTTTTATTACTTACTAGACATAATGTACATCAAAGATACAAAAAAAGCAAATAAATAAATAATTACACTAATAAGTTCTCATTTCAATTTCGTATTTTCTTGGTAGGTAAATCATAAGATTTGGCCTGCTTGCAAGACTTTAAATTAAAATAAGTATCTCAAAAACGAAGTCATCAATCAAAAACTTACAAGAGTAATGTTTTTTTCTAAATTAAACAGGAAATACAAAAATTGAATCTTCTCTGTTAGATATCTAGTGGCACCGAAGACTGGGAGGGGAGAAGGGAATTCCGACGATGTATCTTTGTTAGGAAATATTTTTAAACAAGTTTTCTTATGAAAGTCTACTTTTTTCTTATTGTTCTATCACCTATCAAAATTAATGACGTTTAACCTGGACCACCCTATATATTGCAACATCTTTATACTTATATGCAACTCAATGAGTCTCATTGTCAGTAAAATCCTCAAACAAGGAATGAATTCAATTTTCAAAGAGGCATGATATACTTACTTTGACGAATAATAGACTAAAGGTTTTGTTTAATTTTGTGACTTAAAAGGTATCAAAACGTTGATACCTTTGTTGACATTTTGAATTTTCAACATATTTTATATAGTTTTTTTACGTTTATATAAAATCAATGTAAAATAACATATTAATTTATTTAAATTATTCTTCCTTTGTTACTTTTCATTAACACAGTAACATTTTCATCAATGATTTTTGCACTCCCTACCTGTTAATCTCGCTACCATTTCAAGAAGGGCTGTTGTCCTCCAAGGGCTTTTGTCCTTTGATTTTACCTGCATTCGGTTTTGTATGGGATTACGTTTGACGGACAGAAAAGGGCGTTGTATAATTCGCAACTCGCGGACCTTGATTGTTGCCAAATTCCTCTGTTCAAATGGAATTGTTCAAATAAATGAAATGTTTTATTGTTCAAATATATAAAATGTTTTATCCTCTCGGCAACATGTTTTTCAGTATTATAATTTTGTGATAAGTCTGATAACTAGATTCTGTATTCGCTATCAAACAGACGAAAATGATAGCATACCATGTGTATCAAAAATTATTAAATCGTTTAATAGTTTTGATGTATGATGTACAGGAAGAAAATGTAAGAAACAAAAATAAAAGATTGGTAAAATTGAATTTTATTACACTCCTTTATTTAGCAATACATCATTGTTTCCTACAAATAACAAAACCTTTAAAAGAAATAATATTTTCAGAGAATTTGAGATATCCAAAATATTCTAATGTATGGTCAATGTTAATATAACAGTGAATAGGTCAAAGTACTAGGCAAGGGTCAAAGAGGATTCTTAGTTTTTATATCGAATATTTAGTTTAGAATGTCCTTAACATAATAATTCTATAAAGTCTCTTTAGCTTCTAATTAGAACGAAACAAATATGAAACGTGAAAAATGAAAAAAAAATCAAATATGATACTTTATACCACAGCAATGTTGAATTAATATAATATAATGGTTTTCAGCAGCCATTTTGCGATACATAGCTCAAAAGAGAAATTTAAGAGTAACCAGCTAGATTAAAAATATATACAGGGAGTTCTTTAAAATAACAAGGTAAGAGTCATTTCTTGTGAAACTTGATATGGAAAGACATTTATTTGGATTAAGAAAAAATTAATAAGCCATTATACAGTTACCGTATTTCAAAATAATACCTTTCTAACTAATTACACTATGGTAGTGTGACATTTCGCTTGAGTCACCCGGTATATGTTCAGCATATGGCAAAAATTGCACTATTTCAATTGAAATATATTTCATATTTTCATAAAATAAATGAAAACTTGACAATTATTTTCATGAACTCATTTCGATGTGTCTAAAAGCAAGATAAGTATGGATTAAATATACTGAATGATATTTAGTTTAAACGAATAGCGCACTTATTAAAATCGTTATAACAGAAGTTCGTTATTTTTCAAAAATTATGAAAACTTTTGGGTTATTTTTATCATTTTCTTTTCTATTTTATTTTCTATGTCCACATACTAACTACAAAATAAAATTGTATTCAAAATCTCAGTAGACAGTCAGCTATTTTACAGTTCTCATTATAGACCAGTGATATTGCAAACGTCTTATCTTTACTTAACCGAAATTTATCAATTCGAATACTTCGATTTCATTAAATATGTCATTTATTTGCTTTACTTATACTACATGTCAGTAACTTATAACTCGGAAATCGAGAAAGGAACCACCAAGCCGCCAAGCGGCTATCAAAGTAGTTCCCGAATAGCAAAGCTATTACATAATCGCTCTAGGAAACAACTACTCCTCGGGCTAAAGCCCCGGCAGGCGTTGAATTATACCCAGAAGCGATCCTCGACCCCTTTCTCGTGTTTCTGCACGATCAGATAAGGTTTCAAAAAAATAAAACCTACCTCTCGATTTCCGAGTTATAAGTTACTGACAGAGATCGTATCGATAAAGATGTATAGGCCATAAAGTTCATTCGGCATTTGTCCTGAATCGGCGTACCGTATGCGGCACTGATGAGAACTAACAAGTTCGAAACACCTGTATGTCGTTCGGTTCCGATCCGGGACAAATGTCGAATCCTACCTGTGGCCGGTTTTATTTTTTTGAAATTTATTTTTTTTGAAAAAATATACTACATGTATATATTTACACTATATGTATATTTTATATTCATGTTATTTTTTTGTTTATACTTTTAGGTTTATTTATTAATATTATTGTAGTCATTATTGTTATTATTATCAGCTTTATCTCTTGTTCTAGTATTTTTAATAGTCAAGTGAGTACTAATTGTTTATTTAATTAATTAATTCATTTTATAAAATATATTTACATTACAAATTATAAATAAAGGAACATATATTTTTCTATTAGTATAGTTTCGAAAATTTTATGTAAAAATGAGAAAAAAGTATTCAATAAGTTAAGTGATATGGTTTTCTGTTTCCTTTAAACCCAAAGGATAAAATATTCCTACTTGTCTCTGGAACCACTATAAGTTATATACGCATTATATTAGTTTCCTTAATGATCCCTTGATGGCTTGGTGGCCATAAACAAATTACGAAACGATTATATTTGATTTACAATTCCTTTCAGGAATTTCTCAATGGGTTAACCTGAAACATAAACTGCAAAAAACGATGACTTACGGAATGCCGTTTCTCACTTAAAAAATATTTAACTCAAGAATAAAAATCATTTGCACAACACTGACAGGATTTATGGAGAGCAGCTCAGGCCCGGTGCTCTAGTAAACTTTCCAAGTGGGCATAATTTGTATTAATTTCCTCTGGGATACTTGCAATTACTAATTCGCGAAACTTTCCCCATTTCATTAAAGTAAGTAATTACGATTGTTTTAAAAATATCCAGCGCGTTGAATAGGCGTAGATATTAATCTAATCACGTTCGGGGATTAAAAAAATAGCTTTCACTGGAAATCGTGTAATAACAACGAAATATAGGCTTCATTTTTCCACCGAATCGTTGTTCTTTTAAAGGCGTGTTACGTATTTCATTAATTTATTCTGCCATCTAGAAGGCTTAGGTCTCTGTGTTGGGGAATAACAATTGTGGCTTCGTCGTTAGCCCCTTAGTGGATGATTTGCTCTCAAGAGTAAGGGGTATGAACTTTGTATATATTTTTGAAGGACTTATTGAAATATAACTCTTTCAGGGGCAAAGTATTCTCACAAAAAAGTCGTAGAGGGGCAAAACATTTATATTTACTATTTTGACTAAAACAGGTTTGAATATTAACAACATTGGTAGAAAACAAGGTAAAAAATTAAAATATGGCACTTCTTATATAAGATTTTTTAGTAAATAGGTGGTACACATAATGAATCAATGCATAAATACAGATTTAATGTTCACTGTGAAAATCTTGAAAACATGTTTTGTTTTTTCCTAAGCAGAGGGGCACATTGCATATAGAACATATCCAGTCTGTTCGAACTTGTTTTTTGGAGGTACTACATTCAGCACAACGGCGTCTCGTGTCCCGTTTTGGTTGATGAGCGCTCTGAGATACACGTATTTCAAATGGCACATATGGTTTTGATGTTTTGATTGCAATAACCTCAGAACTTAGAGATGGTCTTTTTTGCTTGACGACAGTTTCAGCTACGAGATAATTTATTACTTCTCGCCTGAAGTCTTTCATTGACAATTTTTCTAAATTTAACTCTTTATACAGAATGAAGGCAACTGTTACAACTGCTGCGTCCACCAGATAAAAGAAAATGCGGTGCCACCATTTTTTCGACTTTCGATCTATTTTATAGACATTGACATTTTGGTCAAAATTATCTAATAAATTCATATTTTGGTTATAATCCACCAAATTTGTTGGACAAGGAACTTTTGCAACGGTTCCATTCTTACCTTTTCTATCAACTTCAGTCATACTTCTGGGGTCGTGAAAATTTGACAATAAATGAACACTTCGTTTGTCTCGCCATTTGATGGCGACCAGCTGAGTATCAGAAGTGAGGATTTGAGACTCGCCACGTTTTAAGCTCTTATCAGTTTTAAAATTTGGTAGAAACTTTCAGCTGGGATTGACGGTGCCACAAACATGAATGTCTTTGGACTTAAGATATTCTAACAGTTCTACCCCAGTAAAAAAATTGTAGAAGTACACAATGTGATTTTTTCCCTCCATGCCCTCCAACAGATTTTTTACCACTCGAGTACCCAAGCCTTTTTCTGAATCTTCCGATTTTCCAGTGTATATTTAAAATTTTTGGAAATATCCATTTTTATTGGCTAGTATCCACACTTTGTAACTCCACTTTATGGGTTTTTTTGGTAGACACTGCTTGAGGCTACTCCTCCCTTTAAATTTTATCATCGATTCATCGATGGCCACTACTCTGGAAGGAGTCATGCAACTCTCAAAATTTTTAGATAACCCATTCAAGAGGGGTCTGATTTTGTATAGTTTATCATACCCTTGCTCACCTTTCTTGGGCATTAGAGTATTGTCGTTCAAGTGTATATTGGAAAGAAGCCAACTGAATCGTTTGACTGGCATCAATGAACTTATGAAAGGATCGTTCATATCTGGGGAGCTACTCCAATGATCCCTATAACTAGGAATTTTTTAATCCCATTAGCAAGTTTATACCCAAGAACACTTTTATTTCTGAAAGATTAGTGACTTTAGGCCTGTTAGATACTTGTTGGCTATATAAATTGGTCTGAAAAACTATATATTCTAACAACTCGTCGGTAAAAAATAGCTGAAATAGTTTCCCAGGTGTGGCAAAGTTTAAGTTTTTTACTGTATTCTTTATCCCCGTTTCCTCAATGAAGTCTCCTGAATTTTTGGGTACCGTGTTTCTGGACCAATCACGTGTCTTTCGATTCTCTGCTAGAGACGTCTTAATATTGGCTTGTAAAACGGAGAGAGGCATATCAAATTCCGGATCAAAATATTAAAATCATTATTAATATTTTGTAATGGTGATATTTCATCGTCTGACTGATCTACGATTGATTCGGGGTCTGAGGGTATAGCCTCAGCATCAATATTTTCTAATTCTTCCATAAGTTCATCATAGGTTATATCTACTAAATTGAATGGTAACTCATCCATTGTTAATCCCTAAAAAGAAAAAAAAAACGGGTTATTGGGCAGTGGTACAAATAAAATACCGCAACAGTTTATGCAGTAACGAAAGAAAAATTGCAAGTTTTTTTAATGGTTATCAAAAAACCTATTCTACACGCCTTCTTGCAACATATTTCTTAGAAAGTTGAATGTAGATCGTCGTTTTTACTTACTTTTAGAAGTATTTCGGTAACCAGATGTAGAATTCGCCGTTCACAACAATAAACATAACCTAACCCAGGCATGCAGTCAGAAAACGCGACGGCGGTACATTGCCACTTCTCCTACCACCTAATAGAACATCACAACAACACTGGTCGACAGTTTAAACCATCGCGCGATAAACTATATGCTTTTGAATGCTTGGTACATTTTGTGTACCACCACCCCACTACATGCGTTTTTTTCTGGGTACATTTTATATACCAACACCCCTAAAAGAGATAATGAAAACGTATTGAGTAATTAAATAACAATAACAAGTATTGGTAGTAGTATATTCAAAATCATCTAATGATTTTGAACATACTATATTTTATAAAACGTTAGATAGAATTACAGAAATACTTTGTGGTTCATAAGCTTTAATGAAAAATGGTGGATGTTAATGTCGATTTGAAGAAAATCGACTATTAAAATGACTCACTCAATTTATTTATACGTTCATTAGCTGAAATATTCCCTATATTACAACTAAATTTAATTAAAGTCGCAGTTTTCATTATTGTACCAATTTCATTATATTGATTATAATCTGGAGTCATGTCATTCTTAGGAAAACGGCAAAGCAGAAAGATACAATTGGTTTTTTATTACCTTATAAACTTACCTTACTTTTTTCTTACTTTATACGAAATATGTAAGCATTAAATTATTTAGTAATTCCAAATATTTAATACAGACGATGAAAATATGTTTCAACAATACTTCTGTCGATAGCGGCACACAGACAGTAACTTTTAGGGATATTCTGTGTAGAAAAATACCATTTATGATCCATTTTTAGAGAAATAAACAGTGCTAAAACTTTAAACCAGACTTTTTCGCACGTAGAACATCTCTATATCGAAATTGAGTAGTCGAGAAGAAATAAACAAACACATAAATGCAGAATATGTGTTTTATGCGACAGTTTTACTTTTTTCAAATAGTCCACAATCGTGCTTTCTTATTATCTATGGACAGGATTGGGTGTGTCCTATCCACGTCAAAATCAATAGATGTCGTCTGTTAGACGTCCCTAATCAGAATCAGTCGAGATCCTATCGATCCGACACGATTTAATTGAGTGATCGTTCTAACAAAAATAATTTCCCAAATAGTCCACCATTCTCATGACCCATTAACATGGTAGAGTGTGTTCTATCCACCTCAAAATCAATAGGTGTCATCTAGGAGATGTCTCCAATCAGAATCAGTCAAAACCCGATCGATCCGACACGGTTTAGTTATTATCGTGCTATCAAGAATAAATGCCGACGACAACGACAACGACACATATAGCAAAATATTTTTAAAAACAAAAAATATAGCAAAATATTTTTTTTTGTTTTTAGGACGAAAAACGAAAAGCAAACCGAAAAAAAATTTGGTTTTTTCAACTTTTCTTTACACGATAACATTACTTTTCCGCGTACAGTGGAGTGCGGAAAAGTAAAAATAATTATAAACGTTCTTCGTGAATAATTATCTCCGTCCAAATGCGGTAGCGAGCTGCAACATTTTCACGCATTAAAAAATTGGAATTAATTTAAGCAGCGGGTGCGAATTTAATTATTTTCGCATCGTGTTTATATTAACCGGAAATAAAGTAATTATGACCGGTTTTTGGTAATTATACAGGCGTCGAGCGAGTGGATCACATATTAAAATACAACTGGATATTGTGCGCCAGCTTGACGTTGCTAAAAAAATATTGTTTTTATTATTCAAACAAATGTTTATGCCAGCAGGATATATCATGTTACGGCTCGAGGAAAATAAGTGAAATATGTATTTAACGAACATTAATCCTTGTCTTATGTTATTACTTTTGCTTTAAGATACCTATAGTTACTATAGTATATTTAACTTTAAATAGTTATATACTACTTCTTTTTGCGAAATGGTTTTATGTTTTTCCTATGTGGTATGCGATATTCTAGGGGAGTATGAGCTTAGAACGTCTTTTTGAAGAAGCTAAATCTAATGACTTAGTTTTGGACTCACAACTTAAAACAATAATTCATTTCACGCTCTCTTAAAACAGTCTACATTGTAACTTACAATCTAGTGTGCCAGAGATCAATAATTCAAAATATAGATGAGAAACATTTAATGGGAGCTATAAAAATTACCATACCATTATAGTCAAAATATAACCTAGGCTTGTTTTCGTGGCTAGTCTCAGATAGACTCGTTCATCGGCAAGATAAGAGAGTTTTTTATTTGGCAAATAGCGATGAAATGAATAGTACCTTTTTTAAAATTCATCTTTATTAATAAAGGGAGAGTAAAATGAAATCAATTCTTATATAGAAATATCCCAACCTCAAATTAATGGTCTGGGATGTTACATAATATTTAAGCTGATATATAATTTTATATCAGATCATTCTCTTGTATTTGTAATTCAAAATCAAATATTACTTTTACAGCAAACCTTCACACACCTTTTTTAAAACTGAAATCGCTCGGAAAACATATGTCCATAAACTTTGGAACAACAATCTGTGAAAAACGTAAACTGAGAATGCCTAGACAAGCAACAAGATCGTCTTGTCATACAGTAAATTTCAACAAAACGATATAATAGATGAGAAGAAAATTGACAGCAACAGACAGTAGTCATTTGTTTATAATGGGGAGCAACAAGGAATCTAAAACAAACTTACCATTAAGAAACATAGATAGTACTTCTTCGGTGTGGCAACAAACCCAGGAGACCAGTTTTTGACATCGTATCGACGAACACCAATAGACTAGACGTTACTTGCGGCTCATCTGCTCGATGTTACTTAAGTTGACGTCGAAGGTTAAAACTCGGTTTTAAAATTCAGTCTTAATCGGAAGTACTAAGTAGATGATGAAACTATATGCCTCACATTTAGCTTTTCCAAATCATGTGGTTGAAAGAGGAGGAGAAAACAAAATATACAAATTCTGGACGCTCTAAGTGAGTTGAATCCTTAGAGCAAACTACGTAAGAAACATTATATATACAAGATATGTAAAATAATAATATATATGATGTTGGGTGCGGTAATATAAGTTGTCTAAACTAGGCATAAAGTACACATAGGTTGTCAACACCATCATAAAAATTAACCAAAACTTGTTAGTGACACAAATGATAATCATTTTAAAATCCGGGCAAAAAGTCGGAAGACATAGCTAATCCAAAATCATATAGCCAATCAGCCTTATCCTAATATTCTCCAAAATTGCTGGTCCAATCACAATTCCTATGGGGTCAACATTTCTCCGGCATCTTCCCTCAACGTCGTTCTCTCAAGAACTATTGAATGATATAATAACGCCCTAAATCTAATTAATATCGCGTTATTCACAAATAAAACTGCATTTTTTCTAAACAGATCAGTTAATAGCTATAACTATCTTTACTGATCTGATCATAATCCTTACTGAATCTACTCTTCTTTTCAACGTATTAGAAAATCGTGTGGAATCGTACAATTTTCAATAAACGCGATATCATTTTTGCTTCAACATTGTAATAGTGAAAAGATATTTCAATTGACTTCATAGTATTAAATACATCCCTTTGTTCTCAAACTCTGAAGGTGAAAGGCAACTGGTGGGAAACAAAATTGGGTATCAACATTAAGCGATTCCCCTACGCTGTGATAAAAGTGTGTTGGTAAGAAACTTCTCCAAAAGGATGGATAGATAGAAGAGTGACTGTAGTATTACCACTAAGGTACAATTAAACCGCTGCAACTTTACCACTACGTCACAAACGATATTCGTATGAACTAAGATGAAAAATCGGAGTCAAATGAGTGACTGTTTACATAATTTAAATTTACCGCCTTTACAGTCAACTGTATTACCGGCACCAAAACAAACTAGAAAATGCCTTTCAAATAAGTTATGATGGCGACAAACTTTATAATCCATGGGCTCAAACGTAAAAAATACTTGCAAAAATACAATATACATATGAATTGGCCTGTGATTATCAAGATAACTGCATCTTTCCGTCGAACGGAGCTTTGGCTCTATTATGGAACTTGGGCAGTTTATTAAACTACAAGTATTACAAACTACAAGTATTACAAACTACTAGTACATATTCACCTAATTCGTCACTATCATTTATTTGGGAATATTTTAGTTTGTTACAGTACACTGACTTTAATTGTGTACCTTCTGCAAGAGTTTCTCTTATCTAAACTGCACCTAAACTATATGAAGAAAGCACAACTAACACTAAAATTCAAATTCTAATGTGCTAAAACAATGTTATTTAGTTAGCTATCGAATAAAGTAAACATACAGAAAACGTCCTTCACAAAAAAATACTATTTTATTTAGTTTATAAAACAGTATGTCAAAAATCAACAAAAAGGAATGTAATATTTTACTAAATACGTATTTATTATAGGTCTCACTAACACAATCATTATCAAGATGATAAGTGTGCTATTATACCATAAAGAAGTGGTTATATACTTATACAATTAAAAAAATTAAATATGTATAACAAATATTTTCATAATAATACATAAATAAATAATTTCATTGCTGACTATGGTGTACAAAAAACCTGTTTGAGTTTTAAATAGAACATTATTTTGAAATTAATGATAGAAACATGTCGCATCTACAGGCTCAAACAAAGAATATGGTTCGACTGTGAAGTTCTCGCCATTTTACCAGTTTAAAGTACCAAAAGTTACATGTTGCCCTAAAACAAAAACAATTTTATCAAATCATTTTGGCCTACATAGCAAATGCCTCTGTATTTACATAACAAAATAAATATAGCCAGAACAAAACAAACGTTTTTCATATATATTGTATAAAGTATCTCGTATTGCCATTTTTGTACCTTCAGGTAGATCCTTTGTCATGGACTTTTGGTAATGTCTTGTTTTTCCGGGTGAAGAAAGAAGTGGGTTGTTTTCGTTCCTTTTTATAATAGTGTATACTGTTTTCTTCGAAAGTTTAAGAGCTTCCGCTACTCTCTAAACTTTAACAAGTACACACACATTACTTCAGATATTTGTGAATCTATATGTATCTTACCTCTTGAACAGCATTAACTGATATTAAAGGGCCTCCATTTCTTTTCTCCTGTTCAAAGTATCCCAGGAGATTCAACACCATTTGCTGCGCTTGACAATTTAATGTTTTTTCCCGGCATCTAAAACAAGATGTGCATATAACTGTCATAAAAAATATTGCTTACTTACATCAACTCCAATTCTGAAACTAGTTTCGCTCTAAGAACGGATCTATGACAAATATTAGTAAATAGCGTAAATAAGCTCAAAATTTTACAGAAAACGAAACGAGCTTAGCAGTCAGATGTCAAACAACTGTCAATATCACTCGAAAATTATCTACACTGCGTTAGTCATTAGAAAAGTTTCATATGCTTAATCTAATACGTATGTTATTATTTGTCTTCTCACCGATCAGCGTGAAAATATGAAAACAGTTGTCGGTGATATATGCAGGTCATCTCCGAAGACCGAAGACACACGTAACATCACCTGTCTCTTGTTTACCTATTATAGCAAATGCGTTCATAGGAATAGCGGGTTGTCTGTGATATTACCATATGATGGTGACGTAGTGGTAAAGTTGCAGTGGTCCGACTGTAGCTCGGTTAAAATTGACTTGGAGTTTTTAGTGAAGGTGATATTTAGTATATATGATTCATAGAAATAATCTTAATTAATAACATACCGGAACCCAATGGATAAGGCTTACAGATAAACGTGAATATTGATAATATTAATTTTCATTTCACCCTCTCGAAATTCTTTCTCTTCTTGCAGGGTTGGTCGTATCTTGCGATGTTTTAGACATTCTTTATGATAGCAACCTTTTAAATGTCTATCGTTTTAAAGGAATGGAAGAAAGATAAAAAATAGTCATAAATTATTGAAATATTTATCTATTTTCTATTTTTACAAAAGCCAATATCTCGTTTTGGTGTACAGAAAATAAACTATCGTTCAATACTTGTAAGTGCAAATAACATAAAGTGTATTCTTATCATTTACGCGCAAACCTACATTTTTCAGATCTAATTATCACATTGAAGTAATGCTTTAACTCAACGTTAAACATTTTGGGACTTTAGCGTAGTTGATTCTAAACAAATAAATCTTGTACAAACTGTTTAATAAGATCTAACAATAAGTAAAAATATCCGTTATATACATATGAAAATTCTATAATATACTTGATTATTCATATGTATCTTAAACCACATGGAGTAGACTCTGCTTCTAGGTATTCCCAACGAGAACTACTTAGTGAATTTATTATATTTAGCCTTGCGAATAGACCACCATACTTACGTTATTTTTTATACAAAGTTTAAAATGAGCTGAGCTTAGCTCATTTAATTGAATAAATTAAATTTGTTATTCCGACTTTCCAACTGTAGATAAAAATTGGTTTTATTTTTTAGAATTTGCTGTAATCGATTACTTTGTTTATATGTATGTTTACTACTCCAATACTTCACAGGCTATAATATATTTGCTGTGTTAGAAAAATAGACTGTGCTATGTTTTTCTATGTATTCCTTTCTGTATTTGTTCCGGTTCTGTAAATACATGGTCTTTCATTTGAGAAATATGTTGGAGAAGTCATCATCTTATATATAAGAATGTCACAATTAAAGCCTTGTAGATCAAACTTCTCGGGGATGATCAATCATTTATGATTTCTTGATTTTCCTACATGTTATACCATTTATTTCGACCCCTGGCATCATCCTTTGGGTTTCATGGCCCGATTTTGTTCGGGTCGTATTTCACTTCATTTATACAAGTTGATCTTGATCTACCTCTGCGTCTCTTACTAACTGGTTTCCATCCATCCATTATTACACTTGTCATATCTCGGTTCGCTCTCCACGCATGTCCTAACCATCTTAATTTTTGCTCCTTAATAATTCCTATTATATTCTCCCCTTTTAATTCTTCTTCTATTTCCAAATTGAGTCTCATTCTGAATTCTCGCATGTACTGGTTCGCATTATGGACTATTATTCATTCTCATGAATTTTCTTTCAGCAGCTTTCATTCGCTCCTCTTCTTTTTTGTCATCGCCATTATCTCTGCTACGTAGGGAAGTATGCATCTTATTAACGTTTTATAATTCTCATGTTAGTCTTTTGGGTTAACCTATTATCCTTTAGTAGATTTCTGTTTGTTTGCAGAGCTTATAGAACAGATGTAATTTTTCCTTCAATTCCAGTTGATCTACATTGCTGCACAGTATGACTTCCAAGTATCTGAATCTGGCCACCCCCTGGAATCGATAGTTTTCTACTTTAATTTTAATAATAATAATCGCAATCTTGAATAATATTCAGCCTAGATATAGTATATCATTCAACTGTTATCAACTCCTAAACAAAAATTTTCCATCTTTCAAAAAACTTCAACACACTAAAATGTTTTGTAACATTTTAGCTGTCACTTTTTTAGTCTGTTAATATGTAGGTATCAGAAAGTTGAACATAACGCTTAAATTAATGAATAAACAGTTTATATGAGCACCCCCGTTTACGAGACCGAGATTTATATTTTGTGAACGGGACAGGATCGCGACTTTTGGCATCTTTCCCACAAATAATTTTCTTTCCGCAATAATTAGAAAACCCGGCGCAAAACGGGAACAGTCCCATAAATTAAATAAATAGCAGCAACATAATCCGCGTAATCTCGAATGGGAAATCCGGATATAAAAATGTATGGAGCATGTAGCGTTATTCTAGATTTAAGGGCTCTGGAACTAATTTTATTTCACGCGTCACGTCCTTTATGATTAATTGTGGGATACCGAAAAAATGTTAACATGTTCCTGAGAGAATGGCAGAAATTATAACGGCAGACTCAAATATAGAATGCTTGCTGGAATTAGATTATAACTACTCGTATATTACCCGTAAGAAAGTAATCATCATCAACACGATATCATTGTTTTTGATATATAAATTATTGTTTCTAAAAATACTCTGGACAGATAATTTTGTTTTTAAATGATAGATTTGATAATTTTATTTTTGAATAAAAATATGATACTTTCGAATGTTCTTATAATTCTCATATTTTGAATGGGAACGTGAAAAAGCATACTCACCCCTCTCAAGAAATATTAAATGATCAACACTGATGATTATGATATTATTAAATGATTATGATATTAAATGGGTAACAATTTAGATCTAATAAAACTCGTGTTACTCATACATGAAACTGTATTTTATCTAAGTAGGCTAATAAATAGATGTAACCAGTGGCGGTTCGTGATGAAATGAAACGGGTGTTCTGTACAGGGCCGATCCTAGGTTATTGGCCGCCCGCTGTGCAAATTTCAAACGTATCCGAACTAGTGTGCCGCAAAAAAATTGCGCCCACAAAAAATTTTGAAAATTTTCAAGGTCACGCGTTTTCCTGAGTTTTTGCAGATACATCAGTTGTTTCGTCTGCCATAACTGCCAAAAATGAAGATTTGTTAATTTCTTTAATTATTTCTTCATGACATACTTTTAATATACAGTCTAAAACATCATTTTGTATTTCTTTAGAGGTTCCTTTAAATAATGGAGCATTTTGTAGATGCTCGCTTAAAGTTACATCAAGCTCAGCAGAAAAATTTATCAAACCACGAAATATCCCCGGGTTTTGAGAGGTTTCAGCTTCGTCATGTCCTCGCAGCGCCAGTTCAAAGGCCCCACAAAATTTTATACAGTTTATAATTTTTGACAAAACGTATCTCTTTTTTGTCACATTATCATTATGCTTTTGCACATTTATCCAATAAGCTGAATCTAGCTGCGCTTTAATATTAGTTGTTCCTAATAAAGCTAATTCCATTGTATTATGTAGATGGCTTTTGGAGTTGTCGTGCTTTCACGTTCAGAGTTATTTTTTCAGTTAAGTGCACCAAATCAGTCACCCCTACCTCCGTCCATGCTTTATCACCGCCAAAAAGTAAACAAGAAAAAAAAAATAATGCATTTTTTTTGTTGCACCCACTAATCCAATTGTTCTTCGAATAAATGTCTCTATTAAATTGACGTTTATATGCTTTTCCACGGCTAACACCTGCAGTCTCAATAACAATATCAGGCAATGGCCTACCATTGTTTTTTAAATCAAATTTTTCTTCATAAGAGTATTTAAAAAATCGCTTCACATGAACTAAATTATAAAATAAATCCATTGTCACTATCACAGTATATAAATATTAATAATTAGTACAATAAATCACTACACAAATTCACAAAACAGTATTTAAAATCTCAAATTAACACGAAATACGAAATGGGTACGATTTACACCCGCCAACTATACGAGGAGTAAACATTCACTGATGCTGCTTAATTGGAAAAAATGCAGCTCACTGACCGTGTAAATTCGCGCATTTGCGAGCGTCAAGTGTGGATTGTCGCGGGAGATGAGGGGGAGGACGGGTGTGCCGAGCCGTGCACAGAACTACCTCGTGTGGCCCAGTTCAATGTACTGCGACGCTCTCGCGTAGAGACCCAAATAATTCATCTGGTCTACTACTCAATAGAGGACGGCGGGCAGAATGCGATTTTAAAGCAAGCACGTACGGTTTAGCTGCACCAACTAACCAAATTATTTTATTAATAAATTTTAGTAATTATTACGTAGCGAAAATATACGAATATCTAATTTTTTTGGCAGTTCTGCAGCACTTATACACCAGCCGCCCTTGGATGTAACTTTCATTTCTGGTCATATCTGATCATAATTCTCAGTGAATCCACTCTTCTTTAACATATTTAAAAGAATACCTGGGAAAGGGTAATATGCAATCAACGTGACCCATTTTACTGCAACATATTTAAATAGTGTAAGGATATTTGAATTTACTTCAGAATAAAACAGGTTCCATTAATTTTTTTTGGTACCGTACCAATTTCTAAAAAAATTGGTACGGTAAAATCAGGTAATTTTTGTGGCCATAGCAAACCACTACCACCTGAAATTAACTGCTGAAGAAATATTTCTCGCAGTACTGCCACAGAAATGTTTGCCACATGACTAGTAACAAGGTAACACCATCCTGCTGAAATCGATAATTTGCAGGTAAAACGTAACGCCTTCCTGTATCTTTGCGAAGTTACAGCGACAGAATGATTATTCTCTTCGAAGAAATACGACTTACTAAATAATTATAAACGTTGAGACGGCATACTATACCGTTACTTTAGATTTGTCTCTTTACATGACCATTCAGATAAAAATGCGCATCATCACTTATAATGAAACGCTTTGTGAGGTCCAATGGTCTCTCAAAAATTGGGTACAAAATAGAAGACTATTAAATTTATCGTTCTCAGTTGACTATTGGACAAGGGCCATTTTGTAGGGATGGTACTTTATGTTATAAAGCATTTGTCGGACACTTGATTCAGAAAAGTTAATCAAGAATTGATGCGTGCTGCGGACTTATATAATTAAGTTTTCCGTAGTACACAGTTTTACGAACTCCTTCACTTTTCATCGTGGACGGATTGACTTGCTAACCCACTGTCTCACTGTAACTGGGAAGGATAATTGTAAACTGATGTCTTAATCTTCACTGAGTTTGAATAATTGCTTCAAGACTTTCAACCCAAAATGTCGAAGACGTACAGGTTGCCAAGAATAGGAATAGGTCTCATAACTGCGATATCTGACCGCACACGAGGTCGCAGTACATAACCTCGTCTTTAGTCAGTCGCATTGAGACCTTTAGAGAGTGAATATCGATGAACATACATATATTGAATGTGAATGTACACAGAGTTCGATCTCGCCGCACGTAAAGTGCACCCTTTTCCCTCCGAATGCTGCCTCACTCTTTCTTCTACGCACACATAGAGAACATTTTCGATTTTTCCTATTATTGACGAACTGTACACAATTGTACACAATTCATATCCCAATCGTATAATCGTACACAATTCAACAATGTCGCTGTTGAATTCATTCCTTTGTTACTAAAATACTTTAATAGTAATATTTATTAGAGTATTGTACATTTAACATTAAATACATTTCCAATGCCTACTAGTTATTTAAGCAAAACGCAATTAATGCAGTTTTCAATTTGAAGAAGTAATAAATAGTATTTGTGAAATTATGATGGTCTTTAGCTACTCGAAAATAAATTTTCCTTGTGTAATATTTCTATACATATTTAACGATAAGGAAACTATTAAGTCTATAGGTCAATTTTCTTATTTAAAATTTAACAAAAACACGAATTGGTAAATAGTTATCGGCATTATCATTTATACTAGTTAGTGTCTCATGGTGTAACGTATTATCCTTGTTTCTCTTTTCCGCTATTATTGTAGTGACGCATTAAACTGACGCATTAGCTAGGATAATGAGTGTGCCTCGATAGCTCAGCGGTCAGAGCAACCAACCGGAAATTAGGAGACCCGGGTTCGATTCCCGGTCAAGACAAAATGCACTTTTATCCTTGCTATCGCCAAAGTGGTGACCCCGACGTGATTATTTCCAGTACATCTAACCTCCCTTACATCTCAAATTCGCGGATTCGATTCCCGTCCTATCCATCGCTCTATAGTCCCGGGGTTACCGAACAACAGTTCGTAAGAATCGCGAACGCGGTCACATTCCGTTAATTGTATCAAGACAAACCATGTCTCTAAGGAGGGAGTACTGTAGTGACGCATTAAACTGGCGCATTAGCTAGGATAATGAGTGTGCCTCGATAGCTCAGCGGTCAGAGCAACCAACCGGAAATTGGGAGACCCGGGTTCGATTCCCGGTCAAGGCAATGCACTCTTTATCCTTGCTATAGCCAAATTATTATCCCTTATATTAAATTAGTAATATATACATGCAGTATAATGTATTGCAATTTATCTATAGTTTTAATTGGATATACTTAATAGAATATATATAATTAATGTTGAAACTAAGAAGTATGAACACAAAAATTGAATTGAGCCGGGTTCGATTCCCGGTCAAGGCATAGCACTTTTATCCTTGCTATCGCCAAACTCGAATAGGCTATAAGGGCTATATGAGAAAGAGAAATATAAATAAATATAAACTAGTATTGTATAATGTTTTATTGTGTACGATCTACTGTATTATACATTTTAATCTCCTAATATAATTTTTCGATCTACCATTATTATTATCCAACTTTAAGATTTTCCACAACCCAAGCGATCGAATGCTCCACTCAAACTATCTATACGATCCTCCACACTTTTGCTTTCTCCGGCATAATAAGGCGAGTACAGTTTCTTTCTCATCAGCTTCCCCAAAGGAATTCTACTCCTCTGCATGGGCGCCATACTTTTCGAGTCTCGTTCAGAATAAGTGTCACAGTTCGAGTACGTTGAAGAACATCTCCACTTGTTAAGAGTGGCTTTGGATTCTGTGGAAGGCTGCATTTTTCTATAGTCGAATAAGTGCGTCAGGTAGACGTTTTTCTATACCACCTTCGCCGTTAAACCCTTTGCCGAATCTGACTGATATACTATATGTTGGCGTGTTATATACCGACCGTAGGTAGTGGACGTGTCTCTCGTTGTCAGATAAATAATCGTTTTACATTTTGTGTTGGAAATATCATCTGTCCATAAGTACATAAAAGAGACTTTGTTGGAAAAATGTGTATCGTTGCAAGCGGTTAAAATATCGACTGTTATAACATAACTATTCATTTGACATTTGATCCTTTTTTGATTTAGGAATGTGGTTGATGTTTTAATAGTCACATTTTTTCATTTTGCTTATATTATATGGTATGTTTAGTCTAAATTTGTATGCAATGTTATTAAAATGTATCCTAGGTGGAGAGTTTCTTAATCTGCAGATAATATTTTTTAAATAATGGTTCCACTTTTTACAAAAATAGTCAACTGCATACAATCAGTTTGTCTTGAATATTCTTCTTTACCTAATTTTATTCAGGACAATCAAATATATTTTAATCATCGAGAACGATAATTCCAAAAATTTCAAATATTTAAATATGAAAGACAATTAATTATTCATATATATATTTAATATATTTACAAAATATCATTTATACTGGATGGAAATCTTATGAAATAATAGTATTTTCGGCGTTATTTTAAGGCTTATGAATAATAATCAGATATATCGATCTTTAATATTAAAAGTACGTCTTCTAAACGAAATATTACATTTACAAAATTTTACATGATTCATGTCAGTCCATGAAATTATTTCTTTAAATAGAACAACATCCTGTTCATTTTTATATTGTTGGATCTCCTTATGAGCTGATTTTAATAACTTGTAATACTTATAAATGTATCATGCATATACATATAGAGATTGTTGACTTAATTTAAAGAACAATACTGTTCGTATTGTTTCTCTAAGGTCATCAGTATTACTTAGCATTGCTGCATATGCTTAGTTTTAGGAGAATTCTATATAAAAATATAATGACATAAGTCTGGGTAATGCAAGAACATTATTACTATTTACTTCACTAACACCTCTTTGTCTAATTTGTTTTTGGAAAAGGTTTCGTTTTCCAAAAAGTACCTTACAATTCCAATATAATGCTGTGTTGCCTTGTATGTATGTATTGAGCGTCTTCAATACAAGATGATTTTAATTTAAATTAATTTTGAACACAGTATCTTATGATATACTGATTACGTTATCTCCGGAAACATATTTCTCCATGGACATCCCTTTATCTCACTAGTATCATAGGCCGTTCAAATTACCTTATCAAAGATAATTCACTAATATAAAAACTGACTTTGTTTCGTTTTTACAGTAATCCTCTATTTTATTGTCCATGTTTCTATTTCGTTCAAGATGTGTTGTAGAACTTTTATCGCTATTATAAAATTTGGTTTTACTGCTCGGATTGCCGTTTCATCTACATATATCGAGGTGCTAATGTTGTCATTTGATGGAAGATAAGCTGAAAATAGCAGTTACAAAATTGGACCCAAGACACTTCCCTGGGGGACTGCTGATTTAATTGGATATACTTTAGTTACTTCTTTTTCATATCGTATTCTAAAGCACTTTTCTTCTAAATAAGATGATATGATAAGGTGCACTGTTTCTTTTAAGTGAATTTTTAATTTGTACAGAAGACCATCATGCTAAATCTTATTACAGATCTGGCACCCAATAATACTGATCGGTAGTAACTTTTAGTTATTATGTTGACTACATGATGTACCTTTTCAATCGTCGAATGTCTTTGGCGAAATCCGAACTTGTCTTCCGGTATAATGAATTTCTTAAAATGCATTTCGTGTCAGATACATATTTTATTATATTTATCATGTAACTGTAACTACTAATTATCTTATATTACTATACATTTTTGTGAATCATTCGTTTAAAAATAGTAGAAAAGTACGAAATGACAAAGAAAGCTACTCAAGTTATACTTTATTCATATTGTATATTATTTCTTTTTGGCCACGGTCTGTAACAATATCTCTAACGTAATGTGGTTATTTTAGTTGTAACACTTAGTTTACATACATTAATATAACTAGCATAAATATTTAAAAATACTGTAAGCCGGCCGGCTTTTTACGTACTCACGCTCTGTGTCACTGCAGAAGTGTCATCTTAATAGTTATTAAATCAAAAAATCATAATCTAAATAACTTTTTTGTAGGGGCTGGAAAATATAAACAAGCGCCCTGAGTAAATATTGCCGGTTCATATAAAGTAAATATACATCCCGCTAATATACACAAATACACACGTACGTCAGATTTGATTATCATTCTGATAAAAGCAATAAAAGCTGTGGCGTGCATAAAGCAGAAGTCTAAACAATCCCTATCCACCGAACAGAAACTATATTTTTGTTCGGTACCCCTATCTAATGCCAGTTCCAGCAGTCCAGACTTCCTTGACGCTATAAAAATACTGTCGCGTTATGGTTTTAATATCAATGGGGAGAGTGGGGTAATATAAACGAGCGGTAACAACTATTAAGTCCAATACGAATATATGAATTTCCTCTTATAAAATCTACAGGAAGTCTCTTATAAAATCTATACTGCCTTGTTATACATGTAAGGAAATCAGCCATAGAATGGTTTAGAAAGTTTGGCATTATTGAAGGGAATCCCATTAATAACTTCCAAGATAGTCTAATAATGTCTAATTTAAAACTATTTTAAATAATCTTATTAATTTCCCAATACGATCACACTCATCCAGCTGTGCTTTTTGATATTAAAATTCCCATTGTAATCAGTTGATATGTAAAATGACACTGATAATTTGTTTATCTTTACCGAGTGGATCAATTTTGTTAAAGTAAGCGAAAGTGAATATCAGACTTTTCAATATTAAACAGTAAAAGCATTATGACCAGTTAGAACTCCAAAGTTGTTTGGCGATAGCAAGGATAAAAGTGCATTTTGCTTCGACCAGGAATCGAACCTGGCTCTCCCAATTTCCGGTTGAGTGCTCTGACCGCTGAGCTATCGAGGCACACTCATTATCCTTGCTAATGCGCCAGTTTAATGCGTCACTACAGTACTCCCTCCCTAGAGACATGGTTTGTCTCGATACAATTTAACGGAACGTGACCGCGTTCGCCATTCTTACGAACCGTTGTTCGGTAACCCCCGGGACTATAGGGCAATGGATAGGACGGGAATCGAATCCACGAATTTGAGATGTAAGGGAGGTTGCATATACTGGAATGAATCACATCACGTCGGGGTCACCACTTTGGCGATAGCAAGGATAAAAGTGCATTTTGCCTCGACCGGGAATCGAACCCGGCTCTCCCAATTTCCGGTTGAGTGCTCTGACCGCTGAGCTATCGAGGCACACTCATTATCCTTGCTAATGCGCCAGTTTAATGCGTCACTACAGTTGTATAAACTAATAATACCTTAACTTCTTCTATCTTGTTGTAAGAATTGTAGGAATATCTGGTGATATTCCTACCTTGTCTCTTCTCGTGGTAAAATAATGTTCAGTGAAAAATCAGTGTACCACATACTGAGGTGATTTATTTTGAGAATACAAGAACTATACACCTTTCTTTGAGATAAACCATGACAGCGATGGACATAAGGATAATATATTTTAGTACTTTAGGTGACTATAGCTAGCAACTGACTGTCAAGTCTTAGGTTTTAATTCTGCTACTGACAATGTCTGTAAGGTCCATATTTTTTACATATATCCCCCTTCTCCACAGCTTCTTGTGGAAGGGGTATGTGTGGGGAAACCATATGGAATATGTTTTATAGATATTAGTTTACTACTGTGTATTTACATGGTGTTACACCCTATCAAGTAGTTTACTAAAAGAAGCCAATAGGCTAACATATAACTTTTTCTCTTCATTTGAGATATCCTGTATACTTCTTGAAATATTCTTGAAACAAGTGTTATAGATATATCATACTTATTATTTTCACTGAAGTATTTTCAATCAATGATAGAAAATCTCTGGTGATCCAGATCAAATCCGAAATAGTGAAAATTCTCATAATCGGAACAGGAAATTCAAAAATGGCAAATAAAATACATAATACTGTATTTGAGTATTGTAATAATTTGTAACATTATAGTTTTGATACAAATCGATATAAAGCAACAATATAAAGCGGAAAATGGAAAAGAATCCGACTGAAATAAATCTGATCTTCCTCACATTAAACAAATATTAACAAAATACTGAAGTAGTTACTAAATAAAATATTACACTACACCGAGTGTAGTGTATAGTGTTTTGGCGATTTGTGGAACTGTCAGTATGAACCACGTCAGTATTATCTTCACACTAAAAGTTCTAACCCACTTCAGAAATTTTAACATATATTTTGCTGCAATAAAGGTTGTCCTAAAAATCATTGTCACTTAATTGTTTTGCAGTAGGTTTATATATAATATTGACTATAATTTTCCATATCTTTAATATATTATGGTATGTATTCTACTGTAAACTATTCTTGAGTGTAATTAACCTCATTATATTCATTTCGAACTGAATTACTGATTTCAAAAAATAAAACCCGCCACAGGTAGGATTCGACATTTGTCCCGGATTAGAACCGAACGACATACAGCTGTTTCGAACCTATTAGTTCTCATCAGTGCCGTACACGGTACGCCGATCCAGGACAAATTCCGAATGAGATTTGTGGGGTATACATCTTTATCGATACAATCTATGTCAGTAACATATAAGTCGGAAATCGAGAAAGGAACTACCAAACCGCCAAGCGGTTATCAAAGTAGTTCCGGAATAGCAAGGCTATTACATAATCGCTATAGGAAACAACTACTCCTCGGGCTAAAGCCCCGCCAGGTATTGAATTATACCTAAAAGTGATCCTCGACCCCTTTCTCGTGTTTCTGCACGATCAGATAAGGTTTCTTTACGATCAGATAATATTTATGTAATAGCCTTGCTATTCGGGAACTACTTTGATAACCGCTTGGCGGGTTGGTAGTTCCTTCCTCGATTTCCGACTTATATGTTACTGAATTACTGATTATTAAATTAGTATAAAATTATGATGATTATATAACTTTTTTTAATAGTAATAATTTATAATAAATTCTGTTTATTATTTTTCTCAATGTTAATCTATTTCCGATACAAGTCTTATCTGATAGAGTTGCAACACCCTGTAACTAGAATCAGCAACTAAACCAATTCGATAGCGTTTCCGCTTATCAATAGCCATGTCATGTCTCGCTTGCGAAGAGAATCGCTTTATCTGCGCTACTCTCCCCGATCGATCATCAAAGGAAGCGTCCTGCAACCGCGTACAGTTATCCTTAAACATAGGAACGCCACCCGTCCTGTGCGTCTCTGCGGTTCCCACGGTTCGCCACGTGTCTTCTGCCAACCCGTAGTTCGCGCCCGCCCCCGACAGAGGCCGTCGCCTTGCGCCCGGCCTGCTGCGATCCGCCGTCGCCAGGTATTTAATTAACACCCCGCACGCCACTGTGATTAATGTGCCGATGTTCCGTTGTTTCCTCAGCTAGCTGAGTCCGAGAGGGCTGCATAATCACACATCGACAAAGCGCCCGGGAAGGGAAACAATGGCGAAGTGGACGTAATGCTGGGGATTATTTTATGAAGTGGCTTCGGGAATGTATATTGTTGGTGAGCCTAGGTTAAATGGACAAATATACCCTCGGTTGGGTCGTGGTGTAGTGAACGACTGCAAACATAAACTAGGACACCATTTCAGAAGCTTCCGGCAGGAATTACTTTTATTTAAATAATGGCAGATGCCCCAGGGAAAGTACATCAAATTGGCTCTAGTTAGTTTTCGCAATGTACACCAAAACACATTAAAAGGGACGTTCTGAATATTTGGAAATGCAAGAAGAATTTTGGGAGTGGTTCTCATAGTTAAAATAATTTTTGGGTTTATGATGGTAATGTAATTGCCTAGATAACTGTTTGAATAAGGTAATCAAAAAGTTTCAGATCATATATTACATTCGGGAATAAAATATAGAGGTTTTAATAAAGTAAACCTTTATCAACTTGTGTTAGATCATACTCAGAAGATCTCGTTATCTGAACTGGAACACCAGTAGCAACACTTGGAAATATTGTAGTCTGAAATCCAAGCGTAACTCCAAAAAATAATCACGAAAGTTTAATTCAACACTTCACGGTGTTTAACCACCATTTTCTTTAACTCTTAACACCGTTTATGTGATACCTGCTAATTACATAATTCTGGTATTTATAAAAAAGATGGCGCATCATGTCTATAATCTTATACCAATCGACATAGTATGTATCAAAATGTGAGGATGTCCTTGTGTGTTACTGGATGGCCCAAGTAAACCCATAGCTTCATTTTTATATTACAATTTACAGCAATAATATAGATACGAGTAAGCAAATCGCAATAATATTACGCCGCCCCCTCGCTCACATCGAAAGCAAATCGGATCAAAAAACAAAAGTTACCATGTTATTCGGAAGGGTCGATTCACGATTGATTTTGTCAAAATGCCGAAATTCGAACGATAAGCACTTCGTACATCGACCTAAAAATTTCGTGACACACACACGAAAACACCCGTTTAGTAAATAGAGATAAGCTATATTATTATATTGTAGCCATATAACAAGTATCAGTTAATATAAAAACAAGCTTTTGAACAGAACGGATATCAGAAATATTAGAAATATCCTGCCTGTGTTTTAATCAATATTTATTTACAATCGTGGTTTTAAATTTTATTACATACTTCGCTACATTAATTTAGTATATTTTTATGCTATTCATATACGAGTCTCCAACATAAAGTATGTAAAATCATGGGGTCTATCCGAATTCACCGTATATTTTTGCGTTTTAAGTCAATTTATGGTAGTTTCAGGTAGATTTGATCAGGGGAGAATTCAAAGTTACCACAGCGTGTTTTAAAGGTACTAAGAATTTTCATTATCTCCTTAATACCCATAGAGTAACAACTGACCCTGACTTTAAGCAGTTAAGGGAAACACTAAGGGAACGGTTCTCATATGTCGAAGGTCGAGATGGCTGGTAATTTCCTTGCAGCTGAATAATCATATTAAAAAACAAAGACTGATGTATCAATTCGATGAGCATCACTCTCATTTTATGTGGAAATCATTTGTCTAATCGACCACCACGGCAGTTCGCACAAATGCCTCTTCTTAGTTAATTTAAATAGGCACATCAATAAATCGACTTCGACAAGAACCATTCCACCTGTTTTTGATCAGAAGATAGAATCGATAATGTTGGGCAATACATATATAATTATGTTATGAGACATATTATTGTTCGGAATAAAATGTTCTCGAATTTACGGAAAATGGTACTTTGCATCATCTTGCGCCTTATTTTGACAATGCAAAGTTAACATCCTCTGAGAAAGAAACAACAATAATGTTATGTCCTAGTCCTTCTGAAGATAACAACCAAAGTATTTTATCGCTTGCGAAATTCTTGTTAATAATGTGATAAAGAAAAGTAAAATAGGAATAAAAATATGTAATAAACATTAGGGTATAATTTCAAAGATTATGAATAGATACTTATGTTTAATATATGAATTATCTGACAATATATAGGGTGTCTCAGTGTCTCATTTTTCTTAATGTAACTGTTAATAATCACTCACTTTCATAAAACAGTTGTACATGCACTATTTGTTATTTAGCTGTTAATCGCGGCATGTTGGACGTCGTATGATTTGCAAAGTAGATGAGAAAATTAAATCATGTAGTTCCAACTTCCAACTGATATACCCTACACAGATCTTGTTGCTGTGCACAACTTATTTTGTATTTCCATGTTTCAGGTTGGGCGATCACTGGAAAGGTTTTGACATAATCCTGATAATTTCAAAAGGTAAGAAATGATCTTGGAATTCTAGTTGAAAATATTTAAGGCTGAAAATTAGTCTTTATATTGAATTTATTTATTAAGACTAAACGTTTAAAAACAGGGAGAAACTAGAGAAATTTGGTTCTGATTTTTCGGTTTCGGTTTACCGTTTGTGACACAAAATATACAATATACATATATTTATCATTTGTATAAAATTAACACATTTATTTACATGTAAATGTCATGCCAACTTGGTTGGCGAAATGTGCATAGAGAAACGTATAATCGTTCGGTTTTTGTAGAAAGCTACGCTCCCGTTTTTGTCTGCAAAGGTTAGTACAAATGCAAGTATACATTGGATAAAGGCAAGGGTACTTTTAACTACGTATATGTTACGTATTCTTATCTGTGAATTGGAAGTTTTTTAATGTTACTGTTAAAACTATACTAGAACAAATACACTACATCGCTTTCAAAATGTCTCGCTTCTAATACTTCCATCAATGCCTCAAGTAAATGGTGGTCATAGGTCTAAGATATTTGACAGTGTCGTGCTACATAGGATAGCCTAGATTACTTCGGTTCTCCAGCTCTTACCACCTCTTGGTACCTGGTACTTGGTACCTTTTTGGAGGTACCTTGTGACCAACTGAGATCATCATGATCTCACGATGACCACGGTATCGTCGTAGTATAGCGCCCGGTATACTACTACTAGCGTAGTATATAGCCGCGAATAAACCATCTGGTTTATCCGCGGGAGGTCTACAGTGCAGACGATGAATAGATTTGGCCATAAAATCGCTCCCTGCGGTACTCCGGCGTCAATTATGTTGTAATTACGGGTATATAGGGCGTTTATTATCTTAGCTCAAATATTCTCTTTGGTTGTGTAAGATTTAGTTTGCTTCGTGGTAGCTATTGGATACCCCATGTCTAGCATTGATCGGTAAGATTGGTCATTGATAGATTGATCAGTAACTCGCCATTCCAGTTTCTATCTAATGTCTTGGAAACTTATTTACGAGCTCAGGCTCACAATAGTTCGGCCGCGAAGGTATAATTTTACAACTAATATATTTAAGTAAAAGTAATAACACTCTCAAAACTACTTTATTAAAGAAAAATATTGGTAGCAGAAACAAATTAGATTCGCGGTTCACAATAGCTCGGCCGCTTCATCAGAACTGTGTTACATCAACTTTATTAACAATAACAGCTTTAATTCTGGCAGGGGTTGTATCTATTAGCTTAAAGTACGCTTCAGGAAGCGTGTTGTCCCAAATCTCTTGCAATTTGTTGCGTAGATTGTTAACTGAAAGAGCTGGATGTTTGCGCAACTGATTTTTCATTTTATGCCACTCTGTTTCTGTTATCGAGAGGTCTGGACTGCTAGAGAGCCATTCCATAACAGGGACATTATGTTTTGTAAAGCAGGCTTTGATAGTTTTTGCTGTGTTGATGGCAATAAACTGTCTCAAAATTTGTTTATATTTTTCTGCTGTCACATTTTCTGCTACGAAATGCAATTTTCCTACGCCCATACCACTCATACACCCTCAAATCATAGGAGACGCTAACAATTTCAATTTTCTAACAAAACACTTAGGATAATAAGTTCTCTGTTAGGTTTTTATCATACGTTTTCTGGTATCACCCAATCAGATTTCAAATTTGGACTCGTCAATTCAAATTACCTGGTGCCACTGTTGTAAATTTCAATGCCTATCTGGCCCACCGTAATCGATTGATTTTTACTCGTTTAGTTAATAACGACTTTTCTTTTGCCAGGAGAAATCAGTAAGTTCAAATGGAAAATGTAAAGAATCAAACTTTACCATGTAGAGTTTCTTCCTATTTTCTTTATTGGACGTTTAGTTGTGGATATAGAAATATGTTTTCCAATGATTTACCCCCGTAGTACCATAATTTCTCTTTATATCGTTGGTTTATTATTATAACCCTATTCAAAGCATGTTGATTTCAGCGTGAAGTTTTGAGTGCTCGACTAGTTTTCTTCCTTTGGGCTGTGCATCCAGTTTTTTTTTATATAGAACTTGATAATCAGTACTCTGATTTTCAATAAGATGTGGTATAATGCTGCTAATAAATAACCATTCTCACTTACCAAAAATGTCATTAACTAGCCGTATATTAAAGGGTACTTTTATAATATGAAATGTCTCCTTTATATTTGAACCACCGTCGTGTGAAGGATATTTAAGTCCTGTTTCTTATTATACCAAAATGTCTGGTTTAGAAAGCTGTGTTCTTTATTCGCATGAAGAGATTAATGAGTCACCTAACATGTTTTGTAGGAGTATTTATGTTTTTTTTTATTTTGTCCCGTTATAACTCAGGAAGTTTGGAATTAAGAAGTAAGTCGGGATTAGTCCATTTAAAAAGTTATCCCGACGAAACTCCATTATTTAAAGTAAAAGCTCGAAAATACGCGGAGCATAGTTTGGGAACGTAATTTACTGCATTCCCTAAATTTTCACCTGGCATAAAGGGCAATTAGCGATTTCCCGCTGCCCAATCCCCGCAACCCGGCCTGATCTACGAGCCTCCTGCAGTTTTTTGCAGGCACTCTTACAACCCTCGGAATTGCTTAATGGCGATGTTTATGTGTTGTTCCAGCTTTTGTCTTCCTGCGACTGTATTTCTCGCCGCCTGACAGGAACAAATTGGATGAATCAACATTTCTTTCCCTCCCGAGAATTTTTGACGCGTTAATAAAGAGGTTTTAGCGAGATTAATAAATATTTCTTCTCCAGACGGAATTGTTGAGAGAAATGATAATCATCATTTCTCTCTGTATTTGCCAGAAAACGTGGCAACGTGGCGAGCTCTCTAAATATGTCCGGACCACTTCTGTACGTGTAAAGAGAAGGGACTTGCAAGTAAAAACATGTCCTGGTGCGAAGTGTTCCTGATTAATTATGTTTCGCAGTATACGAAAATTGAAAAAAGTAGAGCTCTTGTTGAAATGTACAACTCAGAAAGGGAAAATGTGTTGAAATATTTAATTTTTGGATAACCTATAAGTTGCATTAAAAAATACCCTTAACAAACGTTCTTGTAATTTTAGTCTTTTCAGTGACGTACATTGATGCCCAACAGCTACAAAAATAATAATTATATAGGATTTGCTGGATGCGGGCACTTGTTTTATAAAGATCACGTAAAATAATAAAAATTATTAAATAATTGCTAATAGTTGAAAATTATATTTATGAATACTAAATATGAAGTACTTTAATATTGAGAAAAAAAAAGAATATATCATAATAAACGTCCAAACTGATGATTCCAATCTACCATAGAAGGCTCTTAAGGAGTTTTAAATAACGTATTGAAACTTAGTCCTATAAATAACCAAATTTAAATGATTCTAAAAAGTAATCTAAAGGACTTCAATCTGGTGATCGTGGTTGTCATTCAATATATACTCTTTAACCTTTTGCTGATAACAGACTTCATCTTATAGCCGTTCAGAATTAGCCTGATTTGAAAATAAATTATATAATGGTGCGGAAAAGTTGTAAATAACGATCTGAGTTTAAATTTTCTTTATTAAAGAATATTCTAATGACATTTCGTTTATACACGCCCACATAATTAACTTGAGGATGTGACTTTCTTCTGTCCAGTGAGGGTATTGATCTGCCCAGTATTGACAGATATGTGGATCGTTGAGAAAGTTAATCTCAGTGTTATTCACAATAAACCAACAAAACTGTATCCTTCTTTTAAGATCATATTTATTCAATTTTTATACTAACGTCATTCATACGGATGAAATGTGTTATCCCTTCTTAGAGACCTTTTGGGTATATTGTGATATAAAAATAGTTTTGGTAAGGCACTCGCCAAATGCATATGTTCGTTAAGTTGCTTCACGCTGAATACGTAGCCACATTCAATAATAGCATGAGGTATTCGATTCGATGGGCTCAAAGTTGAATCCTAAATTCAAAGTTGATTAATATATTAGAGAACTGTTCTTCAAAACCATTTAGAAGCAGTGTCACTGCTAGTTAATTTAAATAGCGAAATGTACCAAAAAAAGTTGATATAAAACCAGAAGCAATATATTTTGATCACCATACTTATTTATTACCATTTACCACGAAAATATATATATTTTATAATAGAACATTTATGCGCTGATTAATCTTAATCTGACTCTTTGAACTCTTATTCATGTTGACTTATAATGAAGTGCCGATAGAGATATATCCATCAGTATCAGACCATAATGACAGATTTAATTAATATAGAAAACTTCCGAAAGTTTTTAGAACTTCCTAGATAAAAATCCGCAGCGCTTTTACTTCATTTGCTTCGTTAAAGCCGATCATAAAATTGACGAGAAAGGAATAGTCATTACGCGTTGAATTTCAAATTTTCGCAAGGCGATTTTCCTTCGTCGACGTTTTTTGTTCGTAAGTTCATTAATTTCCTTTTGACCTGGCATCCGTTTAACAGATATGAATAACAGGATATTGATTGTTTACTACATTGTAAGCGTTATATCGCCAACTCCAGGCTTTTGTATTTAAGGTAGCATCTTGTCTGAGATATTCAAGTTTAAGGATTTTACTTCTTAATTTATTTGTAATTAATGAGAAATTTTCAAATAAACTTTAAATTGTAAATTAACCACGATTATGGTTATAACATAAGGATATAGTATCTGGTTAATTTTCATCTTTAGAACATATTATTGGTTAGGTTAGACTACATGCCACCTAGGTTAATTTGTGTCGTTGGATCAGATGATTCAAGTTGAAAAAATTATTATTTATACACTTCTCTCAAAAGATTATTTGTCAACTATAATTGCTTAGCACAGCTACTGCTAAATATACACTGACAAATATCTTTTTCTACATAATATTTGGCTGGATATAAATATACAATCCTCCTAAAATGTAATATCCTCCCAAAGGAAAAACAAAGGAAGTTCCAAAGGGCGACTTGCTAATGTAAGTAGCTGCGAGTCCCACGGTTCCTATAGTAGTGAAAAAGGTGGAAGGACACTTCACAAAAGTAAGTCTCTTTATAATGGTTAATATCTTCTTCTTCTTCTTCCCTCTTATAAAGTAGGTCTATGACATGTTCCTCTTCGATGAATATCATCGATACTATGAGCTGGATCTATTTTTACAGAGGATAGGCAGCTAACCTGGACCTCTAACCCTCCTCTTTCTTCCGGGCTTGGGACCGGCAACAGTACTACTGGGCTACTCAATCCACTCAGCAGCACTGCAACGGCACGCGGTAACCCATCCAAGTGCTAATTGCGCCCGATGTTGCTTGACATTGGTGATCGGACGAGGATCGATGTTCAACGAGGATCGAGGGGATGGCCGTTGCCGTTAATAGAGAATGTAATATGGAGTATAGTTGATTGTAAAAAAGGTATGAGAAGGGATTACTGAAAGGAGTTACTGATTGAAACATTTACTTCGAATTAATGATGAAAACTTTTGGACCTAAAACTTATAACGTCTTCAATATCAAAGTCAATCTCCATTAACCCCCTTTAACACCAAGGGTGCTACTATATGCAGAGCTTTACTAAATTATGATAGATGCGAAATACATAACTAAGAGAAGAGAAGGTAACTTAAATAGTAACTGAAACAGTCTCATTAATATTATTACTAGAGGAAACTGCCGGATTGAACTCATACTAAATCTAAATCTTTACCAGTGCCTTATGCACTTATGAGGTGCTTTAATTGTCAACGATTTGGACATACTTTCGTAAACTGCGATATACTACTACACGATACCAATTCTTGTTAGAAGCCTGTGCAGTGTGGAAAATGCGTGGTCAGTACAAACATTCTGCGTGCTCAATAAGCTACGAGTATTTTCAAAGAAAAAGAGATATAGAGAACTGACCCTATAATTTCGTGAGGCGAAGGAAAAAGTATGAAGATACTATGCTAATGCCCGATATTTCACACGAACAAACAATGATTTCGTAATGAACCTCGGATATAAAAAATATAGCTCTCGAATAACGAGTAGTACTGCATTATCAAAGTGATTGAAGATGGAATCAAACGTTTCTTTTAAAACAAATGAAGGCGGCGGATCATGATCCTGGCAGTCTATGCCGTCAAGTCTAAGAGAAAACACCTACATAGACATTCACAAAAAAAATGCCTCTAGTATGCTTGTGTACTATAGATTAGTATAGTCAAGGTTATTTAATAAAAAGGCCGTTTTGGGACCACCCCTTTAAATACCTCTCGCTTCTTTAGAAGATATTTTAGAGGAAAAGCTTTAATCATATTTCGATTTGCTCTATCTGCTCTCAAATTTTTAATACTCATTTCAGAAACATTGATGTGGAGAAACATTATAAATAAGCACTTCCGGATTTGTTTCAGTAATATGCAATTTATATTATCTTCCTGTTTAAATTACTTTTAAACATAAATCCATATTCTATTAAACATATCCTTCGTTCACCTGAAATTGTTGAAAATCTTGTCAACGTCCTACAATGTTCTTTTATTGTCTTTTTCAAATTGAAAGTAAGTGGAACACTAATAAGATTCCAGACATAATTAAATAACTGCCTGCGAAATGTGAGAGTAAACTGGAACACTTAGAGTGATTAAATTTTAGGAAAGAGTGAAAACAACAAGTAATAAAGTTATTGTCACTTTCGTACGAAGCCAAGATCAGTTATCGTCTCACTTCTTATTTATTTTATAGTAGCGAGAAGGCAGGACACATGTGGTCGTGTTATGTTGCAAATGTTCGGAATTAAATTTATATCGTAGTCCGGTAAACTCGGTTTATGGATATACAGTGCGTTAGCAGTAAACAGTAAAATATTAATTAATTGTTCCACTACTTCCTAGTATTCGCATACATATGTTGTTCGGATTAGCCTTAATAAAACAAAAATATAAATTGGTAACGGTAGGGGGTGGTTGTCAGATCAACTAACTAATAGGCTACTACTCCTCTTCGTTGAAGACTTTAAAAAAATTTGTCTTATTATTTAGACACAACCCGACAATGCACGTCTTACGTATTGTATGGTGAAACTTCCTGGCTGTGCTACAATTAGTACATCTAAGAGATGTTCCTTTGACGAGCAGATGTGAGTTCTTATCATATTTTATTTCTTGAGGCACAATAGTTTTGAATTTGTTTGTCGGCCTTTCCACACTTCTTCGACCGCATCTTGTTGCTTGAGGATCTGCCCCAATCAGTCCACTAGAACTGCAAGTTTAAATTACTTCAGATTTACATGTTGAAGATTTGGCTACCTTCAGTCGTAAATTATATAAACATTCACTAGGGTAGTATTTACAAAATACCAGAAAATACGGTGCCACCATTCATGTGCCTTTCGGTTTATTTGATAAATTGATTTCAACATGTCAAATTTGTCAACATGTCCCATGTGTCTGTTATAGTCATTTACTAGTGCCGGAAAAATGACATCTTCTTTTGAACCATCTTTTTTCTTTCTTGATGCATTTTCTAAATTGGCAAGGTTGTGAAAATTAGAGATAAATAAAATGACTTTTCTATTCATCCACTTGAGAGCCACAGTACCAGCTGTAGATACTCTCCAATCAGAGTCCCCACGTTTCAGTTTTTTTTTCATCCTGGAAATCCTTAGGAAAATTCTATCAGTTTTACCTTGCTGTATCAGACGCATGGATTTTCTCAGTCTTTATTTCCATTGTCACCACTCGCATCAGATATTACGGATTCAGAATCAGAAAGAATTTCCGCAATCAAGGCCTCTATTTCTGCATTTTGCATATTTTCTAACTTCCTAACTGACCATTTCGATCGACCTAAAATATAAATGCTTCTAAAACAATTAGAACGTATGTGGCCTAGTGGTCATCTGCAGGAGCCACCGATTTAATGAAGAAATTATTGGAGTAATGTGAATAACATCATGAATAATACATAATTACGTGTTTTATAGTATTTTAACATTATATCTAATTATTTACTTACATGCCATCATAAAGATTATTCACATAAAACAAAGAACAAGTGATGATGGTAACATAATCTAGCTTAAGCACATATTCGACCGATATCTTTTGAACACGTTGAAAAAAATTCCGGGCTTTCCTTCAAATATAGGCAACATATTATATAACTTGGTTGCTCGCAGTACTCAGTAGGACATTCTGTGGAAAATAATGAGTATGGCTTCTAGCGATAACCGGCAGTCCTGAAAGGGCTAAAGATGTATCCAAATTCCTAACCATTATATTTGAAATAGTACTTGTATTATCCAGCTTTCCAATTAAATATTATGATCCTATCCTAATGTGAATGTTCTTCCAGATTAATGGGTAATAAATTTAATGTGCTTTGTTGATATCCGGATGCTATAATGAGGGAGGGGATTTATTCCTTACAAAAAGTAAAAATTGTCAGTGTTAATGTCGCAGTAATGTAATCAAGAATACATCCAATTATGAAATTCATTATTTAATAATTGGATACATTCTTTATACGATTAATATGTTATTATTACTAAGGGCCCAATAAGAATCCCAAATATAAAATATCACTTAATTACCTGCCCAATGAAATCCTTCAGCGAGTTTATCAACATTTTACATATTTTTCAAATATCTAATATCTATCAGTTGTAATAAACTTGTACATGACAATGATTATATATGCTTCTCAGAGCAAACAAATGCCCATTTGGGCATAAGTTAATTATTTAGAAATTATAAATAGGCGCATTGCTTCAGGTTTTAACAAATATTAATAATTCTTCTCATTCAGATTTACTTTTCACCGAAGAAAAAAACTACTAAAATCCTTGGTAAAATTTATGTGTATATTATTGTTAAATAATAAGTAGACAATGAAAAAGAATCAAATGAATGAATAGAACAGAAAAGCAAATAAAAAATATGCAATTATATTACCCTGTTTACTTTATTGTCGTGAAACAGAAATAGGTTAGGTACATATACATAATATCTATTCGGTGAAATCATCCAGCAACTCATAAAATTCAACACATTCAATTTTGTTTGCTGGAAGACGCAAATTTTTCTTTAAAATCCGATGCGTGGTGGCTCCTTACAGATTCAATTATTGTGCGCTACGTCGAATTGATGTGACCTTTAGGATATCCATTGGATAAATTGGCAAATAAGGTCAAATATAAAGAAATAATCAATATTATATTTTATATGTAATGCGTAGGCAATTTTTTAACTAATTTGCCTGGAATACATTGCGTTTGTCATATTTTGTTCATCTCGCGTCGAGTCTCTCATTTCGTTACGAAGTTATGGAGTAAGGCATGGTTTTTGCTCTATACAACCGAGGCTTAGTTGTCCCTCTCAAGGCTGAATGCCGGCTTCGCCACCAGTTGACACACTATTTTGTTGTGGTTTTATCATCATTCTCTAGCGCTATCGTTCTGGTATCCACTACAGAATATCCACTACCGTGACATTGGTTAAATGTCTCGGCCTGCGTCATACATCTTTATACGCATAGATCTCGTTGAATTTGGGTTTTAACGTTTATATTATGGTTTATTCATAAATATTCGTTTAGCTCGAATATTCTAATACACATTGTGTGTAGAGAAATAAACGACACATGTTTATGAAACAGATTTGGCAATTCCAGAACTAAACAGGTTTCACGGAAACGCGTCGTTTGACGTACATATATGATTGCACTTCTGCTAAACACATTTTATAGTGTAATTTTGTTTTTTTTTTTAATGAAAAATAATTATTTTACGAGTATTATATTCTCGAAAGGTGACATTTGAAATATTCATGAATTACAAATTCTGAAATTATACCTCCTTTCATTTAAACTACTTCTATATTAGAGAAGAATGATCACGTGTAATTATTACTTAAAACTACTGAAGTGATTTTATTTTCTCCATACCAAGATATAAAAATTTATTTTGGTCAAGAAATCAAGTTATATCAAGTCATATAGATTTCATCAATAACGCGTAAAAATGCTTTAAACACGTATACGTACTTCGCAATGCTTTAAACACGTGTTCCATAATTCGTACCAGGCGCAGGCCAGACTGAAATTATCTCCGCTCCATTGACAATTCACTCCGTTGAACTGAGCGTGCAAGGTGGTATTTTTGGAAGCAATTTAAAATTTAGCTTTGCTTGACTTGTGATTTAGTTAATGTTGCAGATGAAAATACAATGTAATGGTGTTTTAATTAATACAAATACATAAATTAAATGGAATTACTTTTTATTTTTTATTATAAGCAAAATTTAGTCAGCGATGAAGCACGGTAGCTCTTATATACCAGCCGCCACAGAGTAAGATGGATCTTGCGTTTGACAAATTTGTCCTTAAATATTTAAATTTAATTGCAGTCGTGTTATTGTCGCTCATTCTGTTGTCTCTCTATTTGATGTTCTGTGAATCGGTATGGTATACTTCATCCAGTTTGTCCTATGTAATATTAACCATAATAATATTAATATATCAACTCTTTCTGCTTTCAGATTAGGTATAATAACAGTTATTATAGAAGAGGGTAACTAGTTCGATGATAATAACTGCTATATTTATATTAGGGTTACATTGTGTCCTAATATTGTATTTATTCAGTTCATGACTTTTGGGATACATAAGTATACTGGAAACGCTGGAATCTTAGATGCAGCATCAAAGATACCAGTTTTCCATGAACACAGAGAGATCCGTTTCGCGAGGTGCATTTTGCCAACCCAATTGGCATTATTGGGAGATCATACCAACTTGGTTGCGATACAGGCGTCATGAAACGGGTATTTATTCGGTGTTTGTGGAAAACTGGTCTCCAGATTTCATACATGAGTATATTAAAATATAAATAGTGGGATTACTCTTTGATTGTGTCTGCTTGCAACGACCGACGATTCCGTTTCTATAAACTTCTTCTAAGTGCTTTATTGTGTCTGATGGCCTGATATATAATAGATAGTAGATGATTCGTCATCATCATCATGGTGTTAATTAATGTAGCATTATAAAATTTCGTTATACACATCTATATTTACACAAAGATTGTCCTCTAAGCGATGATGAATTAACCCCTAACATCGAAAGCATTCTTTTAAAATTTCATGAAAATAACATACATTATTTATATGCTTTATAAATATGTATGTGAAACTGTCGAAATAGTTTCCTTGCATTGAATATTCTTTGACTTCGTGAGTTCACAAAGTTTCGGTATGATCCTTTTGGTATTGGAAAACTTGATGTAGTTGGGACTTCGCAAACTAAAATAGTTTTAGTTTCCACATCTTCGTCTGGACAGATTGATATAAGGTATTGTAAATATTTATGAGCATGTTTATAAGTTTTAGTTATCATGTTTGTGTCTTAAGAAAATATGATCTAATGTTTAAGGGTAGAAATAAATAAAAATATTAGTTCTGAATAAACTTTGCGGTATATTAAATTACTGCTAAATATATTTTTTGGCAATAATTGTTATATGTAGTAACTTAACAAATATTGCTAATTTGAGGAATTAATAAAACGCGGAATAATTTTAGCCATGCATTTTAAAACTTAAATCAATAAGATTTGTAATATATTTATTATTTTCCTTAAACATGTAATTTAGAAGCAATAGAAATATGATTTCGATATTTAGAACATTCTGTTATACTGTTTGCATAATTATTGTTTACTATAGATTTACTTAAATCAGATAATAGTCGTAGAATACTCGAGCTTTTAATATATTTCTGTGTAAACTGTTATTTTTAAAGAAAAGTAATAGTTCCAGCTCTTTAAAGTCTCATTTGTAATTGCTTTGAAGTCTCCTCAAGAAGCTACAAAGTTTTATAACTATATTTTCAAGTCTCCCGGTATATTGAACCAATAGAATAACCAGGACAAGTTTTAATCTTAGGGTGATTTATTCGGTGTTTCGGTGTGTATCGTCAGAATAGTAACAGTCTTAGCAAATTAAATTAATCTGAGATTAAAGCAGTTAAGCGAGTATAAAAATACAAGCCCGCAACCAATTTTAAATATGCCAGCAATTTGAAGTTGACAATCTCAAACCTGTGTTTTAAAATGTGACAAGAATTAGTTTTTTTTATTACTCTGACGAGTTGCCAATGCAATAAATACAAGAATTATAAGAAGAGCTATTGCTTTTCCTGCCTTAAGCACTCAACCAATTCGTAAGGTAATTTAAAGACCGTACATTTTTTATAGCAGATCGATTGTTATATCGTAGCATATAAAAACACCGCCAATGATGCGTCAAATAATGAAGAATGGTGTACTTATAAAAACAGCATAAAGTATGAAAAAAGAAGTAAATAAACACGAAAGTGTTGCAAATTGCATTACACTGAGTTTTGAACAATGGTCTTTATAATATATAAATAAATTGAAATAAAGGTTTCGTATTGGAAATTCGTGATGAAGTATTTCATTCTTTAATATGTGTACTATTCATTTCATCGCTATTTGCCAAATAAAAAACTCTCTTATCTTGCCGATAAACGGAACAGTCTACCTGAGCCTAGCCATAAAAACAAGCCACGGTATGTTTTGAGTTTTTTTAATTGGCAAATAGCGATGAAATAAACTATATAGATTAATCAGTAAATCGTTAGAATAAAACAACAAATTATTGCCTACATGATTCATAAACAACATCAGATGAATAATGAATGAATAAAGATGAACAAGCTATTTTAGATTGTGTTTACCTGTATGTTTTTAATTCCTAATATTTTACAAGTTATAGCTAGCTAGCATTGTAGAATCATATAGATTAAGTAATGTTTTTATAGCTCTATTATGTCTTTATTAACTTTCAATATTTCATTAATTTTAGCTTTTAATAAAAAACCGTTAGATATCGTTTATATAGGTACTTAAAAAGTTTGTAAATATAGCGATTGATTAATTGCTAATTCCTCGTGAAAGGTGTTCATAATAGCGATGTCACCGCACTGCATGCAAAAATGGGCACTATCTCTTTTTTGACTACAAGCTAGTGGATGATGAAACCCATATCACATAGCATCTCCGTAGTCATCTATCTGTTTTGATGTCTTATTCATTCCTGCAGAATTTTCAATTATATCAAGTTTTGCTTAAAACACTTTGTTATTTAAGTACCCCCTCCCCCTCACAAGAATAAATCAAGTGGGATAATGTCCGGATATCTTGGCGGCCACTTAATTGAATCTCATCGTTTATTCGACCTATTTGGAAATATCTTGTCCAAATATTGGCGGATCATTATGGAATAGTGAGATCGAACTACATCTTCCTTGGTCAACAAGGTCATACTCTTGTCTGCCTATACATGTTCTAGTTCTATCTGATTTCATAATATGGTCATTCTGACCTCAGGTAGAACGAAATCTAGTTCATTGTGAGAGAGTCGACTAAGAAGAATCCAAATCTTCTTGAAGGAAATTTTTCACATTCTTCGTTATAATAACCTTTATGACTATAATGTTAATTTACATCACTAGATAATTATTTGGATTAGGTAATGAAAGTCTACTTAGTCATATGGAGAAGACCTCATTACTTAAATGGGATAATCAAAAACCCACGGGAGATTTATATAATAAAGTTTGTAAACGTTTACTTACTTTATTAAAACTTATTTATTACCTATACTAAAGCCTTATTAATTTTCATAAATAAATGGTGTACTTCTAAAATATATTTTAATAATAGAAACTATTTTCAACGGTACGTCTACATTCTTGTGCCTGTCCTAAGATACAGGGTGAGTCACCGGAAACGGACGTTCTTCAACAAAGAATAACTCTTGCAATTTTAGGAAAAAATAAGTTTTATTTTTAAAGAACTAAACGTTAAACTATACCATTTTATATGCCTAAGTGCGAAAAATAATGTCTGATAAATGACGGCCATTTTCACGTATACACAGCTGAAGTCATTTTCGAAAGTTTGATTCTACGTTTCGCAACGTATCTAGGTTGATTTCTGCAATTTTTTCACGTATTGCTGTCTTCAGGTCCTCTAATGTACGGGGTTTACGCTCATATACCCTTGATTTTAAATACCCCCAAAGATAAAAATCACAAGTGGAAAGATCGGGCGAGCGCGGCGGCCAAGAAAGGTCTCCGAAGCGTGAAATGAAGCGATTAGGAAATCGAACAACAGCCAGGGAAGCTCTTGTTGTATGAGCGGTCGCCCCGTCCTGTTGAAACCACACCTCTGCCCTATTCATTCTTAGCCTGCGAAGTTCAGGTAAGAAAAAAGTTTCAAACATGTTCACATAGCGATCAGAATTAACAGTCACCGTTCTCTCGTTTTCTTAAAAAAAAAATGGTCCGATAATCCCGCACCGTCCAATACCGCACCAAAATGTAACTTTAGAGCTGTGTAGCGGTCTCTCATGTAATCCCCGAGGATTATCTGCAGCCCAATATCGACCGTTTTGCTTATTAACCGCCCCTTCCAGGTGAAAATGGGCTTCGTCGCTCATTATGATAATCAAATTTTCATTTTCTTCGTATAGGTGAAGCATTGCTTGACAAAAAGTCATTCGTTGCTGATAGTCTCTCTCATTTAGCTTCTGAACCATCATAATTTTATAGGGATGAAATGCAAGGTCTTTGTGTAAAATTCTCTGCATCGTGAATTGACTTATTTGTAGTTCCCTAGAATGTCGTCTAGCAGAACGAGTGGGGCTTCAGTTCATGGCTTCCCTTACTCGATCCACATTTTCAGCTGCTCGGGCCGTTCGAACTGGGCAAGGTTGTTTCCTTTTAAACAGTGACCCTGTCGTTCGCAATGAATTAACCCATCTAAGAATGGTAGTCCACTGAGGGAGGACACCATGACGGCCGATGTTGAAACGCCGTCTGAAAAGACGTTGCACTATTTCACTGAACCTCCACTTTTTACAAACTCGTCGTAAACAAACACGCATGATGATGGATACTAAATGGCAACTCAAGGAGTGTTGACTGTCATTTCGACCAGTTACATACGCCTGACACAAGCTGTGTACTATTCGTTCTAAAAACGTCCGTTTCCCATGACTCACCATGTATATCATTAAGAAAGAATATAATAAGACACTTTCGATACATTGTCCTGAAATACAGGCAATACTGAGTAATTATTTAGTCAATTACGCTTTAGAGCAATAGAGGAATCCGAACTATTTTGCTATTCAGTACTTATCAAATGGCTTAAAGTCTCCAATTAATTGCAACTTTATAAGTTTCATCAAGTCTCGTGGAATAAGTCGCTGAAAACTACGAAGCTACTAACGAAAGAGTATTTGATTAAAAGTCAATGAATTGTATAAATGTTTCCAGTTAACTGGCTCTTTAAGATAAATCGAAAAAAATTTGCTAAAGCGTTTGATCTCTTTTTCAACATACCGTCCATAAATGCAAGATGTTAACAACTTGGTTGCACTTGATTGATTTCTTGTTTTCATTATTCCATAAAATCCAATCGCTAAAACAATCCTATATGCCGATAACACTCTAACCTATCCAGAATTATTTTATGCTCAAACTGCCACACCAACATACGAATAACCCCACAGACTACTACATACGTAGAAAATCAATATAAATGAGACAAAAATAGAGCAACTATAACATAGCAATACACAGAGTCATACCGCATATAACAAAAACAATAGAGAAAACATATAAGTATACATATATCACACTAAATAAACTCTACTCCCTACTAAATAGACGCAGCCCACTAATACAGAAAAACAAAATACTAATATATAAAACATTATTTAGACCTACTCTGACGTACGCCTCTTCTATATGGCACAATACCTCTAAAACTCAATACGAAAAATTACAAACCACCTAAAATATAATTACTTACGGCTACGGACAGACGCAAATAGATACACAAACATGCAACACTCCATAACAACATACTCATCATGACAATAGAACACCGCATAAAGGAAATAGTACAGACATTTTACAACCATCATATATACACTGTATCTCTAACACAATACTTAAAAATGAACACCAAACACTTCACACACAAACACAAATACATGCATGAGTCACTCCTTGACTAGAATAATGAGACATACGAACGTTCTGTATTACACAATTTCCTCCAACCCCTCCATGATTCCTATCGAAACTCATTTGAGTTTCTATAGGGATTGAGTTTCGGTAGGGGTAGTGGTAGGGGTAATAACCCCTATCCTAAATTTATAATTTTGTGATCATGTGATACATCATTAAAAATAAAATAAAAATAACTCTGGAATTGTAGAAAAATCCAATATGGCAGCATCCATATGAAAAAAATGTGAATGCCATTTTCTCAGAAACAAAGGACTGCAGATTTTTTTCTAAGATAGCTAGCTAAAAATGCCATTAAGAATTACATTAGGATGTATTTAAGGTACTGTCGCTACTTGTCTAATTAGACACATGAGATATTGTTCAATTATAAACCTGTTCCCACTTTTACAATAATTTTTAGGACAATTATCATCCTGTATTTTGCAATTATTAAAAAAACAAAAATAGCTAAGTAAAATTCGATAACGCAGTGAAAATATATAAAAATTATGAAAACTTTCCCCACTTAATTACCTCCTCCTCCCTACCCCTACCTCTGATAATAAGGGCATCCAGTATCCTTTGACGATATCCAATATAGCAATGCATACAGTACTATTCACTTCGCTATTTTCCAAAACAAAAAACTCTCTTATCTTGCCGATAAACGGAAGAATCTACCTGAGCCTAGTCATAAAAACAAGTCAAGGTTATGTTTTGAGGTTTTTTGTTTGGTAAATAGCGATGAAATAAACTATACCAAAGTAGGCCATACTGTATATTCACTTTCTAAAGTTGTACATAGTAGTCTAATGTTATCTTGCTACCTTACTTTAAAATATTTTTTCTCGCTCTCTATATCAGTCTCGACACCTTATAATCTTAACCTAAGTAGGTATTAACATGTGATTGTATAAAAAAGTATTTTATTACTTGACATTTTTATAAGCCCTGTCTGTATATATATATATATATATATATATATATATATATATATATATATATATATATATATATATATATATATATATATATATATATATACCTATATATATATATATATATATATATATATATATATATATATATATATATATATATATATATATATATATGTATGTATATTTTCATATTTATTTTGACAGATACCTTGTTGTTTGTATCGGCTACAATATGGCATCTGGTCGGTGAACAGATCACCTAATTTTTTGATTTTCTATTGTTTTATTATTTAATAATCTAGTTTCTGTTAATCTAGAAATTTGATTGTTATCTTTAATATCTTGCTACCAGTTAATTCCTGATGAATAATAGAAATGAACTACTTAGAAAATTAGCGAAAATAAGTTTTTTATGTAGCAATTTCCCAACAATTATAAAATTATTGTAATTTAGGGTAAAAACATAAATAGCTGTACGGAACTGTTTGATTTTATTTTATATGTCACAGAATTCTACACATATATAAATTGTATTTTGTAATATTGTGACAATTCGTATAGATAAATAATAAAACTTCCCCGCAATAAAACCGTTTTTAATACCCCCATCCCGTATTGAATATCAAATATTACCAACAGCAATTAGTCCCGAGTTCATTTCCACCGAACGGATATTAAGCTCATAAAACATGAATTCTATTACAGTTCATAAACAGATTTACATACACAATTTCGGGGCATGTATTTTGAAAATTAACATAAGATTAATATTAAGATACGGGGATGGTTTATTGGAAAACAGAACCACCCTACCTCCTGTAATCTCTGCGGTTAGGCGTTAATGGGTATGCCTCGTAACTTGCACATATACAGGATTGGACTATAATCTAACACGAATCGAATATCTTTATTTTCAACGTTATATATTTAAAACGTGTTTTAAAGATAAATCAGATAATCCCCTAATAAATCCCTCTAATAAACATGCCTAAATTATTTAGCCGACTAAAATGGACTCCCGATTTTTAATAATCCTACAAGAAGAAATACAAGGAAGTATAATCAGGTGAACTTGGTGGCTATTCAGTTGACTTGTTCTCATTATCATATCTACTTCCGCTCTGCCAGAATTATCATAAAATGACAGGGAATCAGTATTAAAATGATTAATCCAAATAAAGAGCTCCACCTCTTTATTTGGATGAAAATATGTTAAACTCTGAAAGAACTGGAACTCGAAGGCGTAGAAAGGTAGAAGCTAGGGTTGTAAATGTATCAATCCGAAACATCTAGCAGCAGTCAAATTTTCTTCAATGTGAGGCTATAAATACAACTTTTTTAACATTCTCCATACACATACATACTTTACCTTAACGTTGGCTACACAATTCTTCAGTGAAATGAGTATTCTTTTGAGTCCCAACATCTGTAGTAATGGCGATGTACTGTGCCATTTAAGTAAATAATTGTATGTCAGTAAAGCAACATTAAATAAACAGTTTTAAAATCTTAAAACGGACTTTCCCTCACGTAGAACATCTCTATCTCGAAATTGAGTGATCGAGAAAAAATAAATCAACACATAAATGCAGAATATCTGTTTATGCGACAGTTTTACTGTTTTCAAACAGTCCACCCTCGTGCTTTCTCATGACCACTGAACAGCGTGTCCTATCCACCTCAAGATCAACAGATGTCATCTGGTAGACGTCCCTAATCAGAACCAGTTGAAACCTGATCGATCCGACACGATTTAATTGAGTGATCGTGCTAAATAAAAATTCTCAAATAGTCCCACCATTGTGATTTCTCATGACCCATGAACATTGTAGAGTATATTCTATCCATCTCAAAATCAATATGTGTCCTTTGGGAGACGTCCCCGATCAGAATCAGTCAAAGCCCGATCGATCCGACATGATTTAGTTGAGTCATCGTGTTAATAAAAATAATTTCTCAAATAGTCCACCGTCGTGCTTTCCTTATCCACTTCAAAATCAATAGGTGTCGTCTGGGAGACGTTCCCGATCAGAATCAGTCAAAACCCGATCGATCGGACACGATTTAGTTGAGTTATCATATTAACAAAACAAATTTCTCAAATAGTCCACCATCGTGGTCTCATGACTTATGGACAGGGTGGGGTGTGTCCACCTCAAAATCATAGGTGTCGTCTGGGAGACGGCCCCGGTCAGAATTAGTTAAAACCCGATCGATCCGACACGATTTAGTTGAGTTATCGTGCTAACGAAAAAACTTTCTCAAATAGACCCAAGGGAGGGGGTAGTGTGTGCTATCCACCTCAAAATAAATAGGTGTCATCTGGGAGACATACCCGATCAGGATCAGTCAAATCCCGATCGATCCGACACGATTTAGTTGAGTTATCGTGTTAACAAGAAATTTTAATGCCGACGACGATGACACACACACAGCAAAAATTTTTCAAAAACCTTTTAAAAAATTTTTTTTTTTGGTTTTTAGGCCGAAAAACGAAAAACAAACCCAAACAAATTTTCACTTTTTACACGATTACATTACTTTTCCTCTAGTACAGTGGAGTGCGGAAAAGTAAAAACTTTAGTTTTAATTAGCTTCAGTTAAAAATGTTAACAATGTTGTTAGGCTGAGGTTACATCAGAATTCGTAAGAAAATTTGGTCGTACGAATTCGTAAGAACTCATATTAACTCATATGAAATGCATGGTTACACCTCTTACAAGATCACAGTGATTATTCTAGTTTTCAGAGGACTAGTCGCAAAGAAAGATGGAGTTAGGTTTAGCTGAGCTTGATTTATTTCTGGTTAAAAAAAAAATCATCTTTCCTACACAAAAGAGATAAAATTCTCACAATTCATCACGAGTAAATAAAAGATCACAATTAAAAATTAATCTACAGCTCAAATGAGCAAACCGTGAACAGTAGATACTTCCAGACGACAAATTTTGTACGGATTCTGATGAAAAATAGTTTGAAGGGACGTAATAGGTCATACAAGTTCATAGAAATTCGTACGAAAAAAATTGAAGGAATCGAACCATGCCCATTAGTTTACGTATTACGTTTTTAATGTAGGTAAGTGTTTTACAGTACTATGTTTAACACCCTCTGGCTTAGAAATGATAAATATAACCCCTACTATGGGGTATCGTCTACTCAAAATATTTTAAAGAAACAATTTGTGTTAAGAAATTAAATAGAAATTCTTAAGTAGAGAAGAGATTGATTTGAAAATACTATGATGACGTAGCAACCCAAACACAAAATCTGAAAAAAAATCAATTTCTACGATTACCAATCACATTTTAGGAAATAACTTTGAGATGTTTAAAACATATATTTAATAAAAAATTATTAATATTGTATGAAACTTTTACCTGACGTATTTTCAACACTGTTTGTTAGAAAGCTATATTATATATTTTATTGTTTTAGTTTTTATGACATACGTTGTATATTTTTAAAATGTAAAATTATTTCACTCGCAAACCTCAATATCAAACATTTCAGAATACCACTAATGAAACGGTTATGCAAAAACAAACTATTGCAGAGGGTATTCGAAGAAGGAAAGAGACAAACACTCAAAAAAATTATCATGAAAGGTATTAATTGCGTTATAAGAATAAGTATGAATGGAATATTTTTATTTTTAGTGATTGGAGACAGAGCAACAAAATTTCTTGCCCTTAAACGAGTCTAGTTCCGTTCTACAGCGATTAGAGAATAAAGAAAAGTAGTTCTGCTCTTATCCACACTTAGTTGTAAGGCCAACATTACTGCATTCTAAATTAAAGAAAATCATGTCATATAAAATTAAAACAAAGATATTGCCCCAATTTATGGTAACTGGACTCATGCTTTAAGACATGTTTGACTTACAATTAACAATGAAGGGCGTTCTCCCTTTTAGGGTTAGCCATGATTTATTATAATTATTACAAACCACCACCTGCCTGGGTAGATATCCGGTTAGTTTTGAATTATTCGCCCGAGTCGTAGATAGTGAACGATGTTCGTCTTTTTTATGTAGAGCATCTGTGCGGGCCACCGTTTATTCAGATTGGAAGAACGCCAGCCCTTCTCCTCTGATTTACGTCTTCGCACCAAGAACTATTTATTTCTTGACTAGAGAATCTATGTAGTTTCGTGCTTGTGGAAATACGAATTTTATGCAGGTTTTTTGTGTGTTATTTGTATATATCACGAATATCACATCACTATACAGGATGTCATACACGTCGGTATACAGAATGATTAAAAAATGCTCATGTTGTATATAACATTTTTAAACTATATTATTGGTATAAGTATAAATGATTTAAATAAATGATTTATAGGCAGGTCTGTGTCTCCTATTTAGTCAGGCATGCATCTGTCTTTGTCGCACGATTTATTGTCGACTTGGTCTTCATAAAATAATTCTACTATTCAAGATATTTACTGGTTCTCTCTCTCCCTCTCTCTCTCTCTCTCTCTCAAACAAATAAACAATTAAAAGTTATTTAAAGTGACAATTGGGCATGCGATGAACATTTTGCTCATCACATTCCCAATCTGTAGATCTGTTGCCCTACACTCTATATAAGGGCAGCACTTTGCTCCGCAATACTATATGGATGGGTGACATATCGTACTTTCCTATAGATGTGTCTATAATAATATTATTCGTATTGTGCTCGTAGTGATGGGTTAGGATACCATTGTACGTTTGGGTTCGAGTCTGAGCGAGGAAAGTTTGGAACATCTCCTTGAGCATGGGTGTATTTATCCTCTCAGTATTTAGGGTAAGGAGGTTTATTTCTGTGTATGCAAAGTTTAAATAGAACAGTGGTATACTCTCTTTATTAGTGCCTTATGCTATATTAAATTATCGTTACCATTAAATTATTAAATAATTGAATTGTACGAAATAGACTATTAGATGTATAATAATGTTACATAGAACTTTAATTCTTTTTGGTCTCTCAGTTCGAAAGTTAAAGAGGAGAAAACGAGTTTTCTGCATATTTTAGAAAGAAGCAAACAGTATTGTTCTCTACTTATGTTCTTACCGACAAATAAGCATATTTAAAAAAAGCAAACAGCATTATTGTCTACTTACTTTATTACCGACAAATAATACACGAAATACTACAATTAAAAAATATAACCCAATAAAATTAAAAGCCGCACTGATATAGAGCATTTAAATGGAATATATTCCAAACTATTAAACTAATTATCAATACATAATTACATCTATCTATATATAAATAAATTAAAATGTTTAGAACTCACACTAAACAAAAACTATTAAAGTAGAATAAACAATTATTCTTATCATCATTGACATAAACAACTGCACACCGGATAGAATATTGCAGCTTAGTTACACCATAAATAATTATGAATAACTTAAAATAACAGTATACAATTTCTAACATTAGTATTTTGAATATTATTAGATTATATTTTCAATTACTTTAATTAACCGATAAAACAAGAACAAAAAAAATATTCCTATATTTTTTATACGAGTATTATAATAAGAGCAGATAAATTGTGGTTGGCTTACTATAACTCAAATGAAACATTTATTAAACAAACATGAAATAATGTAACAAGGTGTACTATATCAAAAATTATAACGTCACTTTTTAATCGAACATAATGGACTGGATTTTTGAACGAGCTAGTTACTGGAATGATACTATATAAATGATTATGAAAAAGTAATGGAGACACAAGTATTATATCGATAAATTTTTGTATAACGGAAGTAGTAGTACAAAATATTCTTTTAACTTCTAACTTCTATCTATCTTTTAACTTCTACACACGTATACGCTTAGCGTCATTTGGCGGCGTCCACTATTATTTCAGATGCGTGAAATAATCTATCGTACTGTATCTTAACCTAGATGGTGTTGCTCACATTAATCAAGTGCCAAAAACTTCGTTTGAATTATCTACGCTACTACTGTACAACATAAACAGTCTCAGAATTTGTTTATGCTTAACTTTTGTCTGTAATCTAGTACTTGAGAACGTGATACATGAAATATACAGAGTATCGCTTTGGGAAAGGAGATATCATGATTATCTTGGAGAAATATAATTTCATAAAAAAAGAAATCTGTTTAGATTAAGGTCACTAGTCTGAATCTGCCCAATTATGAAATTACATTTCCGGTCATTTTTGGACGTTTTCATTTAGTGCTGATAGTAAAAGAGCAAACCCCAGTGTAAAATGCTAAACAAAATTATTGAAACTTCTTTAAATGGCCAACTGCAGCGTTATTTGACATTTCTACCTTGTAGTATAGTAAAAACTGAACACAAACCAGGATGATCTTCGTCGTCATGAAGAGCGTCGTCGTGAATAAATCCTGAAGAGCTGAAACTGGACGATGCAAATCTTTTGGCATCATGTGTATTCCTATCTCAAATTTATCAATAAATGCGCAATATTAAACTTACCTATTACAAAAAAAATACCTTATATCTTTGAGGAATTATAATTGATTTATAAATTAACAAAAGAAAGCATTGTATAAAAGGTAACTAAGCTAAGAGCAACTTCTAGCATGAACATCCATACAAAAAGATTAATTTAACCTATGTACTAGTTTTTACTGACTTTTTTAATTTCATAGATAAAAGTCTTATTTCAAATGTTACTTTCTTCTCAATGTCAGAAATGGAAGAAAACTTAAAACCAGAATACATAATAAACTTTTAGTATAATTATTTAAACTACTACTAATAATAATTCTGTATCATTAAGTAGGGTATCCCAATAAAAAAATATTTCTTTTAAATTTTTAACTTTAGAAGTGAGATACCTAATAGAATAAAAAATGGTATACATGCAGCCTGGCAAAAATAGGGAAAATTGTGAGATTCTCTGTGTATGCATAGAAGAAAGAGTGAGGCAACATTTGGAGGGAGAGGCATGCACTTTACTCTGTGTACATTGACATTTAATATATATTCATAGGTATTCACTCTGCAAAGGTCTCAATCCGACTGAGTAAAGATCTATATACCACGCACCTCGTGGGCGGATATTCGCAGTTTTGAGATTTGTTCCTATTCTTGACAAGCTGTATGCTAAATTGTAAAAATAATGTTTTAGTTAATATATAGTGATATAAACGTCAAAGATGGCGTTGCAAAGGGAACTGAATTACATGTAGCTGAAATAATTTTCCATGAGAGATATCCCAATTTCCCTGCTTTAGCAGTGGCGGCGCTAGGATTATTTTGCCGTTGGGCGAAAATAGGCAGGATTTTTCCTGGGCGCTCGCCCATCTCTGCCCGCCCCTGTCGCCGTCACTGGTCTTTAGAGCACATTTACGACAGAATTGTAGAAATTTCAGAGAATGTAGTGTTCAGAATGAGTAGGAAAAGAACTGAACGTTCCGATAAAAGACAAATAAATGTTATCTCTGAAACAGTTGTGAATCTCACACAATATACATCTCAGACTACAGCTGTATGTGGAGCAGCAACAAAATTCTGCAAAGGATTTTAAATGAACAAAATCACTTCTACAAATTACAAATGGTTCACCAGTTCACAGAAGATGGTCCCGATCGCGGGCTTTAATTTTGTGAAATGATATCAGGAAAAATAGCCTGCGAATCCAAGTTTTTCTAAAATTATAATGTGAATACTCGGAATGTATAGTAATGGAGTGATACAAATCCTCATTTTTCGTGAGAGCCATATACAATTTTTAGAATAAGGTAACATGTGGGCAGGAATTCTGGGTAATTACATGGTTCAACCTGTATTTTTAAATTTAAATTTAACGGGGAGTTGTATTTGTACATGTTTTAGGGGAAAGTGCTATACAAACGCGCACTGTGTATGTTGATACATTCTGTAAAGGTGCGTATCCACTATGGTCGCGCTCCAACAGTGCCCGGCGCATCTAAAACTGCTCCAGTGGAGACGCCGGCGCCACGACGAATCGAAAAGAAACATGTCTGCTCCGCAGTTTTCAGCCGAACGTTGAGTGAATATGGTGTCCCCAGCATCGATAGCTAGTGGAGCATACATTTTACTTCATTATCTTGTAGAAGATTGTAGAGTGCCTCCTCGGTTTTGGGAGACCAATCTTTATAAAAATAGACGCGAAAATAAACTTTTATTGGATATCAAATCACAAGAATTGAATGGACATTAGACAAATTTCTTGCGAGTGTCTTGTACTCATTTCGAATATTTGTTTAATTTGGTAAAACCAGTGGTAAGAAAGACATAATATAATATAAATAACATAATTTAAAGCTATATCGGCTGAAGACAAATTCGGAGCGCAGAGCGTGATGCGTGATGCGTGGCACGTATACACTAATGATGTGATTACTTTCACGTCCACGAACAAACTGAGCTCCCTTTTCTGTTCGCCAAAAAACCGCCACCCTGCGGAGTGCTCACCATGGAGCGCGCACCGTTGCATGCTCTGGGAGCGTGAACGTATCCACTACTGGAGCAGTTGTAGATACGCGGAGCACCATTCGAACGCGAACATAGTGGACACGCACCTTAATAAGCGTACTAGATTGGCATACTATAGAGTGAACTATTGTTAAGGGTTAATGACACGACACAGCGAAGCGTTTGCGGGATAATAGAACTAAAAAAACTTAATAGGATTGCCGATTTGATCAAATTACCAGTTATAATTACAGTACATGTATAATTTCTACTGACCGCTTATAACATTATGTCATCTGCTTCAATTTCTAGGCCTAACGAGTTCATACTAATTTGTTTATTTTTTATTGTCGGCGACCTTGCCCTATTAGCGCCTGCACAGCGGAAATGACTGTGAACTATAATTATGCAGACAAGTGCAGGTGGAGGCACAATAAATGTACCTGTCTGAAACAACTAACTTCAAATTAGTATCCATTTAATGTGCGGGGAATTCATAGAGCAGTCTGAATGGAATTGAATTTAGTTAGTGCTGCTGAGGGATAGTTCAAATTGCCAGTGACAGAGTGAATATCAGAATATAAACTGGAGGCAGGATATGGCAAATGCAGGGATTTGGTTTTAGATTGGGAAAGTAACGTTTCTAGAAATTTTGAGTAAATACATTTTCTCCATTTACCCCGAAACTACCTCTATTTGGACGTGGAAAAATAGTTTCATTTGAACAATGTACAAAATACAATACATATTCGCAAGATATTTGATTAAACAAAAGTCTTAAATACATATTTTATAGGAATAATCATTATATATTTAGCGTATCTTAAATATGGTACTACTTATATTAGATCCGTTGTAAGTTTGGATACAAGTCATACGTGATCAAACATATACCGGACGATTTTTCAAATGGAAACGTATTAAACTAAACTAAACTAAAATTAACGTAAACTTACGCTGTAGATATCCAAAAATATTTTCTACCACCATCAGTTTCACCCGATTTAACTTGCTAGATATAAATAGTTTAGCAATTAATAAAAAGTTTACAGTAGTTATTAAAATAGTGTGTCTCTAAACAACTATATAATATAGAATATATAATATAGTTTATAATATAGGCTATGCAAAGAACTAGAAGGTATTTATATAACATGTATTATTTAATGTAAATATTCCATCTATATGTCATGAACAAGCCCCAGATCTGACTATCGACATGACGTAAATAACAGAGATGAACTTACAATGAAGAGTCCGGGGGCAAGGCAAGTCATTACGTCACTGTATTGTCAAAACGATCTGAACAACACAGTAGCTCTTCAAAGTAACATCACCACACACCTAACACTTGTGTTAGGTGTGTATGATCACATAAGTATCATCACACAAAGGCGTATGATCACATGAGTATATTATTTAGTAGCTACTGTAAATGTTCAGCAGTCAACCAGCGACGTCTGTCAGTAAATATCCATTTATTATGTGAAAATGACGATTCTACATCAACGAAAGTCAACGGAGCATACCAGAAATATGAAGAATGTTGTAGAGCCTTCATATTGATTTCTGGATTAGAGACATGAACTTATTTCTGCTATAAAATATCTACTATAACTGCTATAGTGGAAAACCCTAGGTTATTTTCTGAAACTGTAATAATTTTCTTCATTATAGCCTTCGCAGTATTCCCCTCCAACTGAGATATATACTGCCGATGGTCCAAAACAACATTTATAACATCCACTATTGAAAATTCAGTCCCCCCCTCAATTCAACAGCACCCCTCTCCAGTCCCAGAAAACCGTGGCTAAAACTTTGCCTGCAGACAGGCGTGTTTTCGGCTTCACTGGGTTTGATTCATCTTGATGCGTCGCCACTCCATGCTTGCTCGTTTTGATATTGGGGTGTAATGGTGTACCCACGTCTCATCGCAGGTTACAATTTTGCGCAAAAAATCTTCACCTTCCTCTCTAGATCGAGTAAGAAGCGCCTGAGAGATGCGAATTCGAGCAGCTTTTTGATCTTCACTCAGCAACTTTGGGACCCAACGAATTGAAATTTTTCGGAATCCCAAGTCTTTCGTTATGATTGTGTGGGCACTCTCATAGCTGATGCCGAGTTCAACAGATATCTGAAGCACCGTGGCGTGGCGGTTCCCTTCAATACAGTTTCTAACGCGTGCAATGTTAACCGGCGAAATGCTGGTGCGCGGACGACGAGGATGATTTACATTTTCGACACGGTTACGCCCTCCGTTAAATTCTTTACACCAAACTTTTACATGTGACCACGAAAGCGTTTCGTATATACGCCAAATCTTCTGTTGCGAATACGCAATAGCAATAGCATCATTTGGATCCAACAGTTGAAATACCGTGGTGATATTCTCAAAACTGCAGTAATATAATATGAAGCTGCCTTGATCCACGTTCCCCACCGGGTTACTACAGGCGCTGGAGGTAATTTTGTGAGGGAAAGCATTTCTGTGAATAATGCATCACGTCGCATTATCGGTCATTTCCACAGATATTTCCTTTTGCGCCGCCCTCGCATACCTTTACTATTAACACATAGCGCAATGCACCTCCGACAATACTTTCAATATTCCTAGTAAAAAAAATAGAGCCGCACGTAGCAGGCGGTCAATGAATACATTTTATTTAATATAAAATTGTTGGTTGATGTCCTACTAATCTATACATGCAGTTAATTTATATCAAAAAAATGAGCCAGATTGTGGACAAGCTACTGACATTAAATGTTTTGCTATATAATTTATTATAAGATTGTGATATTTTTGTACGGTGTTTGTATTTTTTATATATATTTCAGAACATATATAAGTCTGACTCCGAAATGTCAGTCAAATCCGGGGTTTAGTCATGAACTAAATCGTATTATTTAACTGGATTTTTTCCAAATTAGATTATATCTATGTTTATAAACAAAGATTCCTATTGGGTTTTTAATTTTGATAGATACCTACAACATATGCATACTATGGTACACTGTGTAGCTTACTTTTCGACACAAAATACACTTCATTTATACTTATTTCACCCACATCAGCAGATGTAGCGAAATGGAAACAAATGCATGACCTAACGATATGTTTTCGCGATGACACGCTCGAAAATACCAGTAGATTAAGCGATGTCGTTACGAAATATGACATTCATATGCCCCATGAAACGGACCGTGATATCGCGCGCTAAACCTGATAAAATTCACGTGGGTCTCACTTGTATGCGGAAAAAAAACACTGGGTGAGTTGTTTGGAGTCCCTCAGTTGGGCAACAATGGTTAGTGGCCCCTGTCGTTAGCGAAACGGCGAAAGCAAATATGTTAGTTCATTAACTGCGTAAATGGCTTATGTATGTTCGTCCGCTTCATCTCGGCATCGATCAATCACTCCCGGACGTGGAGTGCGGAAGGACTTTTCCGAATGTTCCTCTGTTAGTAACTAGTTTTTCCGGGTCTTGGCCTCAGTGTGATTCATTGTTTTTATGAAAACTGGTCAATATGGCTCTGAAATGGCTAGTTATAATAATAACGTAAGGGTCATTCTGTGTTTTTTCGTGTTCTTATTTAATTTATTGCAGGAAAAGTACTACAAGTAGAGAATTCCGGTTTATTGGTATCTTTTACTCTAGAGTACTAGTTTACAAATAATTTTTTTCCGAAAAGAGAAAAAAACTAAATGGCGACCGTTATATCCACTTCATTGAAGGCCTGCAAATAACAGCGAGCATGTTTCCGGCCGCCCAGTTCTCCTGAAATAAAAACGATTTTTTGGAAATTAATTAGTATCCAGATGGCTATCGTGTCACGGGAGATTTTTCCAAAATTCGAAAAATTAACAAAAGTTGGAATTTTTTCGAAAAAACACGATTTTTCACCCATTTTTTCTACTGTTCGTTTTGTTCTTTTTTTGAAAAAAGAGCAAAAAATATAGCCAAGTGGTTAAAGAACTTGTGTACGAAATTTCAGCTCAATCGGTTCTATAGCTTTAGAGAAAGCTTGCTCACCATTTTTAAAATCATCTTTTCGAGAAAAACGCATTTAAAGTTTTGAAAGCTAATTACTCAAAGGCAGGTACCGTCAATCAATTTATCATCAATCCCCGATGTCTGGGCCATACAATTGTCCCTCCTCTTCTTCATAACACTCCAACCACGCTGTTACTTACTCCCTTTATTCGCTTCTGGCCCTTTTGACAGCGTCCGAAATCCTGCGCTCAGCGTCTTTGATGCGCGTATTATCGTGGGTCCCATGACTCATAAAAGTAAAAGTACTGAGGTGTCCTTGTTAAATATCATTGCAGCTAATTGAGTCGCTGTCTCAATAACAATGAAGCTAGAATGCTGATGTTTGGACACCATGCTCCAAATCGTCATATTTACCGACTCATTATTATTTTGCGAATGACCTTCCAAACACCCCTTTAGCAAATTTTGCAAGGATAAATGCTCTTAAATTAGCTTAATGACTTTTAATACCGTCTCATTCAGAGGAGTTTTGCGCATGTACTCAGCAAGAGAATTAGTAGCTTCAGCTTTAGGTCGGGTACCCCAACTGTGATCTCCTAGTGGGCGCTTGTCGTACTGCGGATTTTTATCGGTCGAATGTTTTATCCTTTACGATCTATAGTGCACAAAGGTGTAAAAGGTTTTATCATTGTAATATCGAACAATTGCGAGAGAAAACTTTTTTCAGCGTCACGATACTACTTCAGTAATCGTCCGAGTAAAACTGATGAAAATAGCTGAAACGTGGTGCAAATATGGTAGGAGAAATAGGCAGGAACACGAACTACAAATATCATAAAAAAAACATTTTTGGACCGGTGCAAAACCGGTTCCTCGCGCTTACAATAGGCCCGGCGAGGGTCCAAATGTCATGCGCAGGCAAATATTTGCGGCTCTATATTTTCTGTAAATAACGGAATTCCGGGAAATTTATGCGGGGACATTTTTATGGATATGAGCGTTGCAAATATGCAAAAAATGCATTTTTCAAAAAAAAAAAACGAAATGCCCCCTTAAAACTAATATTTAAAATGGCGCTGCAATGCCATCCTTGATGACTGTATTACTACTTATTAACTAAAATATTATTTTTACATTTTCATGATTGTACCAATTTTCGTTCTTTAGGTTCTTTCGTACTCAGTAAGTTAAAGTGACATGCACTATATCTATTTACTGCTGTACGTAAATTCTAAAAGGTGGTCCAACCAAAACGCACGATGTTAATTGTAAATAAAACAAAAAGTTTTCAGAAAATTATCTTAATATTTTTTATTACGATAGAAGGATCTATGACAATTATGTGTGAAACAAAATGTCGGCCAAATGCTCGCCACGGCTTCGGTGGCATACCTCTATCCGATGTTTCATATTTTCAATGACTCTGAGACATAATTGAGGTTCAATGTCGTTAATGTGCCGAATTATCTCATCCTTTAGCTCTTGAATTGTTCTTGGCTTATTGATGTACACTTTTTCTTTTAAATATCCCCAAAGAATGAAGTCCAGCGGTGTCAAATCACATGATCGTGGCGGCCAATTAACATCACCACGACGTGAGATAACACGGCCATTGAATTTCTCGCGCAAAAGTGCCATTGTTTCGTTGGCTGTGTGGCAAGTGGCACCATCCTGTTGGAACCACATATCGTCCAGGTCCATATCCTCAATTTCTGGCCACAAGAAGTCCGTTATCATCTCGCGATAGCGAACACCATTCACGGTAACTGCTTGGCCGACCTCATTTTCGAAGAAGCATGGCCCGATGACGCCGCCAGCCCATAAACCGCACCAAACAGTCACTCTTTGTGGATGCATCGGCTTTTCAAAAATCACTCATGGATTCTCATTTGCCAAAATGCGGCAATTCTGCTTGTTAACGAATCCACTTAGGTGAAAGTGTGCCTCGTCGCTGAAGATGATTTTCTTTGTAAAGTCACCATTCACTTCTGTCTGTTCAACCAACCATTCGGCGTATTGACGACGCTTGAAATGGTCAGTAGGCTTCAGATCTTGAGTCAATTTAACCTTGTAAGCGTGTAAATTTAAATCTTTATTCAAAATTCGCATCAGTGATGTTCATGAGATGTTCAATTGTTGGACACGACGACGAGTCGAGGTTGACGGCTCTTCTGCTACACTATCGCGAACAACAGCAATGTTTTCCGCAGAACGAACTGGGCGAGCATGCACAGGTGTTTTCATATTTCCTACAGACTCGGTTTGCTGAAATTTGCGCACAATTCTCCCGATTGTGGACACATTTGGTCGATTATGCTGACCAAAAAAGTCACGAAGTGCACGAAATGCATTTTGATTTGAACGCCCATTTTCGTAAAAGGCTTCAACAATCTTAACGCGCTGCTCAATTGTGTACCTCTCCATTGTTAAATTTGTCAAATACTGAAACAAAGAAATTACAAATTAAGTTGCGCACAAAACTTGACCTTAAGGTGTGACTCACAATTAACATCGTGCATTATGGTTGGATCACCCTTTACATGAGATAAATAATAACTGGCGCCCTTTTAGTGAACAGGAGAACAAGCAAGCCGGAAATTTACGTTTATTTAAGTGGTTTAATAGCCCTAGTTGGTAATCCTAAAAGTATCCACACATTTAAAAAATAAATTGAAGCGCATATACGCATCTGTAATTAATTACAACTTAATTCTACGTACCCATTATATATGTACTTTAACATAGCTAGATAAAATATGCACTGCATATGTTAATAAAGTACTCCTCTAGGACCACCAAGTTTTATTTTAGTATTCCAAAGCACGATGATCCGAGAATTCCTCCTATTTTCTTCTGCGGCCCTTCAGTATTTTGTACAGCTTATTATACGTGAAATGGAAGAAGTTTTCGAGGTTTATAAAACATTTCATATTACTGAATTGCCCACTCATTATTCGCAGAGCTTTACTTCCATGGCAGCTCTCCAGATAATGACGGGCATTTACTACTGCTGCTGCATTCTTTGCCGGAAAAATGGGAAATAGGGCTTGCAGTGTAAATGTAATTCGAAATATTTCAGGTGCACGTGGATGCTTTTAATTAGTGCGGATGTATATTTTTTCTGTTTTTGTATCTTAAATTGCAGTATTTTATCATAGGTTAACATCTGCGTGTTCATGCGGTTTACTTTTGTGAGTGGTTTTGAGATTAATAAAAAGATAATGATAATAATATATGGGCAATAATTATTGCACAACAGAGTCAATTCCAATTACGAGACAAATACAAATATGTAACACATTAGCGGATATACATACACTGTCTGAAATGTGGTGTAAAGTTTGACACCAATTAATTTTATACCATCCAGGGACTACACCAGTTTCTGTGTATAAAACTAGTATCACAAGGTCGTGATAGAATCTTGCTATACGCTGGTGTGAATCCTCTTACCAATAATGGAGTTAAATTATTTTTGAGAAAACACCGCCTGTCTCTCCTCAGTACTACGTTGCACAGATTGTAACTGTCGAGATGATTCTTTCTTTTTTTATACAACAAATTATGATGAAACGATGAATGATATCGAAAAAAAAATTACCTTCTTTACTATTCATTTGATACACGCTTAATTTTGAGGTACTTCTTTGAGAAGACACCGCCTTTTAATTATCAAAAAAAACAATTCTTTGTTTTTCACACGACAAAATGTGAGGAAACGATTAATGGTATAGAACTTTTTATAAATTATTTGCTTTTCACTTGCGACACGCTTAATTTGAAAGCAAATTTTTGACAGAACACCGCCTGTCTCTCCTCAACGATACTTTTCACAGATTGTAGTTACCTTAACAATCCTTTATTTTTTCACACAACAAACTATGATGAAACCGTCAGTGATATCGAAAAAAATTACCTTCTTTGCTTTTCATTTGGGACACGTTTAATCTGAAGACAAATTTTTGAGAACAACGTTTGTCTCTGAACGTTATTTTTCACAGATTATAATTATCTTAACAATTCGTTGTATTTCCATACCACAAAATATGATGAAATCATCAGTGATATCGAAAAAATTTTACCTTCTTTGTTTTTCATTTGCAAGGCACTTAGTTTCAAGGTAAATTTTTGAGAAAACATCGCCTGTCTATCCTCAGTGCCACACGTTTCACATATTGCAACTGTTAAACCCATTGTTGAGTTTCGTATACAATAAAATATGATGAAACTATCAGTAATATCGAAAAAATTTTGTCTTCTCTGCTTTTCATTTGTTATACGCTTTATTTCAATATATTTCTTTAAGAATACTCCATCTGTCTCTCCTCAGCGCTATTTTTCACAGATTATAGTTATCTTAATAATTCCTTGTATTTTCACACAACAGAATATGATGAAACGATCAGTGATACAGATTCTTTTTTCAACTTATTAGGTTTTCATTTACGATGCGCTTAATTTGAAGGTAATCTGGTGTAATGTGATTTACACCACATTTTGGTGTAAACTTTGTTACACCTTTTAATGTACATATTGTAAATGGAAGGAAAATAACATGGCTTATATATAATACACTTTATTATATTTTTATTTTTAATATACAGTTTCTTTATTGGTTCCTAATTTATTATAATCTACAACTCTAATAGATAATATACTAACTAACAAGTCTGTACTTGCAGTAGGCCTGTGGGTAATCCTCCAGTGAGAAATTCCCTTTTTACTTTTCCGCACTCCACTATACGCGGAAAAGTAATTTAATCGTGTAAAAAAATAATTTTTTTTCTAGGGCTTATTTCTCGTTTTTCGACCTGAAAATAAAAAAAAAAATGGTTTTTAAACTATTTTGTGTGTGTGTGTGTGTCATTGTCATTGTCGTCGGCATTTATTCTTGTTAGCACGATAACTCAACTAAATCGTGTCGGATCGATCGGGTTTTGACTGATTCCGATCGGGAACGTCTTCCAGATGACACCTATTGATTTTGAGGTGGATAGGACATACCCCGCCCTGTCCATGGGTCATGAGAAAGTATGATGGTGGACTATTTGAGAAATTTTCTTTGTTAATACGATAACTCAACTAAATCGTGTCGGATCGATCGGGTTTTGACTGATTATGATCGGGGACGTCTCCCGGATGATACATATTGATTTAGAGGTGGAGAAAACACAGTCTACCATGTTCATGGGTCATGAGAAAGCGTAATGGTGAACTATTTGAGAAATTGTTTTTGTTAGCACGATCACTAGAGTTTCGACTGATTCTGATTAGGGACGTCTACCAGACGACATCTATTGATTTTGAGGTGGATAGGACACACCCCACCCTGTCTATGGGTCATGAGAAAACACGATGGTGGACTATTTGAGCAAACTTGAAAAAAGTAAAACTGTCGCATAAACCTCTGCATTTATGTGTTATTTAATTTTTTCTCAGTCACTCAATTTCGAGATAGAGATGTTCTACGTACGGAAGAGTCATTTTAAGGTTTTAAAACTGTTTATTCTATTCAGTAATGATGACTATTCTTGTCAATGAGCACTCGCTAGATACTTAGCACTATCACACTTAACAATAAGTGAATGCGCAGCTTGCGTTTTAATATTCTGGTGTTTATAATCGGTGTTAAAGGGTTATACCAATATACAAAGTGTCAATTGTGTCAATATACAAAGTTAATATATTAGTTTAAGCGACACGTATTCAATAGAGTGGGATTTGTTTATTATTTAGAAATGTATAGCTCTTTAATTTTGAATATGAGAATTTATTACTTAGCTATTGATTAATTAATTGATTGTTACACTAGCTATTGATTAATTTTCAAGTTTAGTTTTTGTTAATAGTAAATAAATATATAAAAAAGGTAATAGTAGAGAAAGGAATTGCAAGTTTTTAGTTAGTCAATATGTATTATATTTCCATTGTTCCTTCCTATTTTCATCTTTCCATCTTTCAACGATTTTAATGTCTAGTAGAGGTATTTAATGTATAGTAGAACCTACTATGAAAGTTCGGTTATAATTATTAAGTCATAGTACAGTCCGCTCTTAGTTAATTTAACATAGGGTATAGAATAGTCTGTTATAAATCAAATAATATTATATCTAGGTGTGGATTTGCCATTATTGATTGCACTAATGAAATATTTGAATATGTGTATATACAGATGCCTGTCTAGAAAATAACAAATTTGTGAAATATCATACTTGAAATAGAACTTTATGTTATCGAGAACTCCAATTAAATATTATGGTCCTATCTTAACATGAACGTTCGTGCTTGTTACTAATTAATAAATGTGTTCCATTGTGGATATTCACCAACAATTCTTCTTATAATAAGGGAATTTAGTCCTGACTGGTGAATAGAACCTTATTTTTATCGACTGTTAGTGAAGTACTGCTTCAAAAGGCTGATTATATATTTCTAAATAATATATTTATTTTAAGTACTCCGCACCAATAATTCCAAATCAAGATGAAATCATAACATGCTCTTGTCTCATATTCCACATCGGAAATAAATTAGACAAGATAATTTTCTTGTAGAATATACCGTTTAAGAGAAGGGTTGTGGAAGAGACCTTAATGATGCAAAGGGCCATTTAGCATACGGCTGTAACTTTTATTATACTTAATTTCCACCCTAATTTTATTATTCCTGCATCCGTTAACTAAAATGCGCCTGGCATTGAAACAACCTCCATATCGATAAATATCCTGTTTATGTAATTTTATAATAATTACATTACATTACATTATGTTATATAGGTTTGGGCCTCATCAGCCACTGATCGCATGTTTAGTCCCTTGGCGATCCCCTCTTATCCGGGTCATTATCCAAAAATACTATCCCATAAAAGGAGCAATTTAGGCACGTCCCCCACTTTAAGCCTCGCCTCCTCTAGGATAACAGGGGTCCCTAATACAAGGTACCTCTTCTCCTCCAGGGCAGGTGTAAAGGAGATGAATCGAGGTTTCCTCGTCTTCTTTACAGTATCTGCAGGCTGGCCTGTCAGTCAGCCTCAGCTTGTGCTTATATTTATAATAATAGTTAGGTTTCCATAATTTCTAAGCAACTTTTATCATACTGATTTCAATGTTTTCACTTTCAATTTCCCGTAGCTGAATTATTTTATTGGGTTGTAAATAGATCTTCAAATTTATAAACACTTTATGCCGGTTGACCTTTGCACATGTAACACCCTGTAGCATGATTAGTATTAAAAATATTATTTTGAAATTTTATAGGCTGGTTATTAATCTTTACTTTAATGCAAACAAATGTCTTTTCCGTTTCATCGCAAGTAACCTTTACTTCGGAATTTTAAAGAGCACCCTGTACCCAGTTTTTCTTATAGCGGATTCCCCTAGAAAAAATTTTCTTTTTAATTATATGCTGTAAAATGGAATTAATTTTTAAAATGTCTGCCGAAAACCATTTCATTATATTAAGTCTAGATGGCTATGGCATGAAATGTGGCGGTAGTTAATGCTTATTGTACTGCGACTTCAAAATAACCTTGGTACACAATTTTGTGGTTTACAATTGTTTCATTCCAATCAGAAGCTGCATTTCAGAGAATAGCTGCTTTGTAGAATGCTTTGTAGACAAACACTAATTTCAAATTTGATCCATTTGTAAAATATTCATTCATCTTTTACTTTTACCTTGTACAATTTATTGTTATATCAGATTTGGCTTGTGAATAAAATTGTTATTGAAGAATCGTAGGTACATGGTAAATTAATATTATTAATGTACAACAAAAATATTTAGGACGCGGTGGAAACAAAGGAAAATAAAACAATTTTGTTTTTCTTTGTTCAAACCGAAACAATGTTAGAAATAAAGAACGTTTTAGTTTAGGCTGTTTTTTTAATATGAACATTTTACAGAATCTCTGCAACTACTGATTAGAATGAAACAATTATAAAACATAAAATTGTGAAGGCGAGTTCTTTTGATATCGCAGTACAATAAGCATTAATTGCCTCCACATTTCATTCCATAGCCATCTAGACAAATGCAATAAGATGGTTTCCGACAGCCATTTTAAAAACGAATGCCATTTTACTATACATGGTGGAAAATTTAAACTTAAGGTGAATCAGATAGAATAAAAAGTGTATAGGGTGTCATTTAAAACAAACAACAATATAAAGGTTACTAAAGGTAAAACCGGAATTGGAGAAACATTTTTTTTGAAAGAGGCTAAAAGAAACTAGGGCTAAAAAGAAACCAATCACACATTATGCATGTCTAAACTTGAACATAATATCTTTCTTACTAACTATGTTAGAAGGTGCTTCATGTCTCGTGTCATCCGTTATATTTAATGTTGTAAAGTTAGTCCAGTGATTGTGATTGATGTAAAACTTTTGTTTTATTTTTTTCCAGCTGTAATTTATTATCTGCATAGTAGCAGTCGACATTTTCATTGATGTCACCAATCAGATTACTTCGCGAGATCAAACTCGAGATTTTACGGATTGATTTTTAAAATAGATTGTAAACATTTTACTTAAATTAGACACCTTATAGTTCATAACGATAGGTTGCATGATATTCGAGAAAATAAATCTAAGTTGAAATAATTTTAAAAACGATTGCTATTTTGATACACGGTTGAAAAAAGAAATTTAAAGGGAATCGGATGTACAAAGTGTCATTTCCGGTGAAATTGCAATTGGAAACAAACATTATTCTGGACTAAAGAAAGGACAGTCACAATCATGCATTATATATACATGTATACTAAATTTCAAAATAATATCTTTCTAACTAATAACGTTATGGGGTGTTACATGTCTTGTATGTCACCCGTTACATTTAATGTTATAAAGTTAGTCTACTGATTGTTCTTATGTATCTGTAAGTACTAACAAACCAAACAATTAATTCCCTAATACATATGCTCTCTGTTAAAGTGAGTTTAATTTTGAGCATTAGTGCCTGATAAATTATTTATATAATTGGTAGGTTTGATTAGGCAAAAATGTCACCAGCGAAACATTTTACTCTAATAGTTAACACCCGCTAACCTTATTGTGACTGTATTTACAGATTACCTTGTGTATGAATATATCAGCAATGGAATATTTTGATATATTCCAACTAAACTCGTTTCGTACATGATTGTGTCACTTCTTGTGTAATGACATTGACATTCAAACGGAAGATACGCTGAAAGGTTTTTGATTTTCACGCATGAATAGATGGCTTTCGAGACATTTGAGCTCCTATCCTAAAGAGAACAATACAAGGAATATATTCATTACATGGCATCAAATGGTGAACCGTGTTTCCTGTTGACTGTCGTTGTTTGAGAGAACGTTTGGTATTATTTGTAACTTATCCATGTTGAGATTACTGTAACGATATTATATTTATGTTAATATCCTTATTTCTTAGATACACCTTAGAAAAATTAATTAATTCTAATAATTTAATTCTGGATACTTTACTTTATACACTGTTAAAAATATGTTGTGGTAAATTTTTACCAGTTTTAATGGTGTGAAAATGTGCATAACTTAATACCAGTGCAATTAGCAAAATTACACTGGTAAAAATTGTCAACTTTTATCCATTTTAGGTATAAAGCTAATATACATATATACATCACAATATAGCATACATATCATCAACAATAGGAACGAGTTTCAATATTTCGATATCAAACTGCCCACGATGTGCTCAGTAAATAGCCTGGTCTTTACTCAATCGAATTGAGACCTTTGCATAGATAATATCGATGAATATATATTGAATGTGAATGTACACAAAGTTGGACCTGGTCACGCGTAAACTACAGCTTTTCTTCCAATGCTGCCTCACTCTTTTTTCTATGCATACTTAGAGAATCTCACACTTTTTCTTATTTTTAATTGATGTATATATATATATATATATATATATATATATATATATATATATATATATATATATATATATATATATTTGGTATGGAATTGATAAAATTTGGTATAAAATTTTACACCACATTTAAGACACTTGTGTAACTTTCGTATTACAGATGAGCAATTATAGATTAGAAAATTACTCATTATTACTCTTACTCATTTAAATTTGTCTAAACGCTACACCATTACAAAACTGGGACTAAAGCATATGATTACAAAAAATAAATGATATGGTAGTTGAAAATATATTTTGGGTTTGTTCAACAATCGAAAAAACGTATTACGTCCATTTTGTACTAATATAGTAAACATAGAAATAAATTACTGTTAATATTTCTAAAATAAAAAGATACACAATTGAACTAGCGGCAAGTAGAATACTGTACGTAGGGATGCACGGCTTGACTTGACTTTAGAAAAATCTACTTGAAGAATCAAGAAGTTCTTGAGGACTACTTGATTTTTTCAAGACTACTTGATCTTTCATTAATCATTTAATATTATCAAGATTATCAAGAAAAAGGAAAGAACGCTTATATAGGATTTGTAGATTTAGAAAAAGCTTTTGATAACGTAAGATGGGAAAAAATGTTCGAGATACTAAAGAGCGCGGGAATGAAGTATAGAGATAGGAGAGTAGTACACAATCTATACAAAGAGCAAACTGCTGTTATAGAAGTAGAAGGGGAAAAAAGCGAAGTAGGTATTAGGAAAGGAGTAAGACAAGGATGTACGCTATCACCACTAATTTTTAATCTGTACATCGAAGAGGCCATTAATGTGGTAAAAGATAGAGTGGATTTCGGGATTAAAGTACAGGGACAGAAACTAAAAATGCTGAGATTCGCGGATGATATAGTAGTATTAGCATCTAGTAAGGAGGAATTAGAATCAGCATTGAACAAAATGGAGACAGTGTTGACAGAGGAATACGGAATGAGGGTGAATAAAAACAAAACTAAAGTGTTAGTGTGCAGAGAGCGCGAGAGCAGAGCAAAAACGAAAGTACAAATTAATAATGAAAGATTGGAGGAAGTCAAAAACTTCACCTATTTAGGAAGTAAAATAAATTGGGACGGAAGAAGCGATAAAGACATAAAATAAAGAATAGCGCAGGGTCGAGTAGCTTTTAACAAAATGAAAGCACTTTTATGCTCGGGGGTAATAAACTTAGAAACAAGGAAGAGATTTTTGAAAACATATGTATGGAGCACGTCACTATACGGCTGCGAAACCTGGACGGTAGGGGAAGCAAGTAGGAAGAAATTAGAAGCTTTTGAGATGTGGTGTTACCGAAGAATGATGAAAATACCATGGACTGATAGGGTTAGAAACGAAGAAGTATTGGAGAAAGTCGGCGAGAAAAGAAGTATGTGGAAAAACTTAAAGAAGAGAAGAGATAGAATGGTAGGCCACTTGCTGAGACATGGGGGAATAGTCCGCGATATTTTGGAGGCAGAAATGGGAGTGAAGAAAGGCAGAGGTAGGCCTAGATTAGACTACTGCTCGCAAATAGTAAGGGATGTAGGTTGTAGCACAATTAGCGAAATGCGTAGGTTAGCACAAGATAGGAGAAGCTGGAGGTTAGCGTTCAACCAGTCTTAGGACTGATGACCTAATGATGATGATGATTATCAAGATATAAGAATAAAGGAAACTTTGCAATAAAGCTTTTATTTCTAAAACTAAATCTTCAGTTATAATCTGTATAATAAATATATAAATATAAATGTAAAAAATACTAATAAAAAACTATTTAATGGGCATATTAATA